>CAEFZP010005702.1:727500-1062500 GCA_903064625.1 Mallotus villosus
TCTTTTTACTGCCATCTGCTGGCTGGCAGCCAGTGCTACCCCGGTGTCAGCTGTTTAAACATCATTGCTGAACAAACATTTGTAAAGAAGAAGTAAACACGTACAGAGGTGAAGAAAATAATATTGATGCTATGGGCGGTATGCTAATGCGACACAATATTCAGGATTGTAGTGATTTTTTCTGTCAAGTTTTTCCGTTTGCCTGTGAGATGTCTGACATGTTGATGTGGCTGCTTGTTGCAGGTAGCTCTTCACTATCCTATAACGCTCCATCTCACTCGGACCATTCTCCACGCCTGGCTGCCAAAGAAGGTAGGATTTGACATTTCCCTCCACATCAACACACTTTGTTACTTCAACAAAAGATTCAAATGTTCTACCGTGGAGAGGCTTCCCCTTTTTCCATGGGTGACTGTCTCCTTGAAGATGTTTTTTTCTGTGAGTGGCTGAGCTTTCTTTGAGCCCCGGGGGACTGAAACCGTTTGTTCTCTGGACGGTCGTTCGTTGTTTGGATTTGCATGCGTTGTGTGTGTGTGTGTAATTGGTTCATCGTCCTTTGCCTGAGACTAATGAAATACTCAAGTCACTGTGAGGATTTCTCCTGGCAGGGATGTTGAGGTGAGTGCACAGGTTAGCATGCTGGAGGACAGAAAGAGAGAGAAAGAGAGACAAACTGAGAGTTAGAGAGGGAGAAACAGGGCGGAAGAACCAGAGAAAGAAACTGACCGTGAGGGAGAGAGAGAGAGAGAGAGAGAGGAGAGAGAGAGCTAGTAACAGAGAGAGAGAGAGAGCGCAAAACGGAGAGAGAGACAAGGAAAAGCGTGGGAGACAGACATCGAGGAGAGGAAGGGTCCCTTCTGATAAGACAGAACCTTCTCATTAGGCAGGTTCATTCAAACCAAGACAATGGAGAGTGGCGCGCTCTGCCTCGCGCTGCCAGCCCCTGAGAGACGGGCGCGCTCCGAAGCCAGCGCCAACTCCCCCCTGCCACAGAGAACACATTCACCTGCCACAGAGAACACATCCAGCTCCCTCTCCCCCTGCCACAGAGAACACATCCAGCTCCCTCTCCCCCTGCCACAGAGAACACATCCAGCTCCCCTCCCCTCCAGCTCCCTCTCCCCCTGCCACAGAGAACACATCCAGCTCCCTCTCCCCCTGCCACAGAGAACACATCCAGCTCCCTCTCCCCCTGCCACAGAGAACACATCCAGCTCCCTCTCCCCCTGCCACAGAGAACACATCCAGCTCCCTCTCCCCCTGCCACAACCCAGACAGTGGCACCGGCAGGTGCACCTTTTGTGTTTCCCAAATAACAACAGCTCTGGCCCCAATCCATGCTTTTCAAGGCCTATACCTGTAGAGAGGGACATGGAGGGCCAGCTCAGAATGGAGGTGATTAGCAAGATAAAGGCACACGTGCCTGCGGATCTTTGTGCGGGAGGCGAGGGGGAAGATAAAAGATGGACGGAAGAAGGGCCGCGAACATCATTTAGGAAGGTAGGGAGGACGTGAAGAGACAGGTGGTAGGAACCGAGTTTCACTGGAAAGAGAGGGAGATGGAAAGCTAGTTTTTGTTGTTATAGACTGGACTGGAGTTTATTGTGAGGGGAAGGGGCTCGCGTTAAGGGAAACAGGCTTAGCGGAGGAAACGCCAGGGTCTTTGTGCATGTCTTGTGTCAGTGGTGGAGGAACTTTTGGAGTGCTCCGGGGGATTATTGTGGTAATTCAAATTCAGTTGGAAGGCATATTGCACTAAATGTTTGTTTGATCTGTATCCATTTTTTAAACTTATAGAGGCTCATTTTCTGTAAGATGTCCTTGAGTTTTTTAAAGGGCATCCCCCAAATAATAAGTTATAGATTCCTTAATCCTTACGGCCTTTTGAGAGGGCTAACCGATCTATCTGAGGGGGGGGTTTTTTTTTGGTTTGTTGTCTGTCTGTGAAAACCACTTACAAGTCCTTTCGAGTGGAAACGTGAAGTCACCACCCCACCAGAGAGAGCAGGCTGCAATAACAGTGATAGTCTCGCTCGCAGGACAAGCGCTTATCTAGACGGAGTGGGTTGGGAAGGGAGGGGGGGTGGAGTGGAGGGGGGGACGACGACTGTGCAGATGAATCAATCCCCCCTCATCGGCGCAACACCGTTCCCTGTCCACGCAGCGAGGCCGGACCGACGGACAGGGAGAGATAAGATTCTGCGGGCCGACCCCTGACCCCTCTCTTCCTGGTTCTCAGTGGCAGGTATTTGGACTGGCAGACAGAGCCGGTCACTCCCTCAACAGCGTTTCCCCTTTTCGCTGCGCCACACCACCGATCCCTATAACACCCAGCGCTTCTCACTGCTTCCAATAACAGAATACGGTTAGCCGCCGCCAGAACTTCATAAAAATGGGTCTTGCTTAGGAGCTCACAACAGAAGCCAGCTCTGAACCTCTATCGAGGCTCGCTCACATCCCAAATGGCCAGATGTTCCCGGTCATATTGCCTTTAGAAAGTTGGTTGAACCACATCCAGGTTCTCCCCGGGTAGAGCAAGTACTGGCATTCAGCTGGAGACCTCTAAATCCTTTCCAGACTGTCTGGTGTCAAATGCAATGTTATGAATAAAAGAAAGCATAGAAATGGAATGCAGCAGCTATGGAAGGGTGCGTTTGTGTTGTGTGTGTGTGTGTGTGTGTGTCGGAAGTGTGCAGTGTGTCTGTAAACGTGTATTGTTTTTTAGACAATGTATATTCGTCGATAAACTGTGTGTGCGCGCGTGCACGTGCTAGTTTGTGCCAGCGTGCTTGTGTGTGTTTGTGTTTGCTCATTTATGTGTGAGCGTGTGTCCATGTACACACGTCATGCATGTTGTCTAACCTGTAAGACACAAGCAGGAAAACCCTAGATTCAGTGAATTACCACATGGGTGCTCAGTGGCCACTACAGAGGGAGCTTGAGAGATTGATGGGCCATTCTTCGTCCTCCTCCCACTCCTTCATCTCTCCTTCTTTGGCCTCCCACGTCGAAACCGTTTGATTCACGCGCGCTCTATATTCCAGACATACACTGGAAGCGCACGGCATCCCGGGGCTGAGCGGTTAGGCAATTGGGCTGGTAATCAGAAGGTTGCCAGTTCCAAATCCTGGCCGTGCCAAACAAAGTTGTGTCTTTGGGCAAGGCACTTCACCTTACTTGCCTCAGGGGAATGTCCATGTACTTACTGTAAGTTGTCCGGATAAGAGCGTCTGCTAAATGACTAAATGTAAATGTAAAAACACGGGGAACTCTCGTCGGGGCTGTTGTATCCTTGTGTTGCGCATGTACAGTGCGGCCTCTGGCTCTCGTCTTGTGCTGAGCAGATGCACCTGTGTACGGGGGGTCAGGAAAACCTCGGCCCAGTCTGTGTGGGGCAGGCCTCTCTCCTTAGCTGAGCGTGTGGGTTAAGAGCGGTCTATGGCTGGACGCTCTCAGCGGTGGCCCAGCCCCTTGTTTTGACTAGCTGGATTGCTGTCGTGTCTCCCAGGATTGTGCACCACACCCCGGCCCGTGTGGAAACTGGCGCAACGTGGAGGGACGGAGGAAGGGAGAGAGGTAGGGAGGGAGGGAGGGAGGGAGGGAGGGAGGGAGGGAGGGAGGGAGGGAGGGAGGGAGGGAGGGAGGGAGGAGGGAGGGAGGGAGGGAGGGAGGGAGGGAGGGAGGGAGGGAGGGAGGGAGGGAGGGCAGAGAGGCAGAGAGAGAGTGAGAGAGAGAGAGGCAGAGAGAGAGAGAGGCAGAGAAAGAGGCAGAGAGAGAGAGAGAGAGAGAGAGAGAGAGAGAGAGGCAGAAAAAGAGGCGGAGAGTCGAGGAGAGAAAGGCCGGGAAAATGATGGGAGAGATGGGGGCTTCTATTTGCACACACGCTTTTATCAGCTTCCAACCACACTGGATGTGTTATGGTGTGTCTAGTTCCTTCTATGTCTGAGTTGACCTCGCTAGGTGTGTGTGTGTGTTTCTTTGTGCTTCGTGTGTGTGTGTGAACGCAGTAGCTTCTCTCTAGTCCGCAGTGTGTGTGAGGATATTGGCTGTGTGACCTGTCTCGTTGGAAGTAGGCCGCTCAGGCCAACACTATTTGAGAAGTCCCCCTCCTGAACCAGACAGTAGCTATATCCGCCATCATTGTTGTCTTTTCAAATTCCACCGTTGTGTTTCGTCTGCCTAGCTCTCCTCTCATATCCTCTCCTTTCTCTCTCTCTCTCTCTCTCTCTTTCTCTCTCTGTCTCTGTCTGTTTCTCTCTCCTCTCTTTCTCTTCTCTCTCTCTCTCTCTCTCTCTCTCTCTCTCTCTCTCCCTCTCTCTTCTCTCTCTCTGTCTCTGTCTCTCTCTCCCTCTCTCTCTCTGTCTCTCTCTCTATCCCTCTCTCTCTCTCTACTGCCCTTCTGTTAGTGACCCTTCTCTTCTCTTGGAAGGAGGTAGCCCCTGTGTGATTTTTGGGGGAGTTGAGGGGGGAAACAGAAAGTGGGAGGGGGGGTGCAGTTAAAACAAAGAGAGGTTGTCTGCAGGCGAAAGGAGGCAGGAAACGCAACTCTCCCAGGACTCTCCCCCAGTCGCTGCTCCTTGGCTCTCCCGCCGGCCTGCCACAGATTGGACCTGACAAGTCTGCTAAGCCCCCTAGCCTACGCGCTTGTTATTCCTTCACCCCTTTCCACCTCTCCCTACCTACCTATCTACCTAGCTCTCTCTCTCCTGCACTCTATATTTTGCTCACTCTGTCACGCTCTCTCTCTCTCCCTCTTTCTCTCTCTCTCTCTCTCTCTCTCTCTGTCTCTCTCTCTTACACCATTTCTTTGCTCACTCTGTCATCCCCTCCATTCCCTCCCTTCCTACCTCCACCTCCACCCAGAGGAAGGAGAGCCCCTGAGCCCATGTTAGCCTCAGACCCAGCCCACGGAGAGGAAGGAGAGCCCCTGCCTTTGTTCAGTCCGTTTCAGGCCCGCGAGGCAACTATAGGGTTAAAAGTTGAAAAGTTAGAAATCAGTGAAACGGGGGTCTCTTTAATGTCTAGATCGGTTTCTTCTTGTGGACGTTTTTATAAAGTGTCAACACTCAGGAGTGCAAGGAAATGAAATAAACTAACATCCTGTTAAAGTACTCTGAGACTTGGATTAATTTGGAAATATTATTTTTTGTAAAAGGATTATCAAACATTTGACAAAAAATACTTTCTGTTGGCAAAGTTATCCAGAGACACTTTTTCTAATATTCAACACCTAAGACTCTAATATTCAACACTTTAAGACTTAAATTATGAGAGTCAATTTGTTCATTATTTTGTATTGAGCGATTGACTTGTGACCAGTAGAGGGCAGTGTTGTATAGCATATTAAACCTTGACACGGAACACAACCAGCTTGGACAATTGTAGACTCTGAGGTCATTGATGAGTCACTGAATGCTCTCCACAGATGTGCCTTTGAGGGAACATTTTGAGTCAATAATGTAAAGTTACTGTGACAAAAAAAGGTTTTCGTCATGACATGACTAAGTCTGTCTTGTTGTAGCTGTCAGCATGGCAACATTTCTAATGACACACCAAGTGCACAGACACAGACACACGCTCACACTCACCACACACATAAACATACACACAACTACACAAACACACACAAACAATGTCTCATGCCAGTTGGTTCACACACGGGAGCAATCTACTCCAAAGGAGGATACAAAAGGTTGGAGGGCTGCACAGTTGGACTAGAATCCTGTCTTTCCTGGTTAAGCAACCGTCTGGGATCTCTGAAATGACACAAAGGCTTGAAGGAGCGTGACGTCAGCACAGTGAAAGTAGACTAACGAGCATGGCTACAAAGGCATCATATTTCTTCCCGCAGCTGTGAGTTGGGCGATGAGGGCTAGTCACTTAGTCAGGAACACGGCTAGCTGTAGTAGCTTGTGTACATAGCAAATTACCTCTTGGGCCATGTAAGACATAAGTGAAACGAGGGCCCATGTTTTGTTTATGACGCGAGAGCGCGGGAGTCCTTTTTGTGGCGTGATCGAGAAGGGATGCATCCTCAGTTGGATCCGGTTGCGTCAGGGCACGCGCTCGTCGTGTACGTGCACATCTCCGGTCACGGCCGTCCGTGCCACAACGTTCTCCACAAACGCTTTTGTTTTTTGATCAAAGCCATCTTCTTTGTTCATTCACTTTCGGAAGACATCATCGCATGCCAAATAAAACCACATCGCCCATGCCAGATATCCTGTAACGGGTTTCTTGGACAGCGCTGAGATAGGCAGACCTTTTTATAGTCTCCTCTTGGCATCCTTCTCTCCCCTTATTTCCGAGACAGTCTCTAGGCTCCCCTCAAGGCCCAGAGATGGGTCGGAGAGTGGAGCAATGGGGTGCTCTGCCAAGAACATTAAGAAGCAGATTCTCTAGCTGAGCCACTTCATCCATTTGTGACCTTGGGAGAGAGGTGGATGTAAAGTGTATGTGTATGAACTGAATGAATAATAGAGTTCAGGCAGAGGTTGTTGTTCGCATTAACAAAGCCTTCTTCCCCATCTCCTCCTTCTCAGACCCTTCATACGATGCTGTAAGACGGACAGGATGGTCAAATAGCATGCACAGCGGCAAAGGTGAGCATCGTGCACTCGGGGACACGTCGGGAACTTAGAGTTAGAGTCAGCTGAAAGCTCTCTTTTGAGCTCCCTCCTCGTCATTTTACACCGAGGCCCCACATCACAGAGGCCCATGTGAGAGGCCACACGCGGCCGAGGGCGCGCGAGGCCAGACCACCAACGACTTAAACCTCGGTCGTCAGCCTCCGAACACCAGACGCTCACGGCACTTAGCGTGGCCGCTAGCTCCTGCCCTGTTTGCTTTGGATCGCTTCGGAAGTGCCATCGTGGATAGGCTGCATGTTATCCGTGGCTGAACCCACTTCTGTTTTTCCTCTCTCTTTTTTCCTTTTTTCGAAACCTCTCGAAACCTCTCTCCTCTCTCCAGGCTCGCCGGTGGTCACACAGAACGTGTCCAAGTCCGCAGAGCAGGCCAGGCCTCAGCCAGGTAATGGATCTTTGCAGCTTGTTTCGTCTGTCCAGCGTATACGACACACAAGTCAGATCAGACTCACCACAGAGACGGGTACTGTACTTTATATAGTCTGACAAACCTCTCCCTCTCCTCGCAGATCCTTACCAGATCTTGGGACCCACCAGCAGTCGACTGGCCAACCCAGGTAAGGATTGGAGCGTGGGCATACCTCGGCAGAGAGGGAAAAAGACTTCAGATGCCTTGGTGGTCTGCATTGCTGTGTGTCGTAGCCATGTTGAAAGTTATTGTTTACAAGATTGGGTCTGAGTTGTTTTAGTATGGTAAAGATGCCTCTTAGTGCTCTTGTTTAGTCATCCAGCCTCTTGTCTTTATGGATATTCTAAACATGATCATAAATAACGTCATGAATAATGTATATCATTTCAGCTGTGTGGGTTTATCTTCTGGCGTGTGTGTGTGTGTGTGTGTGTCCTCGCCCCAGGCTCCGGTCAGATCCAGCTGTGGCAGTTCCTGCTGGAGCTCCTTTCGGACAGCGCCAACGCCGGCTGCATCACATGGGAGGGCACCAACGGGGAGTTCAAGATGACCGACCCGGACGAGGTGGCGAGGCGCTGGGGCGAGCGCAAGAGCAAGCCCAACATGAACTACGACAAGCTGAGCCGCGCGCTGCGCTACTACTACGACAAGAACATCATGACCAAGGTGCACGGCAAGCGCTACGCCTACAAGTTCGACTTCCATGGCATCGCCCAGGCTCTGCAGCCCCACCCCACCGAGTCCTCCATGTATAAATACCCCTCGGACCTGGCCTATGTGCCCAGCTACCACGCCCACCAGCAGAAGGTCAACTTTGTGTCCCCTCACCCCCCCTCCATGCCAGTCACCTCCTCCAACTTCTTCGGACCCACCGCTCCCTACTGGAGCTCCCCCACGGGGGGTATCTACCCCAACCCCAGTGTGCCTCGCCACCCCAACGCCCATGTGCCCTCGCACCTTGGCAGTTACTACTAAGTACTTCCCCTCACTGTTGATGATCCCCCTCCTCCCTGCTTCAACCCAACCAATCATTACTCACTTGCTCTCACTAATGAGACCTAACCAACTGAAAGAGATGGAGGGAAATACTCTCTTTAGAGACTGTGCCCATATATGGTCAAATGAAGGATGCCAAATTGAAGGACTTATAAATGATATATCAATGGATTTAGGGAACGAGTGGATGCTACGCTCCAAATGGAATACTACTTATCTGCGACTGTTTCCATTTTTGTTTTTGTTTTTTTGGGGATGATTTTTATTTACCTTCCCATCCTCTGGAAGCTGCATCCAGTTATTGTGCCTTTGAAATCATCCTCAGTTAACCACAGAGTCCCAGGGATGGGACAAAGAGAGAGCAGATGTTCTCACCCTCCGTTCTAAATGCCTCTATTCCCAGACATGGGCCTATTTCTCTTTGGGTCTCAACCATTCAATGCATACAGCAGACCACGTGCCTTCTTACTAGTCCAGTTTTTGGCTGTGTTCCAATGTTCTGTCCTCACTCCATCCCTGAATGTGTGGAGAGTTTCTTCTGGAATTGTCGGGGAGGGAGGGGGATTGGGGAGGGGGGGGTGGGGGGGGGGACTCCAACGAGAAGGACTTCTCAGCACTGAATGAAATTTGGCAACTGGAATATGCCATGTCACAATGAACTTCTCCTCCAAACTGGAAGCTGGGAGTGTTGGAGACCAGAGTTGGAAGCGCTGTATGTTTTCAGGGGGCCACACACCAGTTGGCTGTTTTAGTTTTTGTTGTCATGCTGTTTGTCAGCAGCCGTGCCTTTTCCCAAATGTTTTGCTGGATCAAGTCAGTGTTAATGTGAACGTCTTCTGGTCCACGGATTACATTTAAAGGGATAGTCCACCTCCAAATCGATGTTAACGTGATGTTTATAAGTTTACCTCAAAAGTAGTCTTCTGTAGAAATGGTTAACCATCCTTTACCTACGGTGTCGTCTCAGCTCACTGCCTACATGTCCAAAAATTTGAAATCATTTCCTGATTTTGGTAGTATTGAGCTGGATTCACACCAACACTGAATCGTCACAACAATAAGAAACATTGAGGTTTGAAAACGCCCCATTTCAAAGGTGGAACATCGCTTTCATTAGACAATCACAGTTTTCCAGGAGGAGTCCCTGTGCTCTCCCTTCCTTCATTCCCGGCCAGTCGGAATCCAACATCGACACAATGGAGTTACGTAAAACCAAAACCTGAATGTGTATTCAGGTCAGAGTCTAGATGTCTGTAAGTGAGATTAGCACGTGATTTTGGTATAAACCTGTCACATGCGGATCTGGAGTTGGGGTCAGACTCTGGTTACAAAGTGCCACAGAGACCCATTTTCAGCTTTCTAAAACCATATTTTTAAACAGCTGAAACAGAACAAATGAAAATAAAGTATTACTAAGAGAATGTGCTTTCTTTTATTTTAAAGATCAAAACCAGCAATAGCAATTTAAAACAGGATGAGAACAGAGAAATCCTCCGATTCACGAATGCTGTGCGTTCGTTAGACCTTTTTTTTCTATTATTTTGTAAACAGCGGTCAACTAGGCATTAAAAGCAACTTACTGTATAAATTATGCAGAGTTATTTTCATATGTGACACAGTATTGAAAGTCAAGAGAATTAATACGAGTTGACCTCGGTCAAAAATGCAAACATTTTTAAGTCCGTTTCTGAGATGTTCAACATTTTAAGCGTTTTGTATCTGTACATTTGGGCAATACATTTTTACATGTTTTTTATTATTATTTCTGAAATTCATTTTGTAGAGTCCTCAGTGCCTTGCAGTGAATACTTCTAGTGAATTCCAAAAACCACAAATGCCTGCTTTAATCATAATTCAATGTCTATCGACAATCTGTTATTCTATATATACTGTACCATGGCGGTGGTTGCTTTCAATTTTGGAATACAAGACTTTTTATGCATTTATCATTCAGCCAAACGTCTAGAATTAAAAGCTGTTATTAAACAAAAGAAAAAAAGCCACAGATAAGTTTAATTCAAAGCCCGCTTCTCTTATGTTCCATTGCTTTAGAAGTGTATTCGCAACGGGAACGTTTGATGACTAGCATGAAGGTAAAAAGTATGTACCCTTTTACCCCCTCGCTCTCAATCATTAATGGGAGGGGAATTGTACTACTTCGTATATGCAATGTATTTTGGATATCAAATATATATATATATAAATGTGTAATTTTGCAATTAACCATTGTAGTATTATTGTTCATTCCTGCAATGTATTAATACCTTTTAAAAAAGGCCTTTTGTATCAGAAAAATGTGAAAAATAAATGTTTTTACATATGAAACTGTCCATTGCACCTACACTATGATTCTGTACTTTCAAAGCCACCAAAGCATCATGGCAACTGCATCATGGAAAGACCTAGACCACACTATATTTCTTGAGTGTTTTGAGTTAAATAGGACCATGTGTTTGAGGTAAATATGGGTTGTTCCCGTGACAATAATCTGAAAAGGTCAGGATCTGGACAGTTGAGAATAGGTCTATGGATTAAGTGTGTTTGCAAGGGTGTGTGTGTGTTCATAAGATCTTGTGAATAAACAGAAATCGTTTTAATTTCTTTACTGTATATTTGTTATACTTGTCTCTTTGAAAAGTTTTAACAGGCGTATGTACAGACAAAATATCATGAAGTTGAGGTAGGTAAATGGCATTTTTTTACCGTCTAAAAAAACGTTGCCAAATGGCATATTTCTGAATGATAAATTACAGAAAAACTGCTTAGAAAGAGGACATAGACTACCTTAACACAATATGAGTAGTGCAGGGATATCAAGTGATCAACGCCAACATGTATTGCTGTTAAACAATTCAACTTGCCTGTGTATGTTGTGCTACAGTAATGATTTGTTACCACAACATCCTTTTGTTTGTGGATGAAAGACTATACAGGTGGCACCTGTCTTTTGTTCCTTCAACCTTTGTTTTCGTCTTTGTTGGGTCAATTGAAAAGGTTTTAGCAAAAATATATTTTATTAAATGTTATTTTCACCCTGAGATAAAATACCTAAATACTCACAAATCACCTATTATATGGTGTACAATCACATACAAGTCATGGATTTCCTGAGGGATGCTTTTTAGGCAAAAGCCAAATATTTAGTACATCAGTCTTTAGTACATCAGTCAACTTGCATAAGGATACATCTTAAATCCCTTCATAGTTTAAGTTTAGGCATGAATTTCTCCAAATTCACTTAATCTTTCATGTCAATCACATTGCAAGGTAAAGCAACATATCAGCATGTCCACATTGTGCTCCACTGTAAGCCTCAAGTTTAATGCTGTAGTCGAGTCAAACTTCATTCTGCCATGTGGCCCACCTGGGCTGGCATTTCTGAATGATCGGTTTCTCTGTGGTCAAATTGTTAAAGAAACCATTCGACTAAGCTAAGTATTTGCATGTAGGCGGAAATTAGACAATTTTTGTAGTTTGCACATAAGTAAGCTTGTTATCTGATCTTATCTGACACAGAATCTGCACCAATGCTTCCCATAAGGCAATGTCTCTCCATCGTCTTCCTTACTGTCTAGTGATCTCTGAGGCCCTCAAACAGGTTGCTTATGTTGCCTCAGCCAGAGTTGATTCACTCTATTCTTAACATTATGTTGTTACATACCAAACATACGTATCACATTTTGGTGATGTTGTGCTGTTCGATTTCAATCACTTCAAAGCCTTGGTTGTCAGTGCCAGTCAAGGAGTGATGGTGGTTTCCCTTGATGTCATGGAAACAGTAGGCACAGTGGGCAGTTGTCAGTGGCACCACCTTGGAGAAGTTGGAGAAGTCCACTTTGTATTTGCCCTCCTTGCTGCGGGAGATGATAGGCATAAAGTTGTAACCCCACATGATCTCCTGGGGAATGAAGGAGGTTCTCACCTGACAAGCAGAGCTTGTGGACTCGGCTGTGCCATCAAGGAAGACCACAAGCTCAAACTCATGCTTGTGCAGCGTGTCCACCGCCATGTCAAAGAAAGGGCTGGCCTTGTCAATCACGTGGTACAGTGTGAGGGGGCACACAAAGAAGAGATTGTCCTTCCCTGCGTCAACCATGAAAGCAATGTTGACCTGGTCCATGATAATGGTTTCTCCGTCTGGTAATATGGTTGTCCTCAACAACTTGCCGTAGATCTGGCTCCCAATCATTAGGGTCTTGCGAAGGTTGGCCACCCTGATGGACAAGCAAAGGGTGCCATTCTTCGGACAGATGACGGCCATCTCACTGAAGGTAATGGTCTTGGCCCTTTTCTTAGGTAGGGAGATCTTGGCGAGGATGACTCCACACATGAAGCAGTTAATAATGGCTCCGATCAGAGATTGGATGATTATCAGGGCCACAGCCCCAGGGCAATTGGGGGTAATAGCTCGGCCACCATAGCCGATGGTGGTTTGGGTTTCCAGGGAGTAGAGGAACGCAGTGGTCATTCCGTAGACGTTATCCACGCAGGGAGAGTGATTTTCTGGCTGTTTCTGCCAGTACAGGTCCCCGTTATTTCGGGAAATCCAGTACCACAGCAAGCCGAAGATAAACCAGCTCAAGGTGAAGGACGCGACGAAGAAGAAGATCATGAAACGCCAGCGGACTTCTATGAAGGTCGTCCAGAAGTCTGCGAGTAGGGCAAAGTGGTTGCTGTACTTGACGTTGCCAAATTCGATGTTGCAGTGGCCATCTTTGGACACCAATCGGTTCTTCAAAATTCTCCGTTCTATTAGGCGTTCCTCGAGGCGCTTCTGTATAAACCCAAACATGGTGTGGCTTTCAGGATCTGAAAAGAAATAATACATATTGACGTTACAAACATTTCATGTATAGTCAATGGCTGTACATTGTACATCCATCTTTACATGGCATTAAAGATGGAAATGTTCTAGCAAAATAACAGTACATCATGCCAAACAATGGATAAAGTTATACCACATTTTTACAACAGGTTTTGAATAGGATCAAAACAAATAAATGCCACTGCTTATGTCTATCTACAGTACATGCCTCTCGACTCGAGAATATAACTATAGGCCAATGTAGATGGTAATGTATTGTTCTAACAACTAGATGTTGAGCCTCAGAACAATTTTAATCCTCAGGAGAATGTTGTAATCCTGGGCTTTTTCCAAAGCTCTAGTTTGGTGTATATTGATTTAAAACAATCAGGAACAAAAATATTGCAATGCTATGTACAGCTTCACATCCTCACACAAGAAAGTTGTCTCTATTTTGTTATACTACTGATATCTAGTCCATCATGGTTTACAGATAGTTATTGGCAGGGGTAACTGTAACAATTTAGGAAAAAAGTCTGGCCTAATAACTCACAGTGGTGAGCTTGTTAAGGAATTTAAAGTACAAAATGACCAGTGCTGTAAGCTTGGGTTATAGTTCCTTCCATTCGAAGCTTGGAGACTCCCCGTGCTGCACCTCACAACAACAAAGCTGATAATCATACTCACACATACTCATTTCAGCCTGAGCCTTTCACAGGATTATCTTGTTTTGCTCATTAGCTTTCCAATGAAACATGATCCACTGCATTCCTTAATTGTAACTTTCCGTTCTCAAGATTCTTTGTTTGTTTTCAGTTAGTATTTAGATGGAATGGATCAAGAGTTGATCAAGTATTACCATACATCCTCCACAACAAATCTGGGTGAATGTACAGTTTTTTTTGTGAACATTGCACATCACTCAAATGGAATTTGCAGTGTTGTGACAATTCCTAACTGTCTATTTAGGCAGCTCTTATGCACAAAGGATTTGGCCTGTATTTAGGTTTTGACTTCTGTAAAAGCAAAAACTGACTGGATACATATGTTTCTTCTTCTCTAGACATTATTATGTTGATGCTAAGAACCACTGAAATATTTAAGACCACACAAATGCCCTGTGTGGACTAGTATTCAAAATCTGAAACTAATCATATTTTGGGTGACCGACTGCAGACATTTTAAGAAATTGTCATTTGTCTCTGATATCAATATTGCAAGTAAGAAGCAATGCATTGTTATTTCTAAAACACTACAAGAGTAGTATTTGTAATATGATCACTTGCTAAAGCCACAGAGTAAATACATGAAAAAATGAATGCCAAATGTAAATCATAACTTGCCTGCCTGCTGGAGTTTGAGTCTACGAGTATAAAGCTCTTTAGATCCTTGACTGGCCTCTTGGAAACTCTTCCTCTTTCACACTGTAGAATCTCCTCACCTGCACCCTTTTTATACTCGTCTTCATTGGTTGGAACCTCTTCAGGTGGTCCTTCAGTCCAGGTGATATTTACACCGAAACATTCAGAAAGTACACCCCCCCCCCTCCTCTCCCTAACAGTGTGTCCACATGCTGTGTATGCATGTGTTTACTCCACAAAGGACTGGCACCCAGGGCCATAATGCTCCTCCTCACAGCTACCACCACACACACCCCTCTGCCCAATCACACCTATCCTTGTGTATTAAGAATAGGTTTCAATGTCTAGATCAAGAATGTTTGAAGCAATGTTTACTGTACACACACACACACACGCATATACACACACAAAGACACATGGATTGTTGATGGGAGAAATATGGATCTTGAACATTTGCCATTTTGTGAGTGACTAAAAGGTTTTAGACTATGGTAGAGGAGTCTTAAAGATCCTGTTCAGTGGAATTGAAAACTAGTTTTAAGTTCATCACACCACAGAAGAATGTGTTGTTAACTACCCATCCAAATTCGAATGAAAAAAAACACTGACAAATATGTTAAATTAGGCTTTGAAATTGTGAGAAAATCAGCAGTCTTCTCTGCTTGAGACTGGGGGGGCATGTCGCCTGAAGGAGCTGAAGCTCCGCCCCCTCGCTGCAAGGCACCGCCCTCTCAAGTTGCCTACCTACGACCCAGATCATTTATTTGTTCAATGAGTGAAACATACAGATGTATATAAAGGAAGCTTGTTCCCCTGAGCTGTAACACAGGAGTAAAAATGGACACCAGAGACAGCAGACAATGAGCTCTCCTACTAACTATTTCTAGCACATTAGCTACCATTTCACCAAAATACCATAATTATACACGAGGAGCCTAATATCAAGTTAGCGGTTTACACTGATAGCAGAGATACCTCTGGAAAATGTCTCTAGTATAATTATAACAAGCACACACCGGGTGAGAGACAGTGATCTGATGTAGATAGATCAAAGTGACGTAGATCAGTCCTTTTTTGGCTCCGCCTATACAAAACTTGAGCTGAAAACGGAAGAGAAACTGTTCTGTACAGAAATCATCTGTACTTTTATGTGAGATAAATTCTGTGAACATGACATTTTCTGAGTCTGTGTCAGGTAGACCATACAATTGTTTTTTTCCCTAGGTATACTTTAATTATACTTCTGAAGGAAAAGTTACCAAAATGATTTACTATTACCTGTCCAGGGTTATAGAGAACGTGAATACAAGTCCATTATGTCCTAGACAAAAATAAAACTTTCCTAATCAGACTACTAAACTTCTTTCATGTGGTCTGGAACGGATTTATGAAAGCTAGTGGTGGGGGTGGGGGGGGGTAAAGCAAGATTTTGCCTTATGCTACGTACATCTGTATCAAGGGATATATAGTTTATTAAAAGAGCATTATTACTATCGTAAATAACTTTTTAAATATTCATTGCTATTAAAATAAAAACATTTACCGTATTTTCCGGACTATGAGTCGCACTTTTTGTCATAGTTTGGCTGGTCCTGAACCTGCTTATAGTCAGGTGCTATTTGTTCATCAAAATATATGTAATTTATCATGTTTTTAAATGTTAATTCATACTGACTGACATGAACAAACATTAACGTATTAACCTATTGTGTAGTTGAATAATTTGCCTTTCCAGATTAAATGTATGTTCTACGACGGCTTATTAGGGCCAGGTATGTAGAGTCGTAGGAGGGGTGGGGGGGGTAATATTCCGAGATTAAAGTTGTACATTTGCGAAAAAAAGTTGAGATTCCTTTTTAACCCTGTGTAGGGGATTTATTATCGGCCGAACAACCCAAACGAATTCCCCTATGTTTGAAGGAAGAGAGGAAACTGGACAGTGTATTAACATTAACCAAATTAGGTAGGCGTGTTTGTTAATGAGAGATGGTGCCAGCCAGGTCACTGCATGGTGAATGGTGGAATTGTGCTGCGAGGACATCGAACTGTTAGCAGTTAGCGTGAGGCCATTTTACCTGCCACGGGAGTTTACACATGTTATTGTGATAGCTGTGTACATGCCCCCCTCTGCTAAAGCTGACACTGCCTGTGATACACTGCTCTCAGTTACCACCAGGCTGCAGACACAGCACCCACAGGCACACACCTGTATGGTGTGGTCTGCTGGAGCAGCAGCATCACTGAGAGGGAAAGGAAGAAGCTGGACAAGGTCATCAAGTCCAGCTCAGTCCTGGGATGTACTCTGGAGGAGGTGGGAGACAGACGGGTCCTGGCAAAACTGACATCAATGCTGGATCATGAGTCGCACCCCCTGCAGGACTCACTGTCCGCTCTGGAGAGTAGCTTCAGCGATAGGCTGATTCACCCTCGGTGTGTGAAGGAGAGGTTCCGCAGATCCTTCCTTCCTGCTGCCGTCAGATTGTTCAACGATCACTGCTCAGCACTTCTATGTGCAATATTTATTTACGCAATTACGTGCAATAATATTACGTGCAGTATTTCTTTCTTACGTGCAATAACTTGGCTGTATGTCACTCATTACTTATTCATTGCGGCAGCCAACACCACTTATCAATGACGCGCTGCTGGTGACGCGGCTATGTCTCGCGTCCTCCTTCATGAACCAGCTTCGCCCGATTCAGGCAGGAGGACTCATGTATAAGTTTACATGATGCTTTATTGCACACTGTACAATACATTATTGTACATTTGGTTTGGCATTGTGGTTCTGCTTGCATCGGCTCCCTGCCGCACCCAACGGAGACACCGTCTCGACCTCCGAGCAGAGAGCAGCGACGCATACCCCAACACAAAACCACATGCCGACGAGACACAGAGTATGAGACTGCTGTGTGTACGTGGTGCCCGTTATGCTAGAATTCTTTGAGATTAACGTTGTGTTAGCCATACATACTTACCCTCCGTATCGTCTCTCAGAGCAGAGAGTGCCCCTAGCTGCATCTGTTGTTCCACATTCGCTCGCGGAGGTCAGAGGCCGGAGCTCGGCTGATAGGAGAAGAACCAGGAGCGGAGCCCAGATCCCCCCCCTCACCCCCGCTCCGCATGCGTAACGCGGGCAGCAAGCAGACCACTGGTGTCCACAGGCAGCCGCGCCCGCACCTACGAAGAACGTGGGCGCCACCACCCCCCCCTCCGGAGAGGGGGGAGAATGGAAGGGGGGAAAAGGAGAACCGCAGGAACCTTCCCGCCGTGCTCCGCCTCGTCTACCTCCCAACTGAGGTACGCCTCGAAATACCAACTTTCGATGGTGACTGTCACCTGTCGCTCCACATGCTGCTGCATACCTGCGCCCGGCCAGCCACCAAACAAAACATCATAAGTAGCATCAGAACCTATACATGGAAGAGGGGACGGAAAGAGGAGTAAATATCACCGCTCGCGGAGGTCAGAGGCAGGGCTCGGCTAACAGGAGAAGAACCAGGAACGGAACCCAGTTCCCCCCCCTCACCCCCGCACCTCCGCATGCGTAACGCGGGCAGCAAGCAGACCACTGGTGTCCGCAGGCAGCCGCGCCCGCACCTACGAAGAACGTGGGTCGCCACCACCCCCCCTCCGGAGAGGGGGGAGAATGGAAGGGGGGAAAAGGAGAACCGCAGGAACCTTCCTGCCGTGCTCTGCCTTGGTCTGACCTTAGGGGGACGGAGACCCGGAGGCCTACGACGCCCCAACCGCGGAAACGGGAACCCTTCCGGAAAAGGGCTCGGATTGTCTACAAACCCACTGAGGCACTGCCTCGACATACCAACGGAGGCGGTGCCTCGAACATACCAACTGAGGCGTTGCCTCTACATACCAACTGAGGCGTTGCCTCGACATACCAACGGAGGCTTTGCCTCGACATACCAACGGAGGCTTTGCCTCGACATACCAACGGAGGCTTTGCCTCGACATACCAACGGAGGCTTTGCCTCGACATACCAACGGAGGCTTTGCCTCGACATACCAACTGAGGCGTTGCCTCGACATACCAACTGAGGCGTTGCCTCGACATACCAACTGAGGCGTTGCCTCGACGTACCAACTGAGACACGCGCCTCGACATACCAACTGAGGCGTTGCCTCGACATACCAACTGAGGCACGCGCCTCGACATACCAACGGAGGCGTTGCCTCTACATACCAACGGAGGCGTTGCCTCGACATACCAACGGAGGCGTTGCCTCTACATACCAACGGAGGCGTTGCCTCGACATACCAACGGAGGCTTTGCCTCGACATACCAACTGAGGCGTTGCCTCGACTTACCCACGTAGGCACGCCTCGACTTACCAACTTGATGGTGACTTGTCACCGTGTAACGTGCGGCTGTATAACCGCGCCGCCAGCCACCTATTTATAGGATTACATGCACATGCCCGTAGGCCACATGGTGTTAAGAGAACAGAACATACAATATAATATATCAACGAAATTACGGAGAGGTAGGAAGCGTGGAAGCCATTCTTCTCTGCCCTTCCAAAACATCAGTGGTATCCAGTCTGATGTAACGTTGCACACTTGCAGATGACCACCGGCCCATCACTTTCAGCGTCGAGGCTGAGACCACTTGAGACGCTGACGTAGCCGCACCGATCCGGAAAGAGTGCGCCGTGTACAGCTTCGGGTCCAGACCACAGCGCCGGCACAGGATTCCGAGCCTCCCGGTGAACCAGTATCTGCTCATGGCTTTCCCAGCATCGGTGACGAACAGGGGCTCGTTCGTTGCCGAGGATGAACGCCATCGAAGGTATTTCGCCATGGAAGAGAGGGGACAGAAAACTGAGTTAATCCGTGATATGACGACAGGAGTACCCACGCCGGCTTTCACACCCTTGCTGTGTTTCAGCACCACTGTGTACATACATGTATCCATGGTTAAGTCGCCGAGGGTGAGATCGTGCATAGGTACAAATGTGCTGGACCTACACGTGAATTCGTCGCACCGCATGAACCCATAAAAAGCCATGAGACACGCAGCTTCTAACATGACATCCATGGAAGCGTTAAAACATCCCGCCCGCAAGACCGACACCAAGTGATGAAGTATGGGAAGGGTTATGGGAAGTCGCCTGTCATTGCCTTGCGGTCGCTCTTTCCGCAGGCCGTTGAACAGCAGCCGCACTGACGGGTTCCCCAACAGGCTCTGCACAGACGGGTCCAGACACCGGAGATGCAACTGAATGCCAGCCACAGCTGCCTTGATCGTCGACGGCTGGAGCTTCCGGGAGGTGAAGCAGTGAACGATGTATGCGCATACAACAGGCAGGCTCACTGGGTGATGGGGAGTGTCGAGTGCGCGGCAGAAAGAACAGTAATGCAACCAAGCACAATCATAGGATTTTAATGTACCCTTGCTCATGCCTGCTCGCATGTACCGAGCAGCGACCGTCATGTAGCCCTCTAGCCTCCTGTCTAGTCTAACAGAGCCTCCTGAAAGCTGGGCACACCAAGCCGTCCGGCTTCGCCTCCGGACATAATGCTCGGAACTCCTGAAAGTGGAAACGTGACAGAGCATCAGCCACATTGTTGAGCAACCCAGGGATGTATGCGGCCCGCAACACAAAGTTGCCAGTGATGCACGTCCAGGTCAGACGTCTCACTAATTTGTTCATCAATGCCACGGAGGATCTGCCCTTATTGATGATGTTCACCGTGGCCTGGTTATCACAGAACACCACGATCCTCTTCCTACACCAGTGTTTACCCCACAACAGACATGATACCACAATAGGATACAGTTCGAACAATGCAGTTGATTTGCAATCGTGCGCCAGAAGATCCAGTTCAACGGGCCACGACTCGCTAAACCATTCGTTCCCGAAAAAACCCCCAAACCCAATGGACAACGCCGCATCGGTGTAAAAAGCCAGGGCGCTAGAGGTCTCGACCTCATCGTTGTAAAAAAAACGACAACCCATTCCACTGCTCGCAAAGTACGGCCCAGAAACGCAAATCGGACCGGCAACCCTCATCCAACCGCACGACGTCATGAAGCGCCGGAACCGATTTAGCCATGCCCAGCAGACGGGACACGAACGACCGACCGTGGGGAATAATGCGCATGGCAAAATTCCGATGCCCGAGCAACGACAACAGGTCACGTTTGGTCATGGCCACCGATATAGCCGCCGAAGCCAGAACAGCGCGCAACCGCAAGAGCTTCTCCTCCGGGAGCGACGCACGCATCGACAGGCTGTCCAGCTGAATGCCCAAAAACTCAATCGACGTGAGCGGCCCCTGCGTCTTCTCCTCCGAGAGCGGAACGCCCAAAAGTGGCCTTCACCACAGAGATGCACCGAGCGGGCGGCGAGGACGGAAAATCGACCACCAGGAAGTCGTCCAGCAGGTGCAGTACAAACGGCAACCTGTGCACGTTCAGCAAAATCCAACACAGCGCCTCAGACAGCGTATCAAAAATGCGCGGGCTGCTGCGACAGCCAAAAGCAAGGCGAGCGTAGAAATAGAATAGCGACCGCCATTTGATGCCGAACAGGTGCCACTGCGACGGGTGAAGGGGCACGATCTTAAACGCGTCGGTGATATCGGCCTTCCCTAGCCAGGCGCCTACGCCTGCCTGCTTGATCAACCGAATCGCGTGATCGAGTGTAATAAAGAGAATACACCTCGGACGGAATCAGGCTGTTGATGCTAGGGACCTGCGAGTCGTGCGGGGCGGACAAATCCACGATCAGGCGTTTCTTTCCCGAATACTTCCGGGTAGCCACACCAATCGGACTGACGCGAAACACGGGGAACGGCGACGCCACGAACGGACCCCAGCAAATACCCCTTGCCGGTTTCTTTGGCCAGCAACGCATCGACCACGTCTGGCTCCGTGAGCGCCGATTGCAAATTGTCACACACATAAGACACCGTGGGTACACATCCCACCCCAGCCATGAAACCCTCCCGCAACCCGGTGAGGAGATAGTTCACGAAACATCGGTTGGGGTGGCCGCTTAAAGCTGTAGACAGACGACCAATGTCAACGGGGGTAGAGGGGTGCTTATTTATTTCGTCGCCTTGCCCGCCGGGCGGAACCGGCGCGGGCAGGTCGACCTCGGATGGGCGTCCGAGCACTGGCTGCAAACATGAAGGAATCTACATTTAGGGTATGTACAGGACCCTTCGTTGAAATACATACACACGGGGGTAGAGGAACCAGCAACAGGCACCTGGCGTTTGAACGAACGTCGCTCCGCTCCACTGGACCCAGGTTTCGCATCGCGGGACGCCTCCCCCATCTTGGAAGACACCGTGACGGGGCAAAGCCCAGTAGGATGGGAGAACGACCCGCACACCACACATGATATAGGACGAATCCCCGTAAAGGTGCAGCTAACCAGCTCCAAATCAAGCACAGACCAGTCCAGACGCAGGTTAAAACGCTGGACATACAGGGCTGCCTTAGCAGAGAACCCCTTATGATACTCGTAAAATAGGGCCCCCCCCGTAGGAGAGTGACAAGTCAGCGATGATGGACAAATAGGTGTCCAGCTCGACGCGCCGCCCTGGAAATCCCTCGCACAAGACATCCCTGAAGACCCCAAACGCAACGACGAACTCCGCCAACGTCAGAGTCTTGGTTAGACGAGGATCGGCGTCCCGCAACAATACCGCCACGCTGCCGCACTCCAACAAGCGGCCTCCACTTACTTCAGGCCCACTCAGCAGGATCTTGACCAGGTTGACATCCTTACCTGCCAGGATCTGGTCGCGGAGAGCCGCCGGGACCGCAGCGGACGGAGGCAGAAAGGAGGCCCCAGAGGCCACAGCCGGCACCGCGCTGGCCAGGGTGTATGAGGGCCGGATCTCCTGAGCCGCAAGCACACCCACAGCCGCGGCTACGGGAGCTGGAACCAAGGCCCCGGCGCCCTCGAGGAGCTGAAGACGGGCATCCATGCCACCGAGCGTGCGCCGCAAATCGATCAACGCAGCCAACACGATATCCGGCTGCGGCACGGGAGCGAGGGGCTGCAGAGGATAGAGCTGCTGCACCGAATCGGGCGGAGGCACAACCGGGCCGGCTGAGGACCCAGCCCTGGGCTTCTTGCCCACGACCGCACCCGCGGAGGAAGCACGCTTGGTCTTCCCCAGACTTTTGCGGGGAACGGGAACCTCCGCTTCCTCCTCGCACACGTCCATGTACCGAAGGAACAATTCCTCATGAGCCAGCCCGACCGGAGGACTAAGGCCCTTGTCGTAAAACCCGGACAAGAGCAGAGGAACAGGCCATTCCTCGATAGACACCGGCTGCCTTTCCGCCAGGCGAGAACTCCGACGGGGTTTAGCTGCCACGGCCGGAAGGATCCCCGCTACATCGACGAGGCCACCGTCGATCAATGAATCATCACGGTACTCCTCCAATTCAGAACCCGAAAGGCACGACATTTCGACTCGTTCCCTCGACAACAGCAGGATGACTGATGTCTATGTCGCACTAGCAAGCATATGCCGGGAAACCCCGCTATATACCCCGCCCTATTAGACGGTGTACCCTGCACGTCATATGACGCGTTGCTAATGACGCGCTGCTGGTGACGCGGCTATGTCTCGCGTCCTCCTTCATGAACCAGCTTCGCCCGATTAAGCAAGGGGAGTTTATATAGCCAAGTAGTACATTGTGCGCAGCAAGCTTGAAATAAAAAAAGGGATATGAATAGGGGCCTGTGCCCTCAGTAGAGTTTTATGTTTAACAACGCCTCTGTGTTAGGCCCACATTGATCAGGTTTGGTGGGTAGCAAACAAGTCACATTGTGTGCTGGATGCTGTTCCCTCTGCGTCTGTGTAGGGGATTTATTATCGGCCGAACAACCCAAACGAATTCCCCTATGTTTGAAGGAAGAGAGGAAACTGGACAGTGTATTAACATTAACCAAATTAGGTAGGCGTGTTTGTTAATGAGAGATGGTGCCAGCCAGGTCACTGCATGGTGAAGGTGGAATTGTGCTGCGAGGACATCGAACTGTTAGCAGTTAGCGGTTAGCGTGAGGCCATTTTACCTGCCACGGGAGTTTACACATGTTATTGTGATAGCTGTGTACATGCCCCTGTCTGCTAAAGCTGACACTGCCTGTGATACACTGCTCTCAGTTACCACCAGGCTGCAGACACAGCACCCGAAGGCCCTCTTTCTCATCTCTGGGGACTTCAACCATGCACCCCCCACCTCAGTGTTGCCAACATTCACACAGTACGTCACCTGTACTACCAGGAACAATAAAACATCTGTTCTATGCCAACACCAAGGAGGCATATTCTAAATCCCCCACTGCCTGGCAGAGCTGACCACAACATTGTCCATCTACAGCCTGTGTATGGTGCACAGGCAACCTGTGGAGCGACGCGTGGTGAGGAGGTGGACTACCGAGAGCGAGGAGGCTCTGAGGGACTGCTTCAACACCACAGTGTGGACTGAGCTCTGTGATCCACATGGGGAGGACATCAACGCCATCACAGACACTATAACAGGCTACATCAACTTCTGTTGATGTACCAATGGAAATTGCAGTTATTTGCAGTTATTTACTATGACCAAAAATGGTCATAGTAAGGTTAAATGAAATAGATAATAATATTGCAAATGAATGAAATCAATTACAAGGCAAACAAGTTACAAAATGAAGGCTTACAATCTTACCTACTCTACCATGATGGTTTTAAGTCAGAGAGAAAGCAAGAGGTGAGAAGGGGGAAGGGGTAGGACAAGCCAGAGCTGAGGAGAAGGCCTCAGGAGATTAAGAATCCCCAGAACAATTAGTTTTGGTTGAGAGCCATCAAGTAGAAACTCCATCCATCAGATTTTAGCATATGAGTGGTGGGGGCACAGTGACACCCAACCTTACACCTAAAGTATACAATTATGTGAGGATACCTGCCGTGCTCTTGTCATGTTTTAGGAGTGTTCATGTTATCCGAGTCTGTCTCCTGCTCTTGGATCCAACCCACCTCGGAAGAAAAATGTAATAACATCAAACATCATGCAATTAACGATTTTTAACAATACATTTTCAGATGTTTCGATCAAGCATCAAGTTGTCTGTTACAACAAAAAGACAGTATGTCTGGGGATTTCTTAATTCATGAGAGATTAGCATGTTGACCGTTTCAAGCTTTAAGAGCTGTTTGGGGTTGCACACTCAACAATTTTAACAATGGCAGTTTCAGGGAATCAATTTGAGTAACACATGGAAAAAATAACAATTTCTGTTGGCTTTTGTCCTGTTTACAATTGGCCATTATGTGATTTTAGCAGAGATTAAAAAACAATACTATTCTGACATTATTTCTGAAATGTGTACGCCTACAAATAGTTTAATCAATGTCCTGGACCGTATTTGGCAATCATGTGGAAAAATACATTAGCTGAGTGTACTACTGTCAAAAAGGCAGTAGGTAGGCGTGTTTGTTAATGAGAGATGGTGCAAGCCAGGTCACTGCATGGTGAAGGTGGAATTGTGCTGCGAGGACATCGAACTGTTAGCGGTTAGCGTGAGGCCATTTTACCTGCCGCGGGAGTTTACACATGTTATTGTGATAGCTGTGTACATGCCCCCCTCTGCTAAAGCTGACACTGCCTGTGATACACTGCTCTCAGTTACCACCAGGCTGCAGACACAGCACCCACAGGCCCTCATTCTCATCTCTGGGGACTTCAACCATGCACCCCCCACCTCAGTGTTGCCAACATTCACACAGTACGTCACCTGTACTACCAGGAACAATAAAACATCTGTTCTATGCCAACACCAAGGAGGCATATTCTACATCCCCCACTGCCTGGCAGACCTGACCACAACATTGTCCATCTACAGCCTGTGTATCGACCTGTGGTGCACAGGCAGCCTGTGGAGCGATGCGTGGTGAAGAGGTGGACTACCGAGAGCGAGGAGGCTCTGAGGGACTGCTTCAACACCACAGTGTGGACTGAGCTCTGTGATCCACATGGGGAGGACATCAACGCCATCGCAGACACTATAACACTGTGCCATCCTAAAAGGTGTTTTGCAAACAACAAGCAGTGGATTACCCCGGACATCAAAGCTCTCCTGAAGGAGAAGAAGAGAGCTTTTAGGTCAGGGGACAGGGACGACCTCAGGTCTGTACAGAAGGAGCTGAGACGGAAGATCAGGGAGGGAAAGGCCAACTACAGGAGGAATATGGAGAACCAGCTGAAGAAAAACAACACCAGGGATATGTGGAGGAGCCTAAAACCATCCCAGGCTTCAAGGCACCCCTCCCCCAGGCTAAAAGGGACCTGCAGTGGGCCAACGACCTGAACAACTATTACAATAGGTTCAACGAGTAACCCCTCCCCCCCAGACAGCTGCCTCACACCTCGTCACCTGGACAATGCCCCACCCCACCATCCCCTCACAGCCCCAACGACCCACCCCCACCCACCCCCCCCAGCACAACCCTAGCTTTTACACCTGCCCAGGTGAAAAAAACTGCTGAGGGGGATGAATGCAAGGAAGGCAGCTTGACCAGACGGTATCAGCTCCAGGCTCCTGAAATCCTGCACGGACGAACTGTGTGGGATCATGGGACATGTTTTCAACCTGAGCCTCAAGCTGAGCGTGTTACCACAGCTATGGAAGACCTGCTGCTTGGTACCAGTGCCCAAGACATTGACACGCGCTCCGCAGGACCTCAGCAGCTTCACACTGGAGAGACTGATCCTGGGCCACCTCCGCTCTGAGGTGAGCTCAGAAATGGATCCACTGCAGTTCACCTACCGACTGGGAATCGGGGTGGAGGACGCTGTGACCGGTGCTTCTGAGGGACAAGCTGGTGCGGGCTGGTGTGGATGTGCCCCTGGCAGAATGAACCCTGAACTACCTCACAAATAGGCCCCAGGGACGGTGTGTCTGACCTCCTGACCTGCAGCGTAGGTGCCCCTCAGGAGATGGTGCTAGCGCCCTTCCTCTTCACCCTCTACACTGCTGACTTCAGACACAACTCGGATGGCTGCGTCCTGAGAGGGAAAGGAAGAAGCTGGACAAGGTCATCAAGTCCAGCTCAGTCCTGGGATGTCCTCTGGAGGAGGTGGGAGACAGACGGGTCCTGGCAAAACTGACATCAATGCTGGATCACGAGTCGCACCCCCCGCAGGACTCACTGTCCGCTCTGGAGAGTAGCTTCAGCGATAGGCTGATTCACCCTCGGTGTGTGAAGGAGAGGTTCCGCAGATCCTTCCTTCCTGCTGCCGTCAGATTGTTCAACGATCACTGCTCAGCACTTCTATGTGCAATATTTATTTACGCAATTACGTGCAATAATATTACGTGCAGTATTTCTTTCTTACGTGCAATAACTTGGCTGTATGTCACTCATTACTTATTCATTGCGGCAGCCACCACACTTATCTCACACTTAACTCTCAATTACTTTATATATTATTATTATATTTTACTATTTTATACCCATAGATCCTTATCTTCATATTTTATATGACTCCCTGTATCTTGTATCTCGTATATTTTGTATTTTCTATATTTAATTGTACTCTGAGTGCTGTTCTGTACCCTGCTGCTGTTGAAAACTGCAATTTCCCCCACTGTGGGACAAATAAAGGATTATCTTATCTTATCTAGAAGTGCTTGGCTTGTAATTCACGAGTTACAGGTTTAAAACAGTTTATGAATTTGCCTTAATGTATGTGGCACTAACCCCACGCCTAACTTAAACTGTTGTCTTAATGTGGCAGGTGCAACTGTTCCTTTAAGAGAAAGCAAGTGTCAGCACCCAGACTGGGTGCACTTGTTAGGCCAGGGGCGTCATTTAATCCTTTTTACTGGGGCACGTGCCCCAGTATAAATCCGCTGTGCCCAAGTCAAATCTAAAGTTTGAATTTTAACAACTTACTTTATTAGTCAGTGCATTAATTTAGATGACATTTTTCGAATAATTTAGAAAAATTATACGCAGTATCCCAATCAACGCTTGTAAAATCAAAGCAGTTTAACGGAACAAACCGATGCATTCATCTTAACGCGCTCTTCTGAGCTTGCCAAATAGCCACTGCAGCACGCACACAGAAGTCCAGGTGTCGGACTCAGCACACAAATCTGAATTATGATAGGCTACGAAAACACAACAAAGCTAAAGATAGTTTCGAAATGAAAGGCTTACCGATCATCTTATTTTGACTAAAACATAAAAACAATATTACATGCTATGCTAATATTACATGATATCAAACTTGCATCCCTGAACTGTTTTATAGTTGGTTAAGCAAGGGGAGTTTATATAGCCAAGTAGTACATTGTGCGCAGAAAGCTTGAAATAAAAAAAGGGATATGAATAGGGGCCTGTGCCCTCAGTAGAGTTTTATGTTTAACAACGCCTCTGTGTTAGGCCCACATTGATCAGGTTTGGTGGGTAGCAAACAAGTCACATTGTGTGCTGGATGCTGTTCCCTCTGCCATAATGTAGTCTCACAGAGTGGTTGTCAGGGGGATTTCAAGTTTTTTGGGGATTATTCCGTTCTTTCCTTTCATTGGGAGGTCGCTGTTTGGAGGGGCGTGGTCATTCGAACATTAGTCCTTTTCCCTTTTCACTGCAGGGCTACATGTCAGAGTCGAGTCACTAAATCTACACAATAGCACATATCCTCTGTTTGAATGTAAACCAAATGTTATCGGGATAGAGCGTAAGTATCTCTCTCTCTCCAATACCTCACCCTTTCATCTTGCTCCTAGAATAGAGGCTATGTTGTTTTCTTTGGTTTGATCGAAATTGGGATCTGTGGATTTAGTTGCAGGCCAGGACAGGGGCGATAAGTTGTTTGGTGGAATACAAATCACCACCTTACCACACTACCGGTAACTCCTACACTTAACCTTCATTTTAGCAGAAACTTTGCCCTAATCCCATACTTCCAAAGAATGTGGTTGAAGACCTTTCCTTCTTTTTGATTTTGAAAAGGTTTGATAATTCCTATGGGTTCAACATTGACCATGATCATGCTTTGATTGGTCTGAAGAGGTTATTTTCTTTTTTTTCTATAGGAATGAAAGATGCTCTGCTGACTCATCATGTTCCTCATCATTCATATTCCTCAACCATCTGTCTCTCCCTCGAGTCACACTGTTAGCCTTCAAATGCCAAGCACCGTCTGACACTACAAACGGAAAATATGCCCAGCAAGTCCTTGCTACTTGCGATGATAGAAATAGTGTGTTCAGAAATAACAATGCATTTATTATTGTAATTAGCTTTCGCAAAATGCATGCATTTTCGTGTGGTTTCGATAGATTTGGCTATACATATCAATAGTGCGGTTCCAGTAAACCCTCTCAGCTTTGTGTCAGATTAGAGAAGGGAAAGAGTGTCAACAAGGTTCACACAACCACATTTGCACACAACACCACAGAGTGGTCAGATGGACACATGAGCAGCATGAGACGTACTTTACCCACTACACATTCACATCATATAACTGTTGGTATCATTTACATTTACATTACATTAAGTCATTTAGCAGACACTCTTATCCAGAGCGACTTACAGTAAGTACAGGGACATTCCCCCGAGGCAAGTAAGTGAAGTGCCTTGCCCAAGGACACAACGTCATTTTGCACGACCGGGAATCGAACTGGCAACCTTCAGATTACTAGCCCGACTCTCTAACCACTCAGCCACCTGACTCCCACACAAGAGTTCCGAGGGTCATGGTGATTAGTGTCCTCTCCCTTCTACAAGGCAGTGGAGGAAAGTCACATTACAGGTACTGAAATCTTCTCCAGTGGCTCATCATTTTCCCCTCAAAAGACTCCACAATGATTAAGCAGCCGTCTAGCTTGAAGAAAGTAATTACGCAGAAGTGAAAGGAAGGCCTAAATTAGATCCCAGTCATTCTCAGAAGCTTCAAATCCATTTCACTCACACCCCCCTCGTCCTTTCAGACTCCTCTCCCTGTAAACTGTGTGTACGTCACTGTTATTCTCTTTATGTAATGTGACCCTAAGAGGTGGGAAGACCAGGCATTGTTATGGGGAATAGGAAAGAAAGATGTTTTCTGTTGTTTCCATTGAGGGGACCTAGTTTACTGATGTTTTTTGGTGTACTTGCGTCAGTACTGTAATTCGAGCACTTTTCATAGTCAATGACAGCCCCTTACGGTTAATTTAGCAAATAGTTTGTAATTTCAGGGGAGTTGCAGAGAAAGCAATTTCATTAACTTTAGTTGATACAGAGAATGCCACCAAAAGTCTTTTTGACATTTCCACAGTGGGACATTTCCCAAAGGTGTTGATTTGTATCAGCATTTCAGTGAAACAGCAGCTAATTCATCACATTGATTCAGAACCAAATAAGCTTATAGAGTTAATCGTTAGAGGAGTGATTATCCCGCGTGAGCTGTGTCATCACCAAACAGTGTTTTTATCCAACAAAGTACATTTTACAGGAACAAACCCATTGCTGTCTAATCCATTACATGATTCATTCATTAAGGTGTTGAAAAGAAGAAGAAAAATTGCACTGCTTGCCAAAAACCGTGCTGCAACCTCCACTGCAACTGATGATAGGGATACTTATTTGATCCCACATGTTATCATGTGGACAGTTGAACAAAATACCACTTCCAACTGATCAGTTTCTTAATGCAACTCTACTTTGGCTCTACATTGCTAAATGTATTAGAAATTTAAATGGATCTCTTAAAAACTCCTGTATCCTCTCACATCAACCCCAGCTCCTCTCGCTAACTTCCCCTCACTCTACCTTCCTTCCTTTATTCTTGAATGTCAAGTGATGAATGGATACACATAGCGGTGGCACTGATAGATTATTAAAGCAATTAACCACAAGAGGGCTATCAAATGATGATCTTAAGTCCTGTAGATGGCAATCTATGCCATTCAATATCCAAACGATTGGAGTGGATAAGCGCATAGCGGTTTTCCCTACTGACAACACGAAAAGCGGGTCACATGACCCCCTAGTCTTCAGACAGGGACGTTATTACTGAAAAAGCTTGAGGGGGAAAGTTTAAGTTTAAAGGGGTCATTGACTCATTTTTCGAGTGTATTTCACACTGTTCCTTAAGGTCTCCGAATATGGTATGTAACATCGGTTGAGCTGAAAATGGCCCGGCTGCTGTTCCATGCGCCCTAATACAACCCTGTGAAATAGCCCTAGAATGAACCAAGAGTTTTTTCCCTTTTATGGTATGCTCCTGAATATATAGATGAGCTGTGAGCTGATTGGTTGGTTTACAACGAGTGAAGCTGTGGAGCAAAGACGCAACATAGCCAAACATGCATTGTGAATTGTAGATTGACATGACAACACAGTTTATTTATTTGTATGAAACACAGTCAGGAAAATGAAATAACATTAGCCCCATCAAACTAAATCATCACACATTCTACCTATGGTAGATACAGGAGACTTTAGCATGCTAATAACTGTTAGCAACAAAAATCATTCTTACAGCTTGCGGTTGTGATGAGCATATGGTCGGAACAGCACCTCTTTTCAGCAACAGCGGTTTAGCAAATCCTGCTTTAATTTGTCCAAGGTTTTCAAAACTGTCTTTGGTAAAATGATTAGAGCAAATTAATAATTGAGTGTCGAACTTCCCATGGATCTCCTCATAGACAAACATCAGCCATGCCCGTCAAGTGTTTGGTTCCTTGGGAAGACTATGAAAAGTGTCAACATTCCCTGTACTTCTGCACTACATTACTGCATCTTGTACATTTGTATTTTTTGTCATATTTGTATTTTTTGTATTTTTATATTGTAAATTAAGCAACTTATATTTTATTGTATATTTTATTTTAATTCTAATTCCACTTTAGTATAGATAGTATAGATATATAGTATGATATTTAGTATAGATAGTCACCATATTAAAATTTAAGGTTACTATATGTTTATTGTATGCACCTTCCTGCCAAAGCAAATTCCTTGTCTGTGCAAACTTTCATGGCCAATAAATCCCTTTTCTGATTCTGATTCTGATTCTGATGGTCCGTTTTCAATATCCTTGAAACACCTCCAAAACTTCTTCTTTGTAATTCCCGTGGAAGTACAAGAGCAGCGCACAGCTAAACTAGTTTCTTAGCTTAACTACATTTTGGGGCGTGACACGCCAAAGGTACAGACCAGAGCCAAAAAAGGTGGAACCACATTTGTGACGTCACAAATGTGGCTTTTTGGAATCTGACCGTTTTACAGCGGCAGTTTCAAATTGTGAGATTTTCATAGGAAAGAGGTGTCAATGGACTTTGAGGTTCACAGTATGTCCATTTTACCCACCCAACTGTCATTATTCAACTATGACAAGGAAAACTCGGTTTTGAAGTCAATGACACCTTTAAGTCATAACAGTCGTTTTGATACAACTGTTTCCAATATGTTAGGCTGCCGCATAGCCTATCACCATTCCCTCTTGCACTAAGGGAAATGAGAAGAGAACCCTGCATCATTCTACATTTCCCTCTTAGTATCTTAGTAGTAAGTGTAAATGAGCAGCAACAACTGTATGCTTTTGAATCTATGCAATCTTCATACGTAATAAGTATGCATTTAAAATATACAGAAATATCAGTTGTAAAATGTAAGTACAAAAACGAACCCATCTGCAACCGACGCAAGCACACCTCACGATTTCCCCAGAAATGACAACCCTCTCTAGTTCTTGTATATCATGTGATGAATTGATTCGTTGGGTCTGCTCTCTGTCACATACTGTACTGTTCTGTGTGACATTCTTGTTCATTGATATGTCATGGGCTGTGACAAGAGGATCAATCACATCTAATGAACCCCCGGACCAGGCCGCGGAAGGCAAATATAGAGGGAGAGAGGGAGGGAGGAAGGGGTTGGGGAAGGAACATTAGACAGAAGGGGGGAGGATGGGCATTATGAATAAAGCCACTGGTTTAGAATTTGGTGCATGTAAAAGGAAAGACATGAACATATCCGTACTCCTTTTCCTATGCAATGTTGATAACTGACCGCATGCCAGAGACTGATAGTGTGGACGTAGGACATGTTGGGGTTGGTGTGGGCTGTGCGTGAGAACCTACGTTCACAGTGTTTACCACAGAAATGTAGCTGTCCCTTCTGACCTGTTTTTGCAACATGAGTAGATTAATTATTTACATTCTCTTTTCATTCATCCCGTATGTGCAGAATAGACGGATTTCCCTTTTCCATTTAATGTCGGATTGCAAAAATTGCTCAATTCCCTTCTTAACAAAAATTGTGAATGTTATCAGTGCAGAAATGAGGGGAAAGGATAAATGACAAATAATAAGTTACTATGACAACTCACAGCAGACTGTGCCTATTGCATTATAGGCCACTTCCATGGAGGAGTCTTGGAAGAAAATGATTTATATGTATACCTTTAAATGAAACAACAAAGTGATTACATGCAAATGAGCCGTAAGACAACATTCTGCAATCTAGATGATAAATGTCTATGGGCTTTAATTTACAGTATATGAAAATAGTTGTGCTTTGAATGGATCACTGCACAGCATAATAACCTACAGAAGAAACAAGGTCAAAAGAACAAAACCACACTGTTAGATAAGTGACCACAAACGTCTATGGTTTCAAATCATCCATGGAAAATCCACAATCAAACGTTGACCACTGTTAGATTGGTATACTACCAAACATTGACCAAACATTGGTAGAAACAAACTTTGACTTCACTAGCTCTCTTTCGTTTTAGTTTTCCATTCAATTTAAATTCGTAGCTTCTGCTCGAATGGGAGCTGTGGAACTGAATTTTCCCTGTCCTTGTTTCCAGTGAGGGGGTCTTCCCTCTGACAAAGGAATGCAGAACCATAAATCACCTCCTCACTTGATGCAGGAAAACCCAGCAGTATATAAAGCCGTCTCCCAGACGGACCACGGCGTAGACTATCCGTGCCTAGCTCAGCTCCTTTATCTTTGTCTCCATTTCCACCTCTCTTTCTGCCTTTCTCGCTGTGGAGCCATCTCTCTCTCTCTCTCTCTCTCCTTCTGTGTTTGTCTATCTCTCTCTCTCTCTCTCTCTGTGTCTCTCTCACCCTCTCTAGTTGTCGTTCCTCTGTATTTTCCCTCTCTTTTCCCTCGCTCCTCTCTCCACTCTTCTCTCTCCTCCTCTACCTCTCTCGCCGACTCTCTCAAGCCTTCATCCCTTCCGGGGGCATTGCTGGAGTGCTGTGCTGATCGCTCTAATGACCTTGCGGAGGAAAACCCAGGTCCAAGCCTTCCTCCTCCTCACTCCTCTTCCCTCTCACTGCACCTGCACCCCTCTCTTTCTCTCTCATCCGATTAAGTCTCCTCATCCCCCTCTCCCTTTATAACCCCCTGCCTTTGTGTCTCTCTCCATCTCTCTACCTCTCCCTCTTTGAAACCCTCAGGGCCTTTTCCTCAACCACGGTTTTAGAGCAATTGATTATACAGTCCTTCCCTCCACTGTACCTCCGCCACCCCCAACTCTCTCTCTCTCTCTCTCTCTCTATCTCTCTTTATCTATCTCTCTTTTGTTGTACTTTTCTCTTCCAGGCTCGTTCCTCTGTGCCTGCGGAGTGTGGTGAGCCATGTGCTAGGCACACACATATATATATGCTTACTGCACACGCGCGCACGGCCGCACGCACGGCCGCACGCACGCACACACAAAGGACAAATCCTGAGAGACGAGAGCGCTGCGTGGAAGTGAGAAGAGCTAAAGGGGGCTGAGGGGGGAGGGGTGACGGGACGAGGGTGTGAGGGGGGGGGCGGCAGTCGAGGGAGGATGCACACGCAGAGAGAATCGCTCTCCTTCTCTCTCTCTCTCGCTCGCATTCGCACACACGCGCACGCCACTCTCGCCCAGGAGTAGGGAGCAGTTAGGAGGAGAGAGAAGCGCTGGGCGGCAGGAAGGCTGCTTGCTTTCGAACCGAGCCGGGCAAAGCAGACTGTGGAGACCCGATCAACGTGCCAGTTGTGAGATGCCTGGACGGGAGGCTGATTGCTCCTCCCGTGGCGACCTGAAGGTAAGCTCCTTGCACAACAGAGGGGCACGGGAGACGAACGCAAAGAGATTGATGGTGGGAGTGATGGAGCGAGTGATGGAGCGAAGAGGGGGAAAGGGGACACCGGAATAGACCCCAAGCCGATGTGTGCTCCGACACGCCGCTCTCCTCCTCGATCGCGCTCCTTTTTGATTCGCCGTTGAACGCATGCCGCCGCTACCTGCTCTAATTCATGACAGCGGTGCAAACTCTCGATTAGTATTTCTCAGATCTAAATGTGTGTGTGGGAAGACAGGAAACCTATGGTCTAATGCGCCGGGAGAGATGGAGAGTGTGTGAGTGTGTGCGCGTGCGTGTTTGTGTGTATGCGTGCGCGTGCCTTTGCCTGCGCTGTGGCGGAGATTGCCTGGATTACCCCTTCATCCTCGACCTCTGTCCCATCCTGGTCGACCGCAGTAGCCTGTCCTCATATCACTTCCGATAGGACCCTGATAGATCACCAATGCATCTGTTTGCCGTGGCGATAGGTAATCAAAAAGCAATGGGGTTTTCTGACGCAAGCTAGGAGAGCTCTGTCAGCACAGTTTCTTTGCTTGCCTTTCTGTGCCCCGCCGTGTGTGTGTGTGTGTGTGTATGTATGTTTACGTGTCCGTGAAAGCGAGAGGATGTTTTAGTTCTCCTCGCAATGCGCAGGAGTTTTACGAGCACAGAGGCAAGCAAAGTGCCTGTGTGTTTGTATGTGTGTGTGTTTGTGTGTGTGTGTGTGTGTTACCATGTATTAATAGAGACAGCACAGTGTGATTTCGCTTCCACAAATTCAATGGAAAAGCAAAAACAAAGGGACAACAAGAGAAAGAGAGAAAGATAAACAGACAGACAGAGAGAGAGAGATAAACAAAGAGCGAGGACGGACTTCTGTCTCCCTTGCTTTCGTGCTGTTATATTGGAGACTATACCAAAGCATTGAGAGAAAATCGTTGGTATTGATTGCTCTCAAACGCTCAACTCGGCCCAGGTTCAGGATTAGAGGCGCTTGGTTGAGGATGCAGTGCACCATTGTCGGCTGTCTCAGGGCTGTCAGGCAATAAGGGCACTCTGCAGAAAAACATCTCGAGAGTTGTCGGCGTAAAACTTTGATGACAAACCGGGTTCATGGTCACCGCGAGCATGTGTTCCTCCTTGAGATGTTCCCGGCGTTCTCACCGGGGGAACGCTGAGAAAATACAACATTGTTCAATAGCCATGTAGGATCTATGTGAGCAATATTTTGGGGTTAGGTTTTCCCTTGAGCAGTGCGAATAACTTACGAGGTGAATCTATAGAAACCGATTGCCGCAGAACAGAGTAAACCATAGATTTCTGTCGTGAACAACCAGATGTGTTTTAGTCTAGAGTAAAGCAGCATGCAGATGTCGTTCATATAGTCAGTCCCAAAACTATTTTCCTCTCCCCTTAATCGGTGAATGTTGTGAAAGTGTGTGTCTGTGTGTTGAATAATACAAGTATATTTGTATATATATGTATACTAGAGTAGGTGAACATTCTGACTCAATGTACCACGCTGTTGAATTGCTGCAAATAGCGAAGGCAGATTACTGAACCGTCTCTCTGGTCTGATTTAATGAATCTCAGCCGAGTCGACTGCTTTGCTAAACTATCTCTGGCATGCGTATCACTTTAATGGTCATGACCCTATCATAACTAGGTTGAAGCACTGCCTGCCTTTCAATAGATGTGTGTGCATGTGCGTAAAGGGAGGTTGTGAGTTGCAAGGGTGTAATTGCTTTTGATGGATGGCTTGTTGACCTTCTAAACTGCATCGGACGGACTGCAACTCCATTCAGAGGCAAACTGTAGCTAACCTCAACATGTACACAAGCACATACATACAAACGCGTTGTTCAGTGGAAATCTAAGGAGCCAGTGAAATGAGATTAAAGTGTGAATTATTAATTGAGGGTGTTTATTTAGGCAAGATAGACCCTCTGGGGTGGTGACGGTTTAAAAGCGACTTCTGTTGCAGAAGTGCATTTATGTCAAGAGCTTATCCGAGCGTGAAGACTTATTTTTACGATGTAGGCCTACCCTGGAAAATGTGTGTGTTTTAATGGTTTGGGGTGCCAGGCAGGCTACCAAAGAGATGAAATCTCTCCTTATTGTATATATATATCTATCTAGATCTATATCTTTTTTTTTGTCAGGTGAATCGTACAGGAAAAAGAAACAGTTAACAGACAAACCCAAATCTATTTGGTTTTAGGTTGTGTAAGAAAGAAACTGCCAGAAAGGAGTGTGTGTGGTTACACATATTGATATGACTTTACTGTACGCACACTAGGGTAGATGTGTATGTTAACTGAATGTAGAATACCATGCTGTTGAATTACTAAAATAATTCACTTCAAATTTGCATGTCAAAAGCTTGACTTACATCATGGTTACGTGATTTAGCTACAGTGGGCTAGCAGGAGGCTAACTTATAAACCACAGGCTTGTTACAGTACCAGGCAGGCTGCATCGTGTGCCATGTATAGTTAGCATTAGTATAGAGCTAAATCCACACCATGGTTTTTGTTGACTTCTTGGTCTGTCCTTGATTGGAATCTGACTGCTGAAATGGCTCCTCATCAGACTCCGTGCAAGGATTCCTTTCAGAGTATGATCCAATGCATTGTTCGATCGATGAGAATGTTTCTTGAACTTCGTCGTCGTTGTTTTTGTAAGGTGCTTTAATTGCAGGCTTTAACTTTCTGATCACATGACCTCTGCTTATTATAACGATCAAATCAAACAATTGAACCCAGTTGTGGTTTGCACCAGTTTGCTTAACGTACCATTATATGCTTTTAGCAATTTTATAATGAACCGTATGTGACAGTGGCCCTACAGCGAGACATTCTCACACACTCCCCAAGACTTGCCAAATTAAACAGAAGTTGAATAAATTTCAAAGTACTATCTTGTCAGCTCCCAAGGAAAATGATTCAATTTACTCCCTCATAAATCTGAGGCCATCACGGCTCCAAGGCCTCTGTTGACTGTATTTAAAAGTGCCATCTCCTTTATGGAGCAGATTTAATGCCCAGTGCGACTGGCCAGTCCACGGCTATTGCCTCGCCCTACTGCCGGGCGTATTTCACTCACCGCTGTCATATATTAAGCTGATACATGAAGGCCTTACACCGTGCTGTACAAGACCCTCCGTCGACACATTAAGGAGACTGTAGTAAACAGAGGCGATTTGCTCGAGGAACTGCAGGGACAACCTTTTTGTCCTCTGGAAAAAAACTGCCACCCCCCCTCCCCCCCCCCACCCATCCACTACCACCACAAACATATACACACAAACACACACACATATCGTACGTAAATGTCAGGACACCAGAGCCTCAGCGAACCTGCGTTCTCCACGTCTGTCAGACCGTTCTGTCATCTTGCACCCTGAGGGGACATGACGCGGATCCTACCTGACATGGCCGACATGATTTTCTCAACGTATATCCATACTTCACCGCTTTTTTAAAACCCCCCAAAACCAATGACACATACAATATGTCAACCTTTTTAGCATGTTAGTCAAATCCATCTACCTCTCAATGCACACAGAATGTGTCGCGGACGCTGAGACTATCGTGATTATCCCTGTTGCCCTGCCATTCAGGTGAGGTAAGTGAACATGTTAATGACTTCTCTACATCCAATAGAGGATTTAGTCCTTTGCATAAGCGTCCATTGAGTGTCAGCGGCCGTCACCCAGGGGAACGAGGCTTCTCTCAGTCACATCCCATTTGGACGGGGGAAGAGAGACGCACGTTTGATATAAAATGCCAGGACCTATCGAGCGACACCATGGATTTTCTAATAGAGGAGTCGTCCCTCAAAGGGGGGCCCGAGCAGAGACTGGAGCGGAGGTGCGTCAGGAATCGCAAATTAGGATCGTTTGACCTTTGGCTCTTCTTGCATGCGCCATGCGTCCCCTCCTCTGTGTGTCGTTGTCCCCAGCCCCCCCTTCCCTTTCCATCCCGTCACTCCTGCTGGAGGGGAGCAGGGAGAGAGAAAACGAGAGTGACAGAGACGGAGAGAGGAGGCAACGGGAATCGAACTCGGGACTGTAAATCTGGATATGAGGCTGTCAAGCGTCCCGATAAAAATGAGTGGGGGAGGTTTGGAAGAGACCGTCCTTTCCTTAACCACCCCCGCTCCCCCCCCTTTCCCGTAACTCCCTCTTTCCATCCATCAATCCCTCTCCCCTCATCCCTTTCTTTCCACCACCTGGACGTATTATTCAGCCACAGCAAACCCCACCGCTGGTTTGGTCGAGTGGGTGTCGTTTGGTGTCGTTTGGTGTCAGGGTGTCGCAGGGTCACACCTCATCCAGCACCACCCACTCAACGGTCCCTGGCTAGGCGGGGGTATCACTTACAGACACACGCATCACCTTGGCGCTTTAGCAGCTCCGACGGGACGGGCAAGGAAACGGGCGAGCGCCTCACCTCGGCGTGCAAGCTATTCTTGGATAGGTAAAGGAGACGGACGGGCCGTCCTTTCATTTGGCTAATCCTCTCCTCGGCGAGGTGGAGGTGAGGCGCGTCTCCCCGCGCGGCCGCGCGGCCCTGGGAGAAGGTGAAACCGTGGGAGGGAGGGGCTGGGCTGCGCAAGGCTCGTCTGTCAGGGGACGGTGGGGGATGGTGGGGGAGCGCTTAGGGGTTGAGAGTCTGGGCCCGGAGCCAGGCTGGCTGACATCCGCAAGCTTCGGGGGACGTTTTTAGTCATTGGCCCCGACAGACCTCAAAGTGTCATAAGTAAGTGGAGATAAGTTAGGGAGAGCCAGCACTCTGTAAGCCACCCGTTTCACCCCCCCTGGGACTCACACAGAGCCACAAGAGGCCCCCACCTGGGACCTACATGGTCTGAATTGAGCGAACAAGAACAGAGAGAGAGAATGTTCTGTATAAGCCTCCCTCAAGCTGGCCTTGTGACATCAACGTTATTGGAATGATGAGTCCACTATAGGCTGATATTCATTGTTATCTATTCCCACATAGCAGGTCGCCTGTACTTTTGTTCAGCTCTCTCCTCTTTTTCTTCTCTCTCCTATCTCTCTTATCTCTCTCTCTCCCTTTTCTCTCCCTCTTACTCTTCCTGTCCACTGTGCAAGAACTGTACATTTTGTATTGATGACACCTCAAAATCGCATTTTTCACAGCAAAACTGCAAGTTCTGACCTCAAAATGTATGGGTGAGCGCACACTAATAGTCCATTTCGGGTTGTAAACCAGAGAGTTTGTGCCGAGGCGGCGCTTTCTCACTGGTGTTTTCTGCATCCCATCTTTCTTGGCAGCATGCATCACAGCCCCTTAAAGAGCAACACAGCTCCATTCACAAAACCAACACATCCTGACAAGACTGACAGCTAGATGCTCCCTGTCCCACAATACTTCATAGAATACATGTTGTAAAATATATATCTTGTTTTATTATACTTCTATCTTTATTATCTTTAAATAATTATCTTAAAAAATATATAAAAAGTTCAATGACCAAAATATGGTGTCTCACGGTTATTCTGGCAAAGGGGAGTGTAGCAATGAAGCTCTCCACTGTTTTAGTCGCCTGATCGTCACTAGCGCCTTTGGCAAAGCTCTGTCCTCACAATGACATGACTCTACTTCTTGTACGAAACAGCTGGTCCGTGAGAACCTCAGGTAACAACAATACTTTGACACAAACCCCAACTCATGTTTTGCCACACAGCACTGCAGCCCTCGGCGTGTTTGTGTTGTGTCAGCAGACACGACGAGACAGAGTAGCCTTTCTCCAGAGGGGAACAGGTTTCCTCGGACGCCCGCCGTCCTCCTGGCTCTAAACGCGACGGATGAGTCCCCGCGCTATCAGAGTCGAAACACAATTCACCCAAAGCATCCTGTCACTCTCTCCCGGTAACAAGATAAACGCTTGTTACCCTCTTAAAGGGACGAGATAAAACACCCGGTGGACGGAAACAGCGTTCACACTTCTTATTTGGCCGGCTTTTTGGAGGACACAGAGGGGAACGGCAATCAGTTCTGTGGAGAATACCCACACACACGAGCGCACACACAGGTATTTAGTTGGCCCCACTTTGGTCTTTCGTCCCCGTCGGCCATGTTTTATGCATGGTAACTGATTTGCAAAGCAAGAGCACCGTAACGGATTCAGACGGCTTTCCGTTTCCCCTCAAGCTTTGTGCGTGGGTCCTCTCTCCTCCCTGACGGTGTCAGTGTTTCTTAGATGCCCGTCACGTCTCTCTGCCCTTTGCTCAGGACTCGTCCGTGTCAACACTGTATTCCTGTGTGGATGTGGCTTGTGTGACGCAGTGTCTTGCACTTGTCCCAGCCCCGGGTTTGCATTTCCTATAGCTGTGATGTCTCAGTGGCCAGAACTCAGCAGGGCGGGCAGGCAAATCAAACATGATTTGAGGAATTGGGGCGAGAGAAAAGTTGGTGGTTATTTGGAAAAGACGTTTAATGATTTTTTTGCTTTTGCTTTTTCAAAACGTTAGTAGAGAGACCTTAACGTTTGATTGCCCTTATGTAACGGAACAGGTACAAGCGGGTATAATTAGGCTCCATCTACTGTACACAATCTCTCTCCTCCTCATATGAACTGCAGTGCCGACGTACTGAAATCTGTTATTAAATCCCACGTCACTGCAAAGAAAATCATTGAACGTTTTTTTCCTCTGCCGGTTTGAGCCTTATATAACTGATGTTTAAAAATATCATTTTCAACACTAACCCAGCTTCGCAGAGCTGCACTTGCTCTCCAATCAGATCACAGATAGTATGAAATGTCACTACATCTCTGAATTACACCAGCAGAGCTCAAATCACAACAAAGAAATGACATTACACTAACATTTCTTTTAGACTGACAGTGAATCAGATTCAATTACCTTTCACGAACCAACAAAAAAGAACACCGCTGCTGACAACTCGAAGTTATAATTGGATTCAGCTTTTAACTTTACACTCGAGGCATCAAGACTTTGAACAGATGTTGAATAGCCAGTAACCGTTTCCAATGACCCGTGATGTGGTCCGATTGTCTACACAGCATTAGGATTCTGAACAGTTGAGTTGGTGCAGGATCCAAGCAACTGGCACTGATCTGCCCTCTCAGGGGAAGGACAAAGACGAAGCCCAGACAGAAAATACTTGGTCATCGTACAGATTAACAAGAAGACTAACACACAGACAACAGACACGCACTCAATGTCAACTCAGTGTTAATCCCACTGATGGTCTGAGGGTGTTTTTGCAGTGTAAATCTGTGCTTTCATGGAGGTATTACCTGTCCTCGCACGTATACCTGGCTGTCCTCCTCCTTTTCTACCCTTTTCTACTCTCTCCTAACTCCCGTTACGTTTTCTTGCTCTCTGCTTTCCAGTTTTTTCCCAGACCGGGCTGTTTTTGACCCTGCTTACATGCTATGTCTGCTATGTAATCGATGTTTTGTGTACTTATGTGTTATGTTAAGCTAGGTTGCTTCGCGTCGTCTTGTCCTAAGAATTTCAGTGCCCAGTCTGACCCTTTGTTGTTCTGTGCGTCTGTCAATAAAAGACTTGAAACTTGAAACTTGAAATCTGGCCCCTGTCCCTTGTAGGATATGCATGTTTGACTGATCTCCTGGTTTTGAAGTTGCCTGACTAGTCAACAAAACTCTGTTGCTACCAGGGAACTTGACAGATGCAGACATTTTAGTAGTTACACCAGTATAGGTACCTTAAGACTGATGAGCTTTATTAGAAGTGCTCACCGGCATTGGATGTCGATGTAATGAAAACAATTCATTTTGGGGGTTGGCAAAATAATTCCTCTTCCATCTGTCTTTGAACTCATTCCTTTTTAAATAGGATAATGGATCATGCAGAATTGGAACTTTCACAATTGACACACCACCGTTAAAATGACACTGTCTTAATTTAGACCGTTTTATTAAAGTTGTTTAAATGAATTAATTATGCAAAGGCTGTGGTCTCATGGTCCCTCCTTCCTCTCCATGCAGGTGTCGAGCTCCAGCTGAGGATGGCAGGGGAATCCCGAGTCCACATGGACCACGACATGGAGATAGGAGTCACACCTGGGCAGGTACACAAGATGGCTTCCAACAGCATAGTACAACATGGCTTCCAACAAAGAGGGAGTACCAAAAGTGAAGAAAAAGAGAAGGCAAAAAAATCATATGCAGTTACAGAGAGGCTTTCAGAAAGTTCTAGAAGTCCTGGGAGACGAAGGGGAGAGAGGAGTAGTCAGAGGGAAATGGGATGGCGTGAGGAGGATCGAGAGTGGCGGTGTTCGCTGGAGAGTGAATGAGGAGAAAGGTCTGAAGAGAAGATTGAACCAAACAATGGGAGTGGGTGCGATAATCACGTGTGTGCTGAGATAGCTTCATCTTACCTCTACCAGGAGCCTGAGAGAGCACAGAGAGATGGGTTTTATAAAGAACTTAGACATGGAGGCATATTTAACACCAAAAACTGTGGACCTTTATCTTGAATTTTGGAACCAATTGGATTTGTTCTTCCTGACTATGTGTTGTCACGCTAGCCAATTGGGTATTACCACCATACAGCAATATCTAGTTAGTTTGTTTCTGCATTAGGGAACGCCATCGAATAGGAGCACAGACCAGAGATTAGTTGCTGCTTTGCTAAATTTGACAACTTAATTTTTCATACTATCAACTCTTAAAAACCTGCATATGGAAAAAAAATTGTTTATTGGGGCTGTCTTTGATTTAAGACTGTACAATCACAGTGTGGTTTAAAAATGCATACATTTGAGATAGCAAAAATATCATATTTTAAAGTGCATATGTCACTGTCCCTTTGCATGTAATTGTTGTATTAGTTAACAAGTACTGTCTTTCCAATTGTCACTGTCAAATCTTCTATTACCACTTTCTGTAGCTGGTAATCAAAACAGCCAGACAGGCTCAAATGACACATGCAGAGCAATCGACAACATACAGGTTGTATTTCAAGTAGAGTCACATTTAAGATACTTCTCTAGATTACCATCTATAGATTTTCTATAGATAGTTTCACATTCAGATCAGTAAAGTCCTCCAGAGCTCGCCAGATGCCTAGCGAATGAGTGAAAGTGAACGAGAGTGAGTGTGACAGTCCTTGAGAATGGAAAAGGCTGCAGTTACACGTACAATGAAGTGGCCGATTGGGCCGCAGCTAAGCTTCGCGAGCGCGACCGGTGGAAGGCTGGGCCCAGGTGTCCGATTAGCTCCCTGAGATTTCGAGGGCACGGGAGGTGTGTCGCCTGCTCGAGGCTAACCCACGTTTCAATTAACAACTGAGCCGAGTGGCTCCGATCAGGACAGCAGGAGCCAATTGTGGTGCCAATGTGCCCTTGGCCCCTCGTGGAGGGCGAGCCAGGCAGCAGAGTGTGTGAGCGTGTGAATGTGTGTGTGTCCGTGAATGTGTGTGAATGTGTGTGTGACACAGGGCATTCATATGTGAGTATTTGTGGAACGTGTGTGTGTGTGTTTGTGTTTGGGAGGGGGTGTTGAAAGGGGGGTGAGGGAGTGTTCCTGTTCCTATCCAGGCCTGTCAGTGTCCCATAGGGGTTGAGGGAGGCAGTGCTGGGGGCCACAGCTGTGGAGCCAGATCGCTTGGCTGGAGCAGGGCCAACTACAAAGAAGACCCTTGTGCCCTTGTGTTCTCTCACCCCCCTCCCCTCTCTTTCTCTCTCTCTCTCTTTTACTCTGTGTCCCCCATGTCCCTCTTTCTCTCTCTCTGTCTCTCTCCCTCTCTTTTACTATGTGTCCCCCATGTCCCTCTTTCTCTCTCTCTGTCTCTCTCTCTCTCTTTTACTCTGTGTCCCCCATGTCCCTCTTTCTCTCTCTGTCTCTCTCTCTTTTACTCTGTGTCCCCCATGTCCCTCTTTCTCTCTCTCTGTCTCTCTCTCTTTTACTCTGTGTCCCCCATGTCCCTCTTTCTCTCTCTCTGTCTCTCTCTCTTTTACTCTGTGTCCCCCATGTCCCTCTTTCTCTCTCTCTGTCTCTCTCTTTTACTCTGTGTCCCCCATGTCCCTCTTTCTCTCTCTCTGTCTCTCTCTCTTTTACTCTGTGTCCCCCATGTCCCTCTTTCTCTCTCACTCACATGGTCCCTGTGTGCTCCGTGTTCCAGAGTCACACTCACAATGGGGAAGGAGCAGTGTGGTAGCTCTTTCAGGGCACTTCATTTCATTTAGCCCTAGCATTGTGAAGCAGCCCCCACCAAACAGCGGACTGGGAAATGACAGTTGACCTGTTTTTGTTATTTATGGTCATAGAGGGTGGCAGTTGAAGGTGCTTGAGGTTGAATGCAATTACCTAAAAGGTTGAGATGTTGTCCCAACAAGATAATACATGGACTCTCTAGTCAGGGAGGAAATCATGGAGGAAATAAGAGAGCTTATCTTCTCATTCTGTATCTCTCTCTCTCTCTCTCTCTCTCTCTCTCATGTCTGTGTCTTCCGTCGCCTCTCTCTGCACCCCCCAGGTGAAGAAGCTCCCCAAGCACCTTCGCGAGGCGCAGATCTCCACCGAGCGCACCCACCTGATCTCCGACCCCGTCAAGAAGCCGCGGCAGCGCTACGTCCAGAAGGACGGCAAGTGCAACGTGCACCACGGCAACGTGCAGGAGACCTACCGCTACCTGAGCGACCTGTTCACCACGCTGGTGGACCTCCGCTGGCGTCTCAGCCTGTTCATCTTCACCCTGGTCTACATAGTCAACTGGCTGTTCTTCGGCCTGCTCTGGTGGCTCATAGCCCTCATCCGCGGGGACCTGTTCCACGCCGACGAGGAGGGCTGGACGCCCTGCGTGGAGAACCTTAACAGCTTCGTGTCGGCGTTCCTCTTCTCCATCGAGACGGAGACCACCATCGGCTATGGCTACCGCGTCATCACGGAGAAGTGTCCCGAGGGCATCATCCTGCTCCTCATCCAAGCCATCCTGGGCTCCATCGTCAACGCCATGATGGTGGGCTGCATGTTCGTCAAGATCTCGCAGCCTAAGAACCGCGCCGAGACGCTCATGTTCTCCCACAAGGCGGTGATCTCGGTGCGGGACAGCAAGATGTGCCTGATGTTCCGCGTGGGGGACCTGAGGAACTCGCACATCGTGGAGGCGTCGATCCGGGCCAAGCTGATCCGCTCGCAGCAGACCAAGGAGGGCGAGTTCATCCCGCTCAACCAGACGGACATCAACATCGGCTTCGACACGGGCGACGACCGCCTCTTCCTGGTGTCGCCGCTCATCATCTCCCACGAGATCAACGAGAAGAGCCCCTTCTGGGAGATGTCGCAGGCGCAGATCGAGAAGGAGGAGTTTGAGATCGTGGTCATCCTGGAGGGGATGGTGGAGGCTACAGGTACAGTACGTGACCATCCCTTCTGACATCATGACATCATGACATCCTCATTAGGGACCGTATCGATTTTCATTTGCACTCACAAAACAGGGCTGTTGTTGACTGAACCATTTGAAGGCTCCTTATACAATGTCGGCTGGGTAAAATGTGACTTGAGTATATTGACTGAATGGCTATCATCGAAAATTGTACCCACGCCTGATATTTTGTAGGTTTCAATGACCTTTATGAAATGTAGCTGGATTTGAACTTCATTATGTTTAACAGGTGTGTTTGTTTGACAAAGAACGAAGTCTAGTTATCGTCCTAGTGATATCTACTCTGCATAGAGGGTTGCAACAGTGAGACGAACGTGCCCTGACCATACTGCAGCCCTTATTCCCTCTTCAGGTGCATCAGGGGCAGACCCTTTCAAACGGTTCCAACTGGAGGTGCCATATCTACCCACACTGGCCTTTGTTTTGGCGACATGTATCATTCTTGAGGTTTTCTATTGCATGCTCTGGCACTCGAGTAATGCATTAGGGCTTTTTATCGATCGGATTTTGGAGTTGCCCCACTAGATGTATATGCATTCCACAGCCAGTCTCTCTGTATTTGCTGCTTGTCAGTGGTTAGGGGTTTGGATGAAGCTCTGAGTATCGTGATTATGGTTGGTGAGATCAGGATTTGGAATGGTGGACAAGAGCAAAAATACACTGTCCTTGGCAATGCTTTGCAATACGGTTTCATTAACTACTTTGCAATAACTACACAGTAATACCTCTAGTACAGGAACATTTGAGTTACATAGGAACTGCCATGTATTTTACACGTCATTATGGCTCATCATTCAAGTTATTACATACATGAAACTTGGTGTGGGGAAGATGGGCTTTAGTTTCACAACTGTCAACTGTTCCTTTACACCATCTGCTTACTGACATCCCTCCCCCATACTGTGGCTTCTCACAATTTGTCAATAACCTTTATCCCTAACACTCATTTATAACATAGCAATCCAATGTAGCTTTTACTCCAAGTGATTCTGGATGTTTTCACATATGGTGCTCATATAGTGGACCAAAAAGTGGACAAACAGAAAAGGAACACCCTCGATGTAGTTACATGGTAGTTTATGTACATAGTGTTTATGTACCTTATTGTAAAGTGTTGCCCTATACTTTGTACCTGGAATACATGAATTAGAAGGAAAGATCTGTTACCACATTACAGGGTTCAGGCTGGCGGAGTCCCTTCTTTGGAAAGTTGCGAGGAGAAAAACACGCACCAACACTTACTTTTCCATGCCTGTAATTAAACCCAAACAGGATATTGAATGGTTTCAATTGACATTTAGGCAACAAAAAAAAACTCAAAAGAGGAACCAAGCACTCTTTTGCGTCCAAGTTTGGGATTGATCGTCTGTGTGAGCCCCCAAGCAAGTGCTGGGTTAGCCTTGGAAAGCATCGTACAGAATATTGATTGGGAAAATCTACTTGTTTATCACCATGGCACACAGACGATAAAGACACTTGTACAACGGTGGGCTCTGAAACTAATTGCTTATTTGCTTCTGTAATATGTTTCCTGCGGCGTATTGGCTTGCTCAGGTAAATATGCTCAAACAGCATCTTTGCTGGCCTTTTGTTCAAGGGCAGATTATAATGGGCTCATCGAAATACAATGCATTATACATATCACTTTTGTTACTTCATTGGACATCATCATATCTCAGCCTGTATGAATATGAATAGAAAACAAACATACCATAAAGAGGGTTCCGCGTTTCTTCCCTCGTTGGTTTTTACAAGACAGGAATCATAGAGATCTAATGTGATCTGACGTGGCTTTTCATGCATCCGAACCTTTCTGCTCTACTTCTTTTATGAATTTTTATTTATTAATTTTTTTTCTCAGGGCACCAGTAGCAGCCACCACCACCACACACACACACACACACACTCACACGGCAAACGTTTGACTCAGGCATTAAATCACATTGCCTTCCGCTTGACCAGCAAGGCTATAGCACGCTGGGCTGATGTCATCTCTGCAATCACTGAACGTAGAGCTTCTTTGACCCTCCACACACATACACTTCCTCATCCATTATACGGCCCAGACTTACTGCTCTAATCAGGTGGTGTTCTCAAAGGAATCAACCAGGCGACTTCTTCCCACTTAGGAGTTGTAGTTTCCAACCTTTTTTCCATGAAATGTTGTTCCTCTGCGAGAAACTATAGCACAGTGAGGCAAATATTGCCAACCTCAGCTAATGACATTGATTTCACATTATTTGCGTGAATTATCAACAAGACTTATATTTGACATGTTGATAAAGCTGTGAATCTTTGTGTGATCGAGTTAAGGACTGAGGATTATCGAAATTCTAAAGGAAATCTTTTTAGTTTAATGCCAACCTAGGCACCTCCTACTAGTAAAATGATGGCTTATTATAGATGCATCGGAGGGAGGGAGGGAGCACTCCCAGGTAACAACCAGTATGTTAGAATAAAGTCATTAACTATCAAGAGTATTCCCATGCTGCAAAGGCAACGCCCCCAATTTCTTTTGTTGAGAAACCTTAATAAACCATTTGTTTTTGTCTGGCCAGTAAGTGTAGATGACATCAATTTAGAGGACAAACACATCTTGCAGTGCTGAACAGCTGAGCTTGTAGGTAATATCCCCTCCGCAAAACTGTAATGATTTTAAGAGTAATAGGAAAATCATGTGCATGGTTGGAGGGAAGGGTGTGTGGTCTCATTCTGTTTAGCTGAGCCCAGGCCCCATTCCAAACAGCAACCTTAGCAGAATGTGTTATCTCCATGCTTGTAAAGATCTTGAAGTGCGAATGCTTGTGATCTTGCAGCATCTGATTGCATAAGCAGACTGTTATTGACAAGAGTCGAACGTGTCATCTGCTGAGGTGGAAACGTGTGGCATGACTCCATGGTGTCCTGCAGGAACTGGAAATGTGACAACAACAAAAAAGATAGAGAGGTGGGGGTTGGAATTAGTATAATTTTAAGTTAATGGCCTGTTGTCAGTTCATCTTGCTTCTGACAGTCAGTGGTCTGAGAAAAGAAAATCTTAAATGGTTGTTTTTTCAAGTTATTAATCATATATCCAAAGCATCAAGCTACTTGGTAAGGCAATTAATGTATATTCCTCTGTCTATTCCTCTGAAGTGATAGTATGTTTCCCAACAATGTTACCTAATTTCATTTAATATGTGCAATAATGTTTTCTCATACATTCATTGCATAATACCTGGTGTGGATTTCAGAAAAATATTACAAGTAGTGCCACCAAATAAACGTGTGAAAAGCGAGCTTCGCAGTTAAAATGAATGACAGTAACATGCACAATTCAACCACGAGCGTGACCGCTTCTGGGTCATGGGAAAAGTAGAACATTGAAAAATGAGCACTGGAAAGCTGGGGTTTGGAGAACTAAATGTTATGGTCAATTTCTAATTTTTCCTTTAGTTTTTCCGTCTGCGTTCCTTGTGCCTTACTCTCGACGTCGGTGACCTTTAGCGTTCCATGACAACAGCTGACTTCACGGCCCTCTGGAAATAGCCCGGAGAACTTTGGCCTTGAGGTGCCTGCTGGTCATTACAGAGTAATGTTGCACTCTTTCCATTGGCTCTCAAAGTTAAGAGGCCAGCCAGCAGGCGTGGGCGGGGGCTTGTGTTGCTCAGCCACCACAGAGGCTAAATGAATTCGAAGAGGTGACACAGCACTCCCACACTGGTCTCTGCAGGCTCTGGGAGGGAGGGTTGTGTAGTGTTGTTGACTTCTTTCTAAAAGACCACAGGTTTGTCACTTGCCATTTTAGAGAAGTGTGAGTTATGGTGACTATTAGCTAACTTGATGCCGATTACTCGGGAGACGTACATCTGCAGTGGCTGACCCATACTTTTAATGGTGCTTAATCCAAGACAAACATTGCTGGTTAGTGATTCCAGTGAATGGGCTGGTTACCAGCAGAAGGTGTCTATACCATGTGTAAACCAGTGAAGCACAAGCATCCCTTTTCAAGTGAGCATAATCTGTCCATGTGTCTGTGAGAGAAGACAACTAACTAAAGCTTTCCTCCATGTGAAGGAAGCTCCCAGGCTATAGCTGCGTTCTTCCCTCATTACTGTGGATCTTCTGGTGCTAATGTATGCTACTGCACCATGGGCAGTGAAACCAACATAGCTCTGCACAAGGCCTGCTCTTTCACACAAGCAATTCAGTTGATTTCTTTATTAACTCAGAAACCATAGTCATGATGGAAGGCCATGTCAGAATGTGCTCATGTAATGAGAGCACCTAGCAAAAACTGTTAGCCTTCATCAAAACATTGCTTAATAAAATGTTTTACAGTTGATTACTTTCTCAACGATCCCTTGCTCGATCATCATGGTGATTGCATCCTGTTCAGCTGGGGATTGTAATTCAGGTTTGGTTTAGCAGGTTCGCAATTTAAGTGGGCTACTGTTCTGCCTTCCTTCGCTCATCTAATCCCATCTGAGGAGCAAAACGTATTGTGTGTGTGACAGTCCTGTAAAAACATATGGTTGACCAGTGGTGCCGCCCAGGGGGGAGCAGGTGGGGGCCAAGGCTACCCTGATATTGCCCCCCCACTGGCACCTCCCGGGTCACGTATCGTCTGGAATATTTTTTTACTAAAATATTTAATGGTACTAGTCTATTGCATATCAGATAAATTAGTAACATTAATTGTAAATTGTATTCATTAAAATTAAAGAAACCAAAGTATCAGAATGTGATTCCTTAACTCTCATATTGTCCTAGTTTTCAAGAAGCCCATATATTACAGCATGATATCATTTCAAAATCAACTTTGATTTTGGTGTGACACCCCAAGATAGATAGATAGATAGATACATACTTTTATTATCCCGTGAGGGAAATTCAGGTGTCCCTCACAGCTCCTCCAACATACAGCTAGCTAGCCACAGACAACACGACACAACACAAACACAAACAAGGACACAAAAGCACAACTCTTGATGACTTCCTGCATGTTTTGCTTTGTGCGAGTTAGCTTTCACTACCTTCATGCACCCAATAGAAGCCTGAACAATTGACTTGCTTTTACAATTTCTTTGTTTGTAGAATGGTCACTGTTGGCCAACACATTGCACTAACAATCATTTTACAGATGATTACTGTCTAGCAAGTCATTGTCTATCTAAAAAACTTGAAATACCTAAAAGTTATCAAAGCTAATCCGTGTTCATGGTGCCAGCATAGTAGTGTTGGCATTGTCATTTAGAAGATCCACTTTCTCTCTTTGGTTCAATTTCAGTGAATTATTTATGGTATAAATATGAGTGCTGTTGTTCTGTTCTCTTCCAGGAACCCAGAGCATCTCACCAGTGGCATTGTTTTGTAAACAATTCAATGCATATAATGAAGTAGTTAGGTATGCATCCCCTAAAACAAGAAAGGTACACAATTGAAGCAGGCTACTGTACTCCATACATTCCTGCTTTCAGCGAATTATCTCTCTGGACCAAAATAGTCCATAACAATGCATGTTTGTAGACTGTTCTAGGACCACAGGATTATAGCTTGTATTTTTATGGTAAATATACTGGTGCACTTTTGTCTTAAGTATTTATTTGTGAATTGTTTCCGTATTTTTTTGGGGCGGGGTGCATAGTGAATAGGCTCTGGTATGTTCCCTAAGACATACAGGAAATGCCTGCACAGTTATCCGTTGTGTAACTGTTCGAGTTATCTGAACATGCCTTAAAATCACATCTTCTTTTGTTGACCTCCAGCATCTTTTGTCATGTGCAAGAAGGCTTTCATTACCTTCATGCACACAATGGACGCCTGAACAATTGATCTGCTTTGACGACTGTAAGCATCTCATCGGCTGCATTGCTGTGTAAACGACGGAATGCATGTGATGATGTACTCAGGTGTGCATCCTCTGAAACAAGAAAGGACACTTGCAGAATTGCAAACTCTCAGTGGGGAGGGAGAGGGGAGGGAGAGGGGAGGGAGAGGGGAGGGAGAGGGGAGGGAGTGGGGAGGGTGTGTGTGGTCATGTGTGACGGGGTGGGGGGTAGGGTGACATTACCTCCCACACAAACATATGTTCACATAATTCTTCTCATTCTTCTTTCCCTTTCAGACATTTCAACATTTGTTTGTGATGTGTTGATCACTTCAAATTAAATAATTTTTGTTGGATATTTATGTAGAAATGTGTATGCAAGTATAGTGAGATATTGCATTCGGTTACCTCTGTTTTGGTCAAATTGCCAGACTAATTTCAAATGTATTCCAGTTATTAAGGATGATTTTTCATCACTGTCTTTCTCAGCCATAGAAAGTCGTGTGTACAATAATGGCACATACTGTATATATCCTAAAGTGGAGTAAATGTCCATAGTAATGACTATGAGTAATGCAAGTCTCTGGTGTATTTACAGTATTTACAGCATCTACATCTCTATAGATGCTCTTATTTAGTAAGTAATTAATCAGAGAAGGTGTCTTCAACATTCTCAAGACACACAAAGATTGTATTCATTGATTCACTAGAAAAAATGCGTAATGTAGAGAACCCCCCACCACACACACACACACACACACACACACACACACACACACACATACATTCCAGCACCACAGCAGCTGGAGTTTCCAGATCAATGACTTCCACGGCAAGGACACTATACGTTGTCAATTACAGTGTTGGTCGTCTCGTCCAGTAAAGTACATAGCCTGCTCAAGTTAGTGTAAAGTATTTCCGATCGATGTCGTGGTTTGACCCCCTTGAAGCAGGGACTGCTAATGTGCTGTAGGCTTTGTGGAGATTGTTCCATATTCATGACAGGTTTGGAAGCAGGGACGTTTTCCAGAGATGGATGCTCCCAGGAGGGAACCCACCTTGGACCCTCATAGTTTATTCTTACTGATGCCTCCGCTGTGTGCTGATCCTGGGACCTTGGACCTGCAGTATATTGACTCGAGCCTCGTTTGTGAATAATTCACTGTTTCTTTCCCTCCACCTATCCATCTCTCTCTCTTTTCATGCATGTGTATGTGATCTTTCACATGTGTGTCTGTGTGTGTATACGTGTGTGTGCGTGTGTCTCAGGGATGACATGCCAGGCGCGGAGCTCCTACCTGGATACGGAGGTGTTGTGGGGTTACCGCTTCACCCCTGTCCTCTCCCTGGAGAAGGGCTTCTACGAGGTGGACTACAACAGCTTCCACGACATCTATGAGACCAACACGCCCTCGTGCAGTGCCAGGGAGATGGCTGCCAAGCTGAAGGAAGGGCCGCTGCTGCCCCAGCTGTCGCTGCTGACGCCCGAGCCCAAGGCCTACCCCACCACAGACCCCCTGGAGGGCCCAGGGGGGCCCCTCTTCAGAGAGGAGGAGAAGGAGGGCGGCGTGGGGGGGGACGGGTGCGAGAGGGGGGAGACAAACGGCTCCGCCGCCGCTCTGGAGAACCAGCCGTGACGCGGACGTCCCCTGGACCGACCCCCTCCTCACCCAAGCCCCCCCCCACCCCCCCCCCACCCCGTGTCCCACCTCCCTTTCCGCCATCGTTGACCCAGATGAAAGACTGAACTGGGCTGAACTGAACTGAACCAAGCAGAGGACGCCACGTTTGAATCAGCGGCCAGCTTCTTCCATTGCGTTGCTCGGAGATCAAAGACACCCTCCTCCCCTTCTTCATGCAATACTATACCACTCTAGTGTCAATCTACAGTATATGTATAGGTTGGTTTTGTAGACACAAGTACACACACTAATATGTACACACATGCTCTAAATTGGTCAGATTGTCTTTTTATAGTTGACCGCATACTTACAGTATCTGCCATATAATAGATAAAGTGATATTATACTGTAACTCGTTTTGAAAACAATTAGCCACAAGAGAATAATCAAGGCTTCCATGAATGAGTAGCCTCATTTTAGAGTGCGTTGATTCAGCTCATTTGGACTTGTATTGATTCCATCGCTAATAAGCCACCCTTGTTCTTTCTTTCAAACATGATCACGGATACGAGTTAGTACCTTTCTCCATCAGCATTCTCTGCTGCTCCAGGGCATGAAACAGGAATTGGGGGAATATTTAGGCCGTGCTTTCGCCCCCATTTACCTGGTAGACAGGAAGGGACTGCAGAGAACCCGAGACACAGTCGACCTAATTATGTCCTCCGCCATCAGCGACCATCAAGCTCATTTGCAAAATCATGGTCACAATTATACGGTCACTCATAATTAATGGTTTTGCGTGACAAATCTTCTCCAAGAACTGAGTCTCCACTATTTGACCGCAGTTTTTTGTTTGTTTTTTTGACACAGAGGAGACAGACAGTAGCTCGTTTGAATATTTACGGTGCATTATAAGCACAAGCTCTGCTAGAGTGTTGACTCCAACACAGCTTCCCACTCCTACTGGTTAATACATATTTGAGAACACCGTGCTTAGACAAGTGAAGACAATGACAGGTATCGATGATGTTCACTTTAAAGAGGTGAAATCCTCCTTCCTGCCCACTGTGATATTGACCTTATTCCTCCTATTTCACCGTTGCTTGGTATTCTTTTTTGTCTCATTTCAAATTGTTGTCATATGATTCAAACAATGAAATGTTTATTTTTCTTGGCACAGCAGTCCCCCTTGCCGCTATTTTGCTCCTGCTTGCAAGACTGTATGATCCACATCACTACTGTTTAGACATTCCACACACCTTGTCCCGTGATGCATTGAACAGTTATTTTGAGGATGAGTGTGTGAGGGTGTGCGTGTGCGTGTGTGTGTGTGTGTAAAGAGGGGTGTGTGAGTTTGTGTGTCTTTGTGTGTGCGTGTGTGCATGTGTGCATTAGTGTGTGTGTGTGTCAAAGCTTGCATGTTAAATAACCCTCTTCCCCATCCTTAAGCATTACTAAATAACAGGGTATTTTTTAGGCATGCAAACTGCAATGGGAGATTTTTACAAATATACAGTACTGTAAAAAACAAGATCGCTAAAATAACCAATCTCATTCACTGAGACATATAAATTTGACTTTCAATCCTTTTACACTTTTACTGAACGCCCCTTTTATCACCTTTATTTATGAATGTTTTTTAAATTTATCTGTGACATTGTAGCATCATTATCTTATTCTAAAACATTTTTGTTATTTGAGGAACAGCCTCTCTCTTACCTGGCATCACATCTATTTTCTGTGTTCTCATGGGAATAAACCTAACATGGCCAAAACAACGTTTCTGCTAGATAACTGTATACGGCTGTGTGCACGTGTTTCTCTGGGAGGGATTCTGTGTGTATGGACACTGGTTTGCGTGCTATTGTCGCTGTATTCATTGTGCGTTTTGTGGGTGTGTGTGTGAGAGAGAGTGTGTGCAAAAGCATTGACTGGGTTAACATCCTAATCAAGCCAGACTTAAATGTCCTAAGCATTTAAGCTCATGTCCACCTCACTGACAGCAAGCACAACTAGGAGTGGAGGACATTAACTTGTGCTTGATAGCTCTTTGGGGTTTACCTGGCTCTGTAAAACAATTCTGACTTTTACACATGCTACCTGACAACAGGATTAGAGGTGCAACGAATCATGAAAAACAGACTTACGCAACCATTTATAATTGCTGTGGAATGCCCATGTCTGCTGAATAGCTCCTGGCAAAGGTAACTCTCAGTCGCTACTGCTGGTGAAAACACTGAGATAGATTTAACAGATTTGTTTGCAGGGCCGCTGTCTGTAATATCAGTCCACATTGAGATTGAGTAAAAACAATTATATCTGTTGACTGCCAAGAAACGTAATTGGTCGGTCTGTACTGATCTCCGTATCAATGTGCTCATACAAAATGTCAAAGTGTACTGTAGAAGGGAATGCCAAATTCAGAAGAAACTCTGAAGATTTGTCCTCCTTTTCCCTGTTGTTTGCGGTGACAGTTGTGTCTAACCTAAAGCAGTTTAGCGACCAGCGACTAAACAATGTTCATGATTCAGCTTCCTGAACAGATTGGGAGATGTGTAATGATTCTATTTGTTGTTTTTTCCGCCCGGCAACAGCCGAAAGACAGATTATGAAGCTGTCACACTTATTATCGGGGATGAGAGAAGACAACCAGCCAGAAAAATCACTGTTGTAATCACATTCATGTTCACAGATAATACAAGCTAAATTTGGTAACAGTCCATTTTTTTCTTTTCTTCTTTTTCTTTCCTTTTTTGACTGTCCTATAAAAACTAGTAAAATGACAGGTCATAATGAAAGTGACTAATCTTGGAACAGGCCAATTTAGAACCTTTACTTTCAAATGTTGGTCTCCAACTCATGTTTAAAAAAAACATCAATGACAAGTGCAGCGTATAAAAATGTGCTGAAATGGGTAGGCCTACATCAAGAATATAGGATTATGGATAAAGTGTAATAGTGTGTACCAGTGTGTCAGTGCCTGCCTGTGTGTCTGGCACATAGAACAAACAATCTTGGCTGAGTGTGAAGCCTGACACTTGATTTGGCTGAACTCACAACAGTGATGAATACGCCTACGTGGTTTAGCCACAGGAGATGAACTGGCCTGGCAAAAATGGTGTTTCTGTCTCCTTCAGATAATTCATGCTCATGAACAAAATGGAACCACATAGGCCATTAACAAACATGTGCACACAACAGAACATCCTGTTTAGGACTGAGATTTTTACTTAAGGATGAGGCAGGTGGGAGGAATTTGCTTTGCATCTATTGCAACACGATTGAATGGACCGTCTCTGTTTTCTTCTCTCTGTTGCTCTTTCTGTTTCTCTCTCTCTCTCTCTCTCTCTCTCTCTCTCTCTCTCTCTCCCCCTCTCTCTCTCTCTCTCTGTCTCTCTTTCTGACTGACCCTGCTGAGCACCCACACAGAAACAGTAAACATGTACATACACCCACACGTATGCACACAAGACACGCTCAGTCAACCGGCACATCTAATTCTGTTCATTCCGAACCAGTATATGGAATGTCACATTACTCTCGTCTGCATAAAACACCATCACAGTGTCAAGTGCTGCATTTTGAAACGTTTATATTTGATATTTTTTCTTTTGACATCAAACTCAGAGAGATCCCAACCTACTCTGAATTCCGCTGGTCATTGTCTCTACGTACAGTAACATCCTTCTCCACTATGGTTGCAGCCATTATTCTGGAGCCATACCCCACCACAGTCCTGACTGATGTAAGGGTCAGCGACTCTGTGCATGTTATGTGTTTGATATCCTTCTTTGAAGCCTAGTGCTGTTCCGTTCTCCACATGTGGGTGCATGGCAAGTGGAAACATAGATCCTTCTCCCCCAGCAAAAGCACACACACACAAGACTCTGATCAACCAGGCAGCTGAGAAGACGGCCTTTTGCCTCCATCTTCAGCCAGACTCTCCACCTGCTGTGCTACACATCCATGCGACCCTGAGGATATGTTGATATTTGGAAGTACGAGGTGTTTGGTCTTTACAGTACACAGGTAATGGTGTAGGTCTCTGTGGAAACAAAGCAAATGTCCACCTTTGTTTTTCACTACTAAGACGTTAGTTTGTTTCAGTCCCAGGTTGTTTTAGATCCTTGGAGATTCCAGGATGTGTTAAATACTGCCCACACACCCACACACACACACACACACACACACAAGCACATACAGTCAGATAACTTTTGGAACTTGTGTCCAGCTTTCTTTCTTCCGGCTCTTAAACTTTTAGCAGACTGCAGTATGGATCGATCGGGCCTTGTGAACGCATGGAATTATAGCAGGTCATCAGTTGAGCAAATGAGCAATAAAAGATTTGGAGGCAGATATTATCATGTACAGACTGAAACTACTCCTAAATCTTTCCAGACATAAAACGACTCAATGCATGGGCATAGAACAGAGAAGTGCAGCATGACTAGCATCATGTGGTAGCCGATTCACTTAGAACACTGCAAAGTTGACGTGTAAGTAATCCTAACTCATGTGTTTACAGAGTATGAGTGGCAGCAACATTTTTGCTTATTAGGCAGACAACAATAAAGAACCGTCTGCCGGTACCTTCTGTCTCTAATGATTTGCTGTCTTACAGGGAAGAGTACTGTAAAAAATGAAAATGAGCATCCAGATGGTTACTGCTTGAAAAGACTACACCTCCCATGTCTTGACGCCTTTAGAGAGAAAATATTCAAACAACAATAGTAATGAAGCTAAAAATAAGCCTTTTAAAGGCATGTAGCCTATCCACGTGCATTCACTTAATTAAGCGTGAAGTTTGATGTTCGAAGATGATTGAAGATGGATGTTTGAAATTAACAAACAATATTCAAGAAAGCTTTTTAATTACAACAACTTAATTTGTGTCCATCATTCAACCATCGTACACTAATGCATACCATTTAACTGAAAATGTCCCTTCATCTTTGAGGAATCTTTGGATGGTTGAGAGAAGGGTATTACTGCAGTGGAAGAAAAACTCCTGCAAGGACACAAACCAATCAATACTTTCAGACAATGGCTCCCAGTAATGGAATCTATTGGTTGTATCTCGAAGCACTATCATCAAAAGGTACTTTGTTGTAACCAAGTTCTGTTCTTCTTCAGATCTTGTTCTGCAATCTGCACCCAAGCTGTTTTATACACTATCCTTGTACAACAGAATCGGATCCCCTCACCTCAGACAACAAAAATTATCAGTTGTAGGCTGTTTAAGATCTGATTTGTTTGGGAAAAGCATCTCAATTCAAAGAGTGTACAGTAAGACTGAAACTGTAGGTTCAATTACAGAAATAATCTATGATAGCCTAATATGAGCTCAATGAGAGTAAATTATTTAATTAAATATTTTGTCATGTTATCTATTTTTCCATAATTAGAAGGTCATATTTAATAATATTACAAATTAAAATTCGAAGCAGTCTTTTTTACTTGCTTAAATCACGTTTGTGCTTTCTGATACACTATGCTCATAAAATTATTAAGTACTTACAATACTAAGAGCCCTGGAATAAATGGTCTGTACCAGCTAAATGTACCTTGAGGTCCCTTTCTTTGCTGTGATCACTGATGCTTAATTATAAAAATGTGTATGCCCTGCAATTCCTTATTGCCTAGTAATGAATAAGTATAGCCGCTAAATTACATTTTAGCACAGGAGCCCGTTTGTGTGTTGATATAGTAGGCTATTTGTACAGCCACAGTAATTCATCACATATGCAAACGTTGAAAAACTGCCTATAGTCATCTTACATTTTTAAGATAGAGCACCAGCCCCAAGCCTTAATGATGAATTATTATGTTTAATGTTATTTTTTAATTATTTCATGATGTGAAATTTGGTTTCTCTCCTTGAACGACGAGAGCTGTTGTTGGTGTGACCTTTTGGTTGATTCCCTCGACATCCTCCCGCCTGCAGTCATTTGCAGTTCAGCATAGTAAACATTTCAAAAGGCTAGCTTGTGTACAAGGTGTCGGACAGGCATTTTATTTTCCACAGATTGTTAACGTGGTTGTAATTATAAAAGGTTGTACAGACGAGCATCAGTGGTTATTTTGTCCACCTTTCCGCTCTGGGTTAAGACTAAAATAAGACAATGTGCTCATGTTGAAGAGCATCTCGCTAGTGGAAGGCGTTGCAGCCTACCCACGGAGCCGAGGCTGAAATCTTTACCCTGAATCCTTTATTTTCTGTTCGAGGTTCTGTTCACATTGTATTGTGTTCCCATTGTTATAGCACAGCTATACCGTAGAATTATATATACCTTTTTCAGTCCACATGAATGTACTTTAAAAAAATGAAGCCAAGTTCTCACAATGCGAGAGCCCAATCCAGACCTTTCACAGCTTGCAGCTGAAAAATGCGGAAAACAATTATATACTTTTCTATGCATTGTGTATGCCCTTCGTTTTTCTTTTTTTATTCAAGGAGGTGTATTGTCTGAAGGATTAGCATTGTGAAACCATACACACTTCCCATAGTGGCACTGTACAATAGGTTTAGGGGTGGAAAATTCTATGACATTTTACTGACCTTAAAATGTGCATCTACAGGAACGCACGCACATGGTTACTAGAGGAGGCGGCATCAAACAGGTAAGGGTTACACATAGGGTCACTGGGAGAAACTTAGGCTACTAGAAAACACGTTTCAGGCTGATTTTGTCCTTAAAACCTAACTTTATATCTTCATTAAGGTATGAAATACCCTAGAAGACTCTTAAATCACAGCCTGAAGGGATTAGATCTCTGACAGTGAAAACAAGCAGTCAAGATTCAACTCACTGAGCTACACGCAGGTAAAATAAATAAATAAAAGGTTTACAACATTCGTCTCTTTCCCTGTGGCACGTGGGACAGAAACGGTCTTGACTACATGAAAACCCAGAGGCCTCCTGAGACTCGAGGCCCAGACACATGCACGTGTGCCGCGAGGAAAGGAGAGACAGACGTCCGTCCCCTGTTGGGTCGTGACAGTACTGTACAAGCTGTCCTGATGCAACCTAGCAGATGGAGAACGCTCGCTGTGGCATTGCTCTGCCACGCGACCCTACGCAGAGAGGGAGGCAGCGCCGGGTGGATCAACAAACAGCCGGAAGGATCTTTCAACGGGATTCTTTCAAACCTCACTAGCAGCTATGTGGATATGTTAAGCCAAGCTCCACATCGATGGCTTGCATCTCCTCTGTTGTTGAGCGCTAAACTGTTTCTTATGTCATCTCCTGCCTTAAATACTGATATTTAATGCATGGTCAAAGTAATATGCCTTCTTTACGGGAAAATATTTGCAGATTACAGTGGGGCTTTTGTGGGAGGCATTAAATTGTAACCATATGACACATATGACTATTGCTTTTGTTTTTCAAAACAATCATACAGGCTTTAAGAGTAACAACAGTTCTGTTTCCATGGCAGCATACTTTACCTCGTACTTCCCTGGATTCCATACCATGTAGGATGAGGTTGATCCTTGCCAAACTAATCTTTTGTTTGTTTGTTGTATTGACTGGCTGTGCTGTGCTGTGCACACCGTCAATTTGCTCCAGGTAGTCTCTGAGAATTCAACAACATGGACTGCTCGCCAAGGTGTCGGGTTGAATGAAAATCATGCCTTGTTAATGTACTATAGAAACTGTTACAATTAGTGTGATGTCATGCCCATCCCAATCCCAGAAGGCACTGGGGCTTCTTGGGGTGATGGAGCTGAAAGAGTAGTCAAGAGAAACAAGGGATTCAATTCTTACACCTACATCTTTTCAATCTTTTTAGTACCAAACTCACCTACTGACTTTATAACATTTACAGACTTCTATTCAAGTCCCCAACAAAAGCCTAAATGAAAGTTGACGTCAATTATTAGTATCGAGACAACAGCAAAGCTATTTCCCTGGAGGGATTCTTTTCACGACTAGGTTTTAGAACATGTCACTGCAACCTAAAATACATTCTATGTTATTTTTGGTCAATCTATTAAAATAGTATGCAGTTGGGGTTATTGGAGAGAGTTAAGTGTGCCTTCGAATGTCCTCTCCAACGGTTGGTACCCGATTGGTTGATACTCGTTTTTTTCCAAGCACTCGACCAGTCTTGTTCCGTCTCTCTCAGGAGAGGGGATGAGGAAGTCTCAGCTGTGGGAGCTTGTTCATTAAGACCGGACACCTTCATACATTCAAAGCTATTATAAAGCTTGTTTCCTCTGGGACAAAAAAACATGTAAGTCGCAATATTCAGACTTTTCGCACTTCACAAAGGTTTATCATGACAGGTCTATGAGTCTATGATTCAGCAATCGTCCATGTGGAAAATACGGCCTTCTAATCTAATTTTATGCTTTCATGAATTGACAGAAAGACAAGAGATATGGAAATCACATTGTCATGGTCATCACCACACTACTGTTGAAGTACATGGTGCTTGTTGATGAATCATGCAAGCGTTTAGTCCCCCCATAATCCACAGATATCGCAGACTAGCTAGCTGTCGCAAGTTGTTTAATGGGCTATTGCGCAGCCAGCCATCTGCACAATGACAAATTTGTCAGGAAGAATGCATTTCATCACTGGATGAGGTCATGCTGTGTCTTGGTGACAAATTCTTTAGGTTTATTCCATAAAGGCAATCCATATTGCGGAATAAATGACAAACTACTTACAGTAGTAACACAATACCATTTTGTGAAAGGAGAGGAGACTCTCACAATATACCATGCAGGGAGTGTCCACTGTAGATTTCTTCCCGGCATTTTATCATCCCGTAGCACGGATCAGCCACATCAAGGTGATCAGGGACTATGTCGAAGTGCTCACCTCATCCCCAGCCAAGGACATGGACAGGAAAGCAGTCTGTTTGCATGTTTTTATGTTGAGGCATAGGAACCCCATGTAAGCATGGGGGGAACACGGCCAGGCGGACGGTGCCCCAATGGCCAATCAAACCCAGGACCTTTTTGCCATGAGGACACAGTGCAGAGCAATTACCGCTCTCAGTGCAGTCCACCTCACTTTCGTGTGCCTGCTTCCAGTCCTTAAAATCAATGAGTCTCTGCCTTCTGATGTGACAGTGCTGCTTGACTTCCATCTTACCAGTTCCCTTCAAATGCACCAGGCTACTCCTCTACCACTTAATTTCACCCGTTTTTCTCAAGGGAGGAGCTCTTTACACATCAAATCCATTGGCCGTTGTCCAACTTCCCCAGAAGGCCAGTCAGGGGAGTTGTGACTGTCGATACCTGGAACAGAGATAATAAACTCCCCTAGTTTTCCATTTGAAGATGGACCAATGCTTTCATCAGCACATTGAACTTCTTCTCCACGGAGCACCATGTCTTCCTCTCACAGACCATGCCTTCATTTATTCAAGAGTCAACGTCGAATTTTGATGGTGTGAATTGGGTCTATGTATATTTGACACGGTCGACGTGTACAGTAACTATCATGTAATAGTATCCCCCTGGAGTGGAGTTTTCATACACTAATGTTTCAATTGGGCTTCCTCCTGTGCTCGTTCAGATGCTGGGCTGTAGAAGCTCATTTGAGGCCCCCTCTGTCTCCACAGGGAGCCAATCTAATAGCTTCAACTCCACTCTCCCATCTCTCCTAATCGTGGATGTCTAATCTTTTAATGGCTGCTCATGCTCTTGTCCTCCGTTACCCTCCCTCTCCGTCTCTCTCCATCTCTGTCTCTGCTCCTCGATACGTCTTCCTCTCACATCTCTCTCTCTCTCTCTCACACTCTGTGTGTGTCACCTCTCCCCCCATCTGCGCTCGCGGTGAAGGACACGAGAGAACAGCTGTCACTAACTGAGAGTGTCTGTATAATGAGCTCTGCCACGGCAAAGACTGGGCCACGACATGGGGTGCGACTGCTGAACATGTCCCCCAGTTGCAGGAGGCTCCCTTTGTAAACCAGGTACACCGGTGAAGCAGGCAGTACAGGGGCAGTACCGAGACGGTCGAACGACGGAGATACGAAGCCGGGTGATGGTGTCATCCAGGAGATGGAACTCATTCCCAGTTTGTGTTTTGCACGTTCCCCACTGCCAGGAGAAAGATAATTGGCTGGCCGTTTTCCACAGCTTCACACTTCTATTTTTTCAGGATGGACACTTGCAGAACTGGCGGGTTCCAAAAGTACACAGGCTGCCAGAGCACCACGAGGATACAGGTTGGCAGACGGGTTAGGGAAGTGCCAAGAGGCAAGAAATAGGCTGTGACTGGCTGAATGACAGGCTGACTGACTGGGTTAGTCAGAGGCGAGAGGAGGGCAGTTTCACAGCTTATGCCATCATGGGCGCCACCTTAGGCGTGTGCTTTCTTCATTTTAGTCTCAGAGTTTGGGTGCTCCACAAGTTCTGTGTGGTTTAGGATCGTGAATTGATTTGTCAAAACTCTTCACACAGTCAGCAAAACAGAAGTGTACGTGGACCAAACTTTAAACCTATTTTCATTGCTTTCACACAAAATGCATTCAGTGAACTCTTTTCTCATTCATACTCCACCACCTGCGAAACACAATTGTATTTGCAGCACATTTTTCCAAAACTCTTAACAAAACATTCCAAATCGAATGATTGCAAATGTCTTGCATTTCTGCAGTAACCAGATCGAAAAATCTAAAACATTCATATATTTACTTTGCTGTACTAAGTGCATGAAACCTCTTCAGTGCATTGTCTCCATGTCCAGGTAGGAGTCTGAGTGCCCCATGGCTTTAGTGTTGTCTCTAGGTATGTATGTGTGTGTGTGTGTGTGTGTGTGTGTGTGTGTGTGTGTGTATGTGTGTGTGTGTGTGTGTGTGTGTGTGTGTGTGTGTGTGTGTGTGTGTGTGGTGTGTGTGTGTGTGTGTGTGTGTGTGTGTGTGTGTGTATGTATGTATGTATGTGTGTGTGTGTGTGTGTGTGTGTGTGTGTGTGTGTGTGTGTGTGTGTGTGTGTGTGTGTGTGTGTGTGTGTATGTGTATGTGTATGTGTTTGTTACATGCATACAGTGTGTCCACATCTAACTGGGACAGGAGCCATGGGAGAGTTGCTCTCCAGCTGCTCCTCCTCGCCTCTGTACCCCAGGGTTCTCCCTCTTCCTCGGGGGAACACCCCGCACACTCCAGCCTCCTCTCTCAGTGTCACAACAGATTCTAGCCAGAGGGGAGCAGAAGACAGCGGTGGAGTTCAGGAGAGGCTAAATGTGGATAAATGGCAGATTGGAACGCCTGACAGACCAGACTAGATCCTCCTAAAAGATCATATTGAAAATTCAAGCCTAGGGCAAAGAGTTGAGTCTCAATATATCATATATAATAATATATAGTGCACAAAATATACCAGAAATGGTGAATGTTTGTTTCCCATTTGATTGTAAGATATTTCAGAGAACCTGATATATTGGAAGAGCATGGCGGGAATGTCCATAAAAATATGGAATACATAAGCTTGGTGTTTTCAATCACGACACAGACGTCTACCACCAAGCAAGAACACAAAAAATGATATTGCACCTGGAATAGGATTTTCTTTTTTTACTGGTTGCTACCTTCCTTTTGTGGTTGCAGGGGATTTATTAACTTTGCAGTACAGGAATGGAGTGGACCTACGGTGACTCTGAAAGCCTGACATGTCTGTGATGGTCACCATGGTGTAAAACCACTGGCGCCAAGGTTCTCAATCCAGTGCCTTAAGATACTGTAAGACTCAGAGATGTGAGTCCATAGCCACTCTGCAGCTTCAGTGTAATGTCAGTCCTCGTTTGCTGATTGAAGCACTTTTTGACCTTGTTGAACTACAGAAAAATCTATTTACTTCTGTCAGATATGGTCTGGTTTGAACGAATGAGAGATGCAGAAGTAAAATAGATTACTTGTTCAAACCGGAGCGTTCGCCCTCCTCCTGAGTGCTTTAAGGCTGCCCCTTCAGTCATGCCTGTCCAAATCTGTTTCTACTAAAGCCTCTTACATAATTACATTTATTACATTTATCTCATAAATGACAGTCTAGCTTGACTTAATTTGAGTAAAAGTAAAGACTGACCATAGCATTGTAGCAAACCTGAGATCTTTTCTATTCTTTCGACCCAACCTCCCTTTGTGAGAGCAGCTGGCGAAGGGGTTCAGTGCAAGAGAATCGGTCAGCAGGGGTCACCAGTTGGGCGTCACTCGCAGTGGTGGTTCTACACTAATTGTACTGGGGGGGGGCCGTTTAAAAAAACGGAAACTAAAAACTAATAATAATATTTCAACATTAAATACTTGTCAAAAAAAATACATTAAAATCATACAAACAGCTCTTCCATCTCCTCAGCTCTCTCAATACCTTGATATGTTTCTCTCACATTTGTATTTACTGGGGCAAAAAAGGCTGCAATGTCCCTTCCTCGTTTCTTGATGACTACTAGAAGAAGAAAAACGTGTAAAGAAAAAGGGCTTGGCCCCTGTAGGCCTCCGACCCCTCTGTGTAGAACCGCCCCTGCGTCACTGGTGACAATGACAGCATCATCCATCACCGTCATTTAAAGACCGTCAGAAACTACGCCAATCCAAACGTGCTTTGGTTCTGCAGAGGTAAATCGACTGTACACAGCATGCACCATGAACCTAAAGGTCATGCTAGTGTGAGATGAGTCTTCTAAGTGTCCTTCGCAGTTGTTGGGACTGCACAATTTGCTACAAATGAGGGTTGGATTGAGGGATGACATGTTGCTACGACTAGGGTTAGATTTACCTCAACAAAATGGTACTGAGACAACATGGTTGCGCTTTGTAACTACATTTTGGTTATATTTGGTTTTCTTCAACATTCTTCTCATTCTTCTCATCCCAGACTCTATTACTGAGATGTTTTTATTGTGTGCCTCTAAAAGCTTAGCACAGCGTTACGTTACACTATGCCTACAGTTGAATTTGCTCAGTTAGTGCTACACTACATTGTACATGCAATTCCAAAGCATGCTTGGAAATTGAGCACAGGCTGCACATTTTTGAAAGAAGGTGAGAAGGTGGCTGTGATGGCAAATGGAAATGGTAAATAGGCACAGGGATATCTGTAGTTTCAGCATTGAAGTACACCCGGTACATACTTCAGGTATATGATGGTCATTTCTGTCAGGCATTCTTTTTCCTAACCCTCTGTACTGGACCAATTTTTGGGCCCCACTCCAAGTGGTGGTATGCTGAGGAAAACATAGCTTTGACCTTGGTTATGAAACAGTCCACTTACTGCTGTATTTTTACATTGTTTTCTATGATTACTATTCAAGCCTCTGTAACCAGCAGACGGAGAGAGAAGAGAGCTGACCTCTTTGTGGCGTGGGCGAGTATTACCACATCACGAGTTAGTCGACAAGAGTACTGAGGTTTAGTTTTCCCTTTTTCAAATTTCCAGGAGAAAGCAAAAAATCTATTGGATATTTTTTAAAGTGACAGTGTTTCGTAAAAGTAAATGATATAAGCCATACATGCATTTGCTTGGACATGTTTGCATTCACACCGTTGGAAATACAACTCCAGTTTTCTCATCGGAGTTCATAAAAGAGGTCATAAATCCTAAATGCTTGGATAACCAGGCCGTTATCTGTAGAAACAGTCGGACTAATGGCTGTAAGAAATTGAAGTTTACGGTAAGTCACACATATCTGGGGGTCTGTATTTACCATTTGTGTCACGTAGCAAAAACACCTTCAAAAATAACAATGAAATGCAATTGAATTAAAGTAGCAACAAAACTGAATTGATCAAACCAGGTGTCAAACATGTACATTATAAGAGAGCATTCATTTTTAATCATCATCCACAGTTCTGAAGCTTGCATGCATGCATGTCTGCAGTGCAGGTTTATAGGCATGTGAAGCTCTCTGTGACATTGCTTGTAAAAAAGGACTTCACAAATCACCGTTTATGTGATTTGAATTTGATGCAGGTTGCAGAATCATAAACGATTTGCCAATAAACATTGGTGGCCCTGTATAAACCTACCTGTGTGAATCTTTGTCGGATTTCACAGACAACCGTGCAGTGAAATGATTCTAATGACCACTGACGCATGTCTGAATTTACAGTAAACTCAGCATGTTGAGTAAAGTGCTACGATTGATCAACAAACAGGTGTATTTCCAGGAAGTATTTTTCTGGGTGTGACAGAACTGTAGAGTTGACATACGGGAATGTCGCTGTAATTTCTGCTGGTATCACCAGAAGGATGTTCAAGTCTTTTATTGTCAGATGCACAGAACAACACAAGGTCAGACTGGGCACTGAAATTCTTAAAACAACACAACGCAAGCACCTGGCATAACATAACATACAAGTACACAGAACATAAATAACATCTATGCCAAGCTCAAATGAGTAAACCTCCTAAATATGCAGATAACTATAAATTGAGGATGTTTATGTCACAAGATTGACATTTCGAGTAGGAGATTATGTGAGTGCTCAAAATCAATAGCCCCCATGTCCCAAAGTCTTGTCACAAGCCAGTGTCTCAGGACAGAAAGATGGGCGGGCAGACAGAGTGGTGCCGAGGAGAGAAATTGCAGCGTCGTTGTGCCAACCAAGGGGAGGACAGAGGCAGCGTCGTTGTGCCAACCAAGGGGAGGACAGAGGCAGCGTCGTTGTGCCAACCAAGGGGAGGACAGAGGCAGCGTCGTTGTGCCAACCAAGGGGAGGACAGAGGCAGCGTCGTTGTGCCAACCAAGGGGAGGACAGAGGCAGCGTCGTTGTGCCAACCAAGGGGAGGACAGAGGCAGCGTCGTTGTGCCAACCAAGGGGAGGACAGAGGCAGCGTCGTTGTGCCAACCAAGGGGAGGACAGAGGCAGCGTCGTTGTGCCAACCAAGGGGAGGACAGAGGCAGCGTCGTTGTGCCAACCAAGGGGAGGACAGAGGCAGCGTCGTTGTGCCAACCAAGGGGAGGACAGAGGCAGCGTCGTTGTGCCAACCAAGGGGAGGACAGAGGCAGCGTCGTTGTGCCAACCAAGGGGAGGACAGAGGCAGCGTCGTTGTGCCAACCAAGGGGAGGACAGAGGCAGCGTCGTTGTGCCAACCAAGGGGAGGACAGAGGCAGCGTCGTTGTGCCAACCAAGGGGAGGACAGAGGCAGCGTCGTTGTGCCAACCAAGGGGAGGACAGAGGCAGCGTCGTTGTGCCAACCAAGGGGAGGACAGAGGCAGCGTCGTTGTGCCAACCAAGGGGAGGACAGAGGCGTAACCAACAAAGCATCCTAGAGGGTAAACAGTCTGCAACGGCTATTAGACCCACAATGCATCATCACAGGAAGCCCTGACAGGACGTTCTGGCTAGTTGGCCTTCAGTACGATGCCGGTGAGTTACGCAGACAGAGTCTCCCCTTTACTGTTTCTGTAATATTTACCCCCCGTACCCCCCCCCGTAATCTGTCCGCAGAAAAGATATGTTGGATTCATTATACAAACAAAAACACCTGATCGCATTGCCTTTTAAGGGTTGTCATGGGTTATTTAATAGGAAATGGGGGCATCATTCCAGGGCTAAAAGGAAATGATCTAAAAATATTCTTGGCACTTACTGCAGGTTGGTGTTTCTTGAGTTAGACTTCTTGAAGTTTGGGCTATAGACAGTACTTGGGTGGGAACATGTAGCCCCAAAGCTTGTACAAATACAAATAATTGATGTTGAACATATGTGCGGAAAGAAATTCTAGACAGACCTTTTTCTGTCTCATAAATGACCGTTGTGAATTTCAACCATGCTTTCTCTCTGTGAGCTCAACGTGAAGGAGGGGAGAGAATCAATCCCAAATCCGCAGCTCCAGGAGACTATGCCCACGCTTAAGTCCAGGGGCTTTGCCAGGCATACACACACTCTCTTATGATGGAGTAAATCAGCTTATTATTTTCATTTCTCTGCCTCGCACATATCCAGTTCTCCTCAAGGCCAGTTCCTGGTGTTTGTGCACAATGCTCTTGACACGCACAACCCATATTACATCTGTCTTACTGAGAACATATTGCTGTACGGTAAATATGCTAATTACAACCCTGTCTACTGTATGCTATATGCTAATATCTTTCATATCGCAGTAAAATCACCAAGGACTACTTCGGTAAGTTAGGTGTCATCTGGGTACAGTATACTGCATCATATCAATATATTACACACTTCGTATTGATAAACCTCACCAGAAATATCCCGACTGGAACATTGGTGGTTTCTCTGAGCACCTGAATCACACTGCAGCTCCGCTCAGTGAGGGGGAGTGGTGCACACAACCTGATGCCCTTTCCTCTCTCTAGGTAGGCTACACACCACTCCTTCTTCCCACACACACCAGAGAGACAGAGAGACACCGAGAGACGAAGAGAGATAGAAACGAGAGGTTTAAAAAGTGTCGACAAAGAGCCAGAGAGAATCTATTCTCCGGGTTGCACACTGGCAGTATCACGGATCCGTGTCTTTCTTCTCTTTCAGGAGTGAAGTAGAAAGAGGAGAGCGAGACCATTGGCCTCGGGGCAGGCGAAGGAACTGACATCATTGGCCAGAGGGGACCACATGCACCTAAGAGGGGATTGGTAGAGTAGATGGACCTCTGAAATACGTTCTGTGACAGATGCTGTAACTCGATATAATGAAGGTTGCCCTTGGTCATTTATACAGTTCTATATTTAACAGTTCGAATAGAGATACTTTAGAATGGTTGACAAATCTCTGGGCTTCTTTCAGATGAAGCAATATGTAGGCATGACTAACACTGATCATTGCAGAATCAAGACAGGTTTGCTAGATGTGCTCTTTGCAGCACATCCCAGCTCTGACTTGGTTTCCGGTTGTTGTCTTGTACACAACCCCCAGTCTTCACACCCCACTATCAGTGGTGAACTCATTCCCCCGTCAGGCCCAGCACGCGGTGAGCACTCATCAGCCCTTGCACAGGGCTCTGGAAGGATCCTCACTGTTTCCTCATGAGTGACTAGTGGTCTTGTGACAGAAAATGGAGGAGGGGGAGATAAGGAGAGATGGCGGCACTAAGTCTTGTAGCTGTCCATTCCATCAATAACAGACGGTATGAAGAGAATACTTAGTTCCTAACAATAAACATCCGCCATTCAATTACACAATATCAGTGTGATGAGAAAACCAACACAGTTCATGCAGGCACAGCCTTAATCCATTGCTTTGAAATGACATCAGTAGTGACTATATCAAAGTTAAACAGGCACACATTGGCCACAGGGGTTTTACAGGTTTGGCCTTGTAATAAATGGGGTTTTAAGCGTATTCCTGTCTTCTATGCGTGGGGTTAGAGAAGAAATTCAACTCCTTCTCCTTAAAGAGAAAACATCAAAAGACTCAGAAAGACCATGCTGCACATCGGATTCTCCAAGCAGACGTTTTTGCATCATCTTCCTTGTTACACTGGAGAGCACACCACTTACTATTCTTTGATCTTCTAAGGAAAAATAAATGCCCACTGTCCTAATTAGGCTGAGTGTCGACTCAGCAGTACCTCTGTGGCCAGCCACTAGCAGCGTGTGTATGAAGTGCCATAGGCAGAACTCCATTTGTCAACACTAATAACACAAATCTTTCTCTTAAGAGAAGGAAAACTATAATTAGCATCTGTCGCTAGCAGGGAAATACAGTCACTCTAAATGAGGGTCTTGCATCTCATTGTCTTCTGGGGCTCGAGATATTTGTGTCTTTAGCACTTTCGGTTGACTTTTGTGCCAGTGCTATTGTCGGAATTGCCCCAAGTTTTGCCCACATTCCGGTTGGAATGTCACCACTGGGCCTTCTTCGCCATCTACAGGCCAATGATGGATAACACAACTGAATTATGAAAGAAAATCATGATTAAAAGGTCAAATGAAATTGAATAAGTCATCTTGGATATAATTGCATTTAATTTTAATAAAAAGTAATTACATACTGTACAATAAAATATCCAGTGGCATTTTGATAAGAGCATTGAAAAAATTAAATTAAAATCATAAAACTTTGTTGCAATTATTTTATTTCTGATCTCTTAAGAGAAACTGTGTGTGTGTCTGTATGCTTGGGTGTCATGAGTGAGCGTGTAAGTACACAATCGCCCCCGAGTCCTCGAGTCTTCTTAAGGCTTCTGCTTCGTTGTTGATGTCATGATTGGAATTCTGGAGAGACAATAACATTTGCTGAGCAGACAGGTTGGAATGTCATCAAAAGGAAACCTCTGGATTGACCATTTCACTGAACGTGTTGCAAATGGATGGATTTAATCATCAAATATACAATATACTACTTCCCAATTCAACTCACCTTCATGGATTTCATGGTGTCGTATCCATAGTAATGTATTGGATGTTTCTGGTTTTTGGCGACAGGGTATCCAAACCCAGCTATGTGAACCACATCACAGTAGTTAAGGGCCACAAACACAGCGATGATCCCCGTGGTGGGATGGACTAGCTTCTGTGGAAACCCAAAACAGTGATTAATAAATACAAAATGTACTGTATAATAATAATAAAAGTGTATATTGACTTCAACCACTAGGGGGAGTACATTCATTTAAATTACATTGAATCAAACCCTTTTCAGAGAAAACATTTGCGGGGTAATGCGTCACAAAAGACATTTCCTCACAGGCTTGATATCTTGGGGTAAATCACACTATAGTGTGGCATCGTTTGTGAGAAATCTGCAATGTTAACATCAAACTGCAGTATGTTCTTCATCATACGTGACATAAGTTATAATAGTCCCCAGACCATGGTAATGATGACTAAAATGTGCAAGTAGGAGAGACGAAGGGATTTCCCCCTGGGAGATAAGAGCCATGTATCCACTTCCTTCCTAAACAGTAGTGTTAACTTCCCTTGCCCTATCTGCCCTGTATCTTTCCATTTCTTGTTTACTGTTTCGCAACACTGCTCCCAAGGTGATCCATGTCTCCATGGTGCCATCTAGGGTCTCTTAAACCATGTGCTCCTCTAATGTGAATTACACATGTCACAAAAATGTGTTAACACTGTATTTTGTCAAGCGAATATGTTCGCAAAGTCAGATTGTTGTCGTCGTTGTTAATTTTGTGGAGCTGGAAAAGGTTCATGATCTGTCGGCTCCCAATCAATTGATTTATTGATGCTTTTTTGATGTTGGCTGTTTTGTAATTGATCAAAGTATAAAAGGACACACCTTGAGAACAGAGCCAAGCTCTCCAGCATCTCGGGTTGTATAGTGCATCCGGAAAAAATTCACAGCGCTTCACTTTTTCCACATGTTGTTATGGTACAGCCATATTCCAAAATAAATTACATTCATTTTAAAAATTCACATGTACATAAGTATTCACAGCCTTTGCCAAGCCACTCAAATTTGATAGAGTCCACCTGTGGTAAATTCAGTTGATTGGACATGACTTGGAAAGGCACACACACCTGTCTATATAAGGTCCCACAGTTGACAGTGCATGTCAGAGCACAAAACTGAGCCACGAAGTCCAAGGAAGTGTCTGTAGACCTCCGAGAAAGGATTGTATCGAGGCACAGATCTGGGGAAGGGTACAGAAAAAATGTCTGCAGCCCTGAAGGTCCCAATGAGCACAGTGGCCTCCATCATCCGTAAACAGAAGACGTTTGGAACCACCAGGACTCTTCCTAACGTCGTCCGCCCGGCCAAACTAAGCAATCAGGGGAGGAGGGTCTTAGCCAGGGAAGTGACCAAGAACCCGACGGTCACTAGAGCTCCAGCATTGCTCTGTGAAGAGAGATCCTTCCAGAAGGACAACCATCTCTGCAGCACTATACCAATCAGGCCTGTGTGGTAGAGTGTCCAGACAGAAGCTACTCCTCAGTAAAAGGCCACATGACAGCCCTGGGAACTGGGAGACTTGTTGAGGGGAAAGATTCATGGAGCAATGTACTGAGACATCCTTGATGATAACCTGCTCCAGAGCGCTCTGGACTTCGGACAGGGGCTCATCTTCCAACAGGACGACCCTAGGCACTGTGGAAAGGGATTTCCTGTGTATTATTCACTAATCAATTCAACTAGTCATTGGATACCAGTTAGAACTCACTCATGTGAGTTAGCTATTGATAAGAGTAGATTGTGTCTGTTTGTCAGGTTTAATAGATGTTCGGTGTCAGTAAAAAGTACTGTGTAAACGTCTCTTGTGATGACGATGTACATTCTTGTACGCTATAAAAGATGGTCCTTCGGCTTTCAGAGCAGAGAGAGACATGATTGAGACCTAAGCCTGGTGTGGTGTTGTCATTTATTGTCAGAGGTCTGGTTTTCTCTTCCAATCTGCAGTTTGATAATACTTATTAAAATCCAGAACTCAACTGAACTTGAGTCACTAACCCCAAGTTCACCCTGAGTCAGACTTTCTTCACAGCCAAGATAAATGGGTTCGGGACAACTCTGAGTGGCCCAGCCAGAGCCCAGACTTGAACCTAATTGAACATCTCTGGAGAGATCTGAGAGCTGTGCACCGACGTTCCCCATCCAACCTGATGGAGCTTGAGAGGTCCTGCAAAGAAGGATGGGAGAAACCCAAAAATAGATGTGCCAAGCTTGTAGCATCATACTCAAAAAAGACTTGAGGTTGTAATTGCTGCCAAAGGTGCTTCAACAAAATATTGAGCAAAGACTGTGAATACTTATGTACATGTTATATTTTCATTCTTAATGTTTGCAGATCTATAAAAAATACTTTTTTCACTTTGTCATTATGGGGTATTGTGTGTAGAATTGAGGGGGGAAAATAAATGGAATCCATTTTGAAATAAGGCTGTAACATAATGTGGAAATAGTGAAGAGCTGTGAATACTTTCCAGATGAACTGTATTCCATGTTCAGAGCTTCTAGGCTACACACAGACATCTCCCAGCTCCTGGCCAACGGGTTATAAATTCAGACATTGCATCAATACCATATTACGATCTCTAGGGAATCAACTTGAGGTCTCTTGCGCCAAAGTCGGCTAAGCTAAAGCCCCGGTTTCAGCCTTGGAAGCCCTGGGTCCTCAGACAGGGCTACTCGTTACCAAACCAAAGAACCTCTGCAAACGCAAAGACCTTAAAAAACTCTCTCCTCTCTCCTCCACTTGAGAACATTCCTTTTAAAATCAACTTGCTAATGCACTTAGCGTGAGTGTCTTATTTCGGAGGCGGGGGGTGCTGGTTAGGCTAGGCTGAAGTCCAGCTGACATTCTCTGTAATTCGGTCTCTTGTGTTCCTGTCGTGGTTGTGCATAGTTTGGACACGGTCCTGTGGAGCCTTAGTGAGAGGGCCCGAGGGCTGATACTGTCTCTGCTGCTCACCAAACCCCACTGCTTGCTGGGAGCTTTGTATGGTGGCAGGGCAGGGACATCAAGTAGGTCTGCACTCCTTCAGTCAACCTCTCTCTATTGTGCCTTCACAGTCTGGGGAGAAGGCGGAGGGGTGTGCCCCAACACTGGCATTCACTGGAAAAAGTCAAAAGGGAAGAGGGCTGCGTTCAGGGCCTCTGGAGCTCCTGTTGGCAGCTGGCTGACAGGGCACACCCAGAGAGAGGGCACGGCAGGCAGGAGGGACAGATGGAAAGAGGCCGGAGAGTGGAGAGAAGGGATCGAGGCCGAGGGGAAAGAGGAGCCGGGTTCTCGGAGCCGTCGGCGCAACTGGTGTCGTCTCTGTTCCTGCTCCAGGCAGCGCAGTCAACAGCCTCTAACCCCCTCCAGCGCTGAGCTCATCTGGTGCCTGGGGTCCTTGCAGATGGACCGAGACTCTGTATTAGCTGCCCTGCTGACTGCTCACGGGACATCCCGCCTTCCCACTGTTCCCCCCCCCTCCACACAGGCATTGGTCAGTTGTGTTTGTGTTGTCGTTGGACGGGTCTACACCCTTGCTCTGAAGCACGCCCACAGGGGGGATGGACAAGCAAAACAAAACCTGGCAACGTTGCAGGTCCGAAGACTTCTCCACCACGCACCAAACAAGCACACTTGGCAGATGTTGGACCACTTGCCAATAAAAACATAATTCCAAATGAGTTATAGTTCAAGTCAATGTATCATTCATTTCAAAATGTAAATCCCTTTGCCAAGCAGGGAATTGTGGTCCAATTTGTAAAAAGAAAACAGACCAATGACACACTTAACATGCCATGCAGCATCAATCTCTATTCCGCGATCATAGCTGGTCTCGATTCGAATATTTCTTTTGATTTGACTGGATTTTCTTATTTTTCTTCCTTTTTTTTTGCCAGACGTTTGTATTGTGGAGAAACAATGAAGGAAAGGGAAGGAAGGAAAGGGGCTGACCTGTTGCACAACAGCAGCTGTTTTAAATGTATACGGTCAACTGGCCCATGTCCAAAAAGCAATTATTTCTTTGGGATGTGTTCTGCAGTGCCGAATACACAAATAGTTGATCTGGTGAGGAGTTGTCCGAGAAGCCCTTGAACTTTTACGGCAACACAACCGTTGAACTCAAACTCCTCACTCTACCCACTGTTGTGGGAACTGGTCCTTCTATCACACAGTCAGTAGAAGCTTGCAAATGGCATGAACTAGGGGCTGATTTAGCCATTTTTGGCTTCTAGGTTTACTTGGAACAGATGAAAGAAAGAAGATAGATTTGATCAGGATTGGTATGACTAGGATCCACTCGCTGAACGGTAATGACTGATCGGCAAATTTCGGACAAAAGACGGAAAGACAGACGGGAGTAAGCCACCTGTCCACCAGTCCAGTCGGCTTCACCTGTTTGTTTTTGGGGTTAAGTGGGATCTGGAGCAGGGTGTTTGATGTCTCCAGCAGGAAGTGAGGGTCCAGCACCCGGATATGACTGGTACTGCCCAACCAGATCTGTGGAGGGGGCTTCCAGAAACCTTTCCTCACCTTAAACAAACAGACACACAAAGTTTTACTTGAGTGCACATCCACACACACACACACACACACACACACACACACCACACACACACACACACACACACAGTCAGACACAGGGGCCCACACTGCTACAGCTCGAGTTGAACCTCCTGTACCCTGGTTTCTCAGGGTAACCAACTCAGTGTGAAAATGTGGGAGTAATGACCCATCTCCTATTAGCCCTGTACATGCCCTAGAGCTAGAAGGAGGGATCATTTTTGGCTGTGGAAACTACATCTGATTCTTAAGTTGTTTGGCAACGCTGCCCTGCGAAAGCAGTTTTTCACTGCATGGATGGATGGTAAGTACTGTTAAGTGGAGGCAGTTTAAAATGGAGGTTCGCGTGCAGGCTCACACATCGTTACCCTCTTCTCGTCGTAGAGGATCTCTTTGAGCCAGCGGAGGTCCTGCTGTTTGAAAGGGATGAGGACCATGAGGGTGTCTGGCTCATTGTGCAGCCCAGGGTCGTAGGAGGCTGACTCGGGGTAGAAGAGGCGCATGGTGGTCTTGTTGCCCACGTCGTCTTCATAGCCCCTCACGGGCGCATCGTTCAGACTGGCGATGGACAGAAAAAAGCGTTTTAGGACTGTTTTTTTACGAAACAAGTAAAAATGGTCCTATTGCTTAATCTGGTATTACTCAGGTTAAAATAAACAGGTTTTGGTATTACTGCTTTATGAATGAGCGTGGCTAATTCTTAAATTGACAACAACAACAAATATATCTGGAAACACTCCAGAGTTACGGCAGTTGTTTGTAATGGTGCTGATTATCAACAGTATCAACAGCAATTCTATCAAGATTACAAACAGTAGGCTACATTACAGTGTTAAAGATTTGAAACTGGATGTAAGCGCATAATGAAGATTTGTATTTCCAATAGCTGATTTGCGCTTCATGTTTCACTTGCAACTCTATTTAACTCTTATGACCTTTATTAACCTTCAAACTTCTCCTTCAATCCTTCTGTTTTTTAACAACTGGTTTTCCACCTGCTAAAATTCACAACTGAACAAATCCTAAATGAGAAAAACTATTTTTTTCAAAATTATTTACAAAACCTGTGTTTGGGATTTATGCTTTCTAATAAAGGCTTGGTCTAATTATGTCTTGTTTTTTAGAAACCAAAGCTGGACAGTCGTGTCAATTAAAACTATAACCTCAGTGTCAATGACCTCTTTTCCCTCTCAGAGTGCGATAAGCTTCTGGGATGCACAAACGTCCACGAGGGGCTGATAGGAAAAGGGCAGTCTGTGTGGAACCAGGCCAAAGCCCTGACTGTTTGTAAGAGGCTTATAAAAACTCAAAATGCACGCGTTCATTCCAAGGCTATAAATGTGATTTGGCGCGGGGTGAGGCAAGTGTTTTTATCCTGGGGGAAACAAAAATCTCCCATGGGTCAACTAATATGTGACCTGATAGTTTGTTCATTGACGGGTTGGGCACAGTGTGGTCATTGGTCTGATGGTTATTAGTGCAAATATCACTGACCATGTTGTCCTTTCACAGACAATGACAATAAGCAAATCTGAAAGCAATGGAACAGATTCCATAATAGCATTTTAATAAAACATATAAATAGACACTGGACCTACGTAGGACCTTTCGAATGGATGTAACAGGAATCAAATATATAAAATAAGTAGGCCAAACATGGAGGTGCGGGTTAATGTTACAATAAGAATAAAGACCTATTAGAAAGTAAGTGTGGTTGGAACTTGCTACAGAAATTGCACAAAAAAATGCAATCTTACCGGATCACCACATCATACTTGTTGATGACGCCGCCCAGGGAACTGTTTTTGATGGCATATCCGTTTCCTATGACCACACAGGTTCTGCATTCAAGACTGAGGGCATAAAACAAAAAAAAGCAACAGTAAAATAACACGTCCTTCTGGAATTCATACTGTGCCTTTAAAGATGCTTATTTAAACAGCGGGCTGGATATAATGGGAGGAAGCACGTAGTGTACAGTATCGCAAGACTGCTGTCTAATGTGAGAAGCTATTTTAGAAAGAGCCATACCTCTTTCAGGGTCAGCTAAATCGTATTCTTTTAAACATGGTCATATTATTATCAGCATCTGTTGCACACTACCACTGTTTCATAAGCATAAAGAACAAATCAATCATTTCCCCCTCTCCTTTTATTGGTCTGTCGTTTTAGCCGTGGTCTTAAGCACTCATGTTATGTTGGCTAAAGGAAATTCACACTTACTTTTCTATGTTGGCTGGCATTTTGGAGTTGGCAACAACAGCTAAAACCTTCAGCAGAAGCAGCTCTGGAAAAAGGGGTAATTTAAAGAGGAATTAAAGAACCTGTACAAAATTTGCCAATTAAGAGTGTATTCTACATTGACTCTGCACCATAGGCGATTCTAGGTTTTAAAACTGGGGGCGCAAAGGGTATTGTTTTGTTTTTTTGGTTTACAAAAAATGCTCAAAATGTATACTAGATCTTAAAATTAATCATTAGAGTACAACTTTTTATTTATCTTGTATTTATCTTAACAGTGCATTTGCATCCATGGTAAAATTGCCTATGCATACATTGATTTGGATAAAAGCATCTGCTAAATGTATACATTGGAAGGTGAATGTATTTGTTTTTCTTTGTAGTTTTGATACTACTGTAGTCTGATGCTACAGGCCTTAAAACAACATAATTCCATTATTATTTCAAGTTAGGAGCAACAGACGCTGAGGTGACATCATCACAACTGATGACCAATGAAACTGTTTCTCTTGTCCAGCTTCCTCTCAGCCATTCCCCTACCAGGCCATTAACGATATATATCACACCCAATAAATCAGCATGTGACAATTATTAAATGTTCTGAATTCATTAACACGTGCATACAGAATGCAGAGCTAAGGCTTGTGAAAGGCAAATGATGCGTGTTTGTATTATACAAATATATCAATATACTGTGGATGTTTTACCACTTTAGAGTCAGGGACAGGCGACAGTCTTGCTTAAACAGGCTCTGCCAGAGCAGAGAAATTATGAGGTAATTAAAATAAACATACCACTGCCCTTAATACCATAAGGTAAAGTCAATGTTGAAAGATGCTCTTGCCAGAAGAAATCCTCCAGTTTCAAAAACAGTTGTGTTTGTCTGCTAATGCTGTTTTTGGGAAGATAAAGAAGTGTAATTAGAGAATATATTCCTTCATTGAGTTGTGTTTGTATGATGTCACACAGCAACAATGCCACTCCAAGCTTAACTGGGGACATTTTTACTACTTGGCAACAATACTCCAGACAGACCCCACTAAGAGAGAACAACATGTAAGGGAAAATGTATCCTATTTTCTTTCTTTTTTGGGGTTAAATTCTGAAACGTTATTGCTCTGGAATGGACTCTGGCTATGTTCTACAAATGAATATCTTTTGACAGGGTCTTTGAGCCTTTTACAATGCATCTTCAGGTCTCCTAGGAGGTATGGAGACCAAATTAAGAACAATGCCTTTGTGACTTCCCAGAAAGCTTAATTGAGAAGAAGAAGCAGCCTTTATATTTTTTGTATTGGAATTGATTGGAGAGGAAACCCATGTGAACGTTTTGGAGAACATACCCATCGCCAGGGACATCGCCAAACAGTTCCCGGAGCGTGAATCGAACATTCCTGCTGTGAAGCTCCTTGTGTTATTGTAACGAATCAATCGATCTGCATGAGCTGTTTTGAGTGTCAGCTCTGTCAGTGTACATATGGTAAATGACTGACCTTGAGTCAACAAGTGTTAAACTTCTTATATTTAAAATATATTTTTTACAGGTCATGAAACATAACTGCAAGACATATGGCAACCCGAACTTAGGAGGTTGAAATGCAAGGTAAAACAAAGAACGTAATGTTCAAGAGTGTTTTTTCATGTACTATATTCGAAGGAAGAAAAGCGTTGTGTACTTAGTGCAAAGATAGGGTTCTTCTAGCTCTTTATTCGATTTTTCCCCTTACTAAAACAGAATGTTCCAGAGGTATCTCCAAAACCCATGTACTTTAATGGGTTATGGTTCAAATAATATCAAATAATTTCCTTTTGAATAAGAAAAAATGTTCGTTTTCATTACAATGAAGTATTTTACTGATGACTGGGCGCAAAAAGAAAAAAATTCTGAGGAGGCTGGCACCTCAAATTCCAGTAAAAACTTTGGCACAGTGCGTTCCTTCTGAATATCCCTCAAACCCAAGGCCCCCTCAAACCCCAGAACCCCACACCCCCTAACACACACAACTCTCCATCATCTACACACACACACACAACGTTCCATCATCTACACATACAACCTTCCATCGTCCTAAAAGACAGACATCAATTACTCACTTAAAGTTAAGGCTCTCCCACTTCTTCTGAGACAGCCAGCCACCACACAGGGCCTTGCTCGGAGCAGGAGTCTTGCTGGTGCCTCCATAGCTGCTGAAAGACGGGGGCACAGAAAAATAGACTTCGGTCAGGAACAGACTCAAATTCCTAAAAGCCTCCCTGTGCCACAGCCAGATGAGTGTAGTTCCAAAACCCTCACTGAAGTAACATATGTGTTTCTGTCTCTAGGTATGAAATGGGTCGTTATTGATCCAGTCGAACATAAATCAAATTCAAATTGAATCTTGTGTGGGTAGGTTTTCCTCCTCAGGATATAGAAGAGGGGTGGGGGGCAGTTCAAGGACAGGGTGTCGTGTACGGGGTGCATGCCTCCATACCTCTGATAGACGTAGGAGCAGTAGTAGGAGACGAAGAAGAGGACCACAGGGAGCAGTCTAAGGCACCATGCTGGATGGAGAGAGAGAGAGAGAGAGAGAGAGAGAGAGATGAGAGAGAGAGAGGAGAGAGGAGAGAGAGAGAGAGATAGAGAGAGAGAGACAGAGACGAGAGACAGAGACGAGACGAGACAGAGACAGAGAGACAGAGACGAGACAGAGACAGAGACAGAGACGAGACGAGGACAGAGACAGAGACAGAGCGAGACCAAAGGTGTGATTTTACTTTTCCTCAGTACACTGCAGGTTGACTGTATAAACTGTACAACTGATCAACCCTGCTACGCATCTCCACCCAGAAGCGGATATGCACTTCCTGTTGCAAAAGAGTCAAATTACAAAGATGTTCAGCTAGTCTCTTTGAATCAGTAGTTAAAACCCAGGGTAGTTTCAGTTTCTATAGTTGAATTTTAGAGTCTACGCAAAACTGAGGCATTTTCATATCTCATCTTTGTCTAACTCTCAAATACAGCAAGGTTGGAAGAACAACATATCCTTCACAACCTATATACTGTAGCTTGAGTTCTATTTTGTGTTCCACAAATACACAAAGTTACCTTGAAACCAAACTGGTCAAGCTCAACTAAACATGGACTGAATCGCTCTCTGGCACTTACATTAACAGAGCCAGAGCAAAACTGAACGAGCGCCACAACACTTGACAGTAAAAGTTAATTGGTTTGAAGGGTGAGGAGTACATCAAGTCAGCGAGCGCCAGAAGGCTGAAAGACCCTGGTCCTGGTCAATGTCACCGTTATGAAAAAGGAGCAAACAGCGTTGGAGATCTTGCGAGACCGAGAGAGAGCTGCTCTCATATGATCAGAGCACGTTGAGGAACATCTGGCTTATAGATGACACGCAGAGCTCGGAATGTGTCTCATGCTATGTGCATGCAGAGAGTTCATCTTATAGAACAAAACACCGCATGCGGTAGGCCACAAACGCGAGTTCATTACGTGCGACGGTGCCGTACGCCATGTCGACAGTTGTCCTACAGGTTGCAGCTGTGAAAGGCGAGGAGAAGACGGTCCTGACGAGCGTTCCAAACACAGACCGTTTCTATGACACCGAATTGAACAGGGGCATAGAACACTGGGCTGAAGTGTCCCCTCGTTAGTGAGGGTTGAAACAGGCCTGCACAGCGGGTCTCATTCGGACAGATGTGCTTGACCACGCCCGTGGAAAGGGAGCTTACTTTTCGTCGTCTTTAGGGACATCTTCACATGCTCCGTCGGCCTATCGTCTCTGTGGGACGCATGGTGTTATCCTGGGAAGGAGAGGGAGGTCAAGGGCGAGCGGTGGGTGCATTCAGTTGTAGAACACATGCTGATATCTGAATGATTCCAGCAGGGCTATAGGTGCGAGGCAAGGACATTAGGGCAAGCAACCAAAAGCTGATTTAAATTTGCTTGTCGCAGATTAATAACCAGGGAGCTGGGTGTAAAATGAAACGTGAAGTGCCAGGTGGGGGTCTCGGAGGTAGCAGTAGCTAGAGAGAGAGAAGCAGGTGCTGATGGATGGTACAGTCTATCGCCGTCTCGCTACTCACAGAGAAATAAGCTGTGATGGCTGGATTAGTGTTCCATTTTCCTGACCGCAGGGGACAAAAGGAAGACATGTTCGGAAGGGCGTCGAGGCAGATGGTGTGAGAGAGGAGGAAGGAGAAGAGCGGGCGGAGATGGAGCTAGACAATGAAACAGAGAGTGCAGAGCGAAGAGCACAGATGAGAAAGATAGACGGAGACCAACGGAGGTAGATGGAGAGAGAAAGAACCAGAGCGAACGGGGTGGGTGAGATGGGCCGATCTGGTTTAAGCGGATGAACTGGTTGACGGCCTCCGCCATCATGAGACCATGCAATCCCACAGTCCTTTTAGCTTGCAATCTGCTCCTGCAAATTGTGCTTTAGGATGGTAACATTTTGATTACGGCTTAGCTGAGATTATAGAGTCTATGATGTCAACCACACTAGACTAGCTCGTTCACATAGGGTGGATGTTGTCGCCTGTCCCTGGATGTAATAAGATGACAATTATGCTCTATGGTTCTGAGCATGAGAAACCGCAGCACAAATGAGTACTGTAGTTAAGGAGAAAACATACACGACGCCACAATTATTTACGCGATAAGATACTCGTGGCAACAACATTAAAAAGGATCTGTCATCTAAGTAATCATACATGCCCAAACAGGCGTGACAGCAAAGTGGATGTGATGACAATGTCCTATTATTCTGAACGCGAGAAACCCGCAGAACAAATTGGTACTGTAGTTAAGGAGAAGACCGACACAACGCCACTATTATTTATGCAATAAGATACTCGTGGCAACAACAATAAAAAGGATCTGTCATCTAAGTAATCATACATGCCCAAATAGGCGTGACAGCAAAGCTACTGTAAGACCACGTGAACATCTAACCGTAAACCAACAAAGCCTGGTTGGGCTTTCTCTTTCTGGGGAATGCAACAGATCTGTTTGGGGAAATGTAACATTAGCATTTCTCCTATGTGAATTGCCCCTTGGGCAGCGGCACTGGCAAGCCCGGGGTAAGATACGTCCGGGATCCGCCCCTACCAGAGACAACGAGCGGCACAGCTGCGGCTCATGAGCGAAAACGAGGATGGCCCCATTATAAAAGGCGGGCCAACCCTGCCAAAAGGGGGGGGAAGTAGCTAGAAGTGAGTAGCAGCTCGACCCCAACACATGGTTTGCTACCTGTGAACCTAACACGTCTGTGTCTGTGTCTGTGTCTGTGTCTGTGTCTGTGTCTGTGTCTGTGTCTGTGTCTGTGTCTGTGTCTGTGTCTGTGTCTGTGTCTGTGTCTGTGTCTGTGTCTGTGTCTGTGTCTGTGTCTCTCTCTCTCGTTTCCAGTGAGGAGGGGAGATCCAGACAGCCCAGGAGACCAGTCCCTCAACCGAGGAAGAATCTGATTTATTTTTGTTGGTCGTTTGCTGGAAATAAATGCCTGCTTTGGACATATCTCAACCCGTGTTGTGCCGTGTGGTCCTAGCTGCGCCCCTTTGGTTGCCTGTACCATGTTAATTGTATTCAAACAGGAGATCCTGTAAGTGTCCAAGACAAATTTACCTTCAGGACAAGTCTATCTCAACAGATTTTATAGCAGAACACAATTTCACAATCAAATGTTTCAAGATTTCACAGGAGCACATACCTTTGCCTTCTTTCATCTCTACTCCTTTAAACAACACGTCAGGTCTCTGGATTATGGATTAATTCCTAGATTGTAGACTGATTGATTCCTGCAGAAACACAATGAGCATAGTTCAGATGGAACACTCAGTTCCCGTAGTTTTGAATGCTACCCTGGGGTAATTGAGGAGAGGCGCTTGTGTCAAAGTTGTTTTGAAACAAAAATCCATCAATACAATATAGAAAAAGACTAATTGTTCAACAACAACAAAATTATATTGTCTAAATTGAAAACAAAACAAAATGCGGTTAACCAAGAAGGTCCATGCCATTTGACTTTCTTGATCACATCACTGATTTCATCCATCAAACATTTCTGATGCCACCTGGGAAGATGCATCCATGTTTTTGAATATCAAAAACAGTAAAAAAAATAATACATTTACAAACTGTCACCCTAAAATACATGAAGACTGATACATTGAGACCATGGCAAAAAGTTTAACCAACCCCTGGTTCTCTTGGTTAATCTCACTTCCTGTTTGGTTGGAATGTTACCTAGCAGCTGACTTATGTTTGCTGTTTTCAGCCGCTGAATGTATCATAAAGACTGCACACATTACACTTTAAGACTTGGTACATCAAACAAGTGGTAAAGACTGTGGCAAAGCAATGACCGCATGAACCAACAACCCTACCAACAAGTTACCATCGTGAATCTTAAGTCCTGGTTTGGTGGGACTGACACCGCCTCTAAGGCTAAATAAACTCAGTTTAGCTGTTGGGCTTCCCATGTATGGGGCTGTTCCTCCTACCCACAGACCATAACCTTTACAGAAGGTTGACCATCCACCAACGTGTGTTTGTTCTGATCCAGTGCAAATAAACCAGCAACGACCTCCAAGAAACACAGGACATCCTTGGTCTAGTTGGTGCACAGTGGCTATTCTTGTGGCCAAAAACTGTATGAAACTATTAGCTAAACTGTCCTTATATGAACCATCACTGACTTAAGGACTGAATGGTTAACTTAGATGAACTGTCACTGAACGATGATTTGACCCAAGAAATCAGGAAAGCCCACTGTCTGTATCTCTGGTGATAAAATAAAGTACTTGCATTTGATTCAAAAGAAGAACCTGATTTCCGTTCCTCCTTGAAAAGCAACCTTGCTGAAACAGCCCGCAACACTATGCAAAACGAATGCAAAATGAAACATTTGCAACCACCAAAATGAAATGACCTACAGTGAGATGCATGAGTATATCCATGTAAGGTAATTGCAGATTTTTTTTACAATAGTCCATATGTACCTATACCACCACTGGGCCCAAGCATGACTTAATTTTTTTTTACAGTTCCAGCCCTATGCAATTTCCATGACACGCAGCATGAGAGGATTTCATTGACTAGGCTCTATTACAAGCTCCACATGGCTCCCAAGAGCAGGAGGCACAGGCCCGGAACAGGGAGGCCTAAATCTGCACCGAGTGGCAGCACAATGGCAGTCTGTGTGGCATGCAGGGAGTAGAGGGCCGGGTGAGGAGGAGAGGGTCAAGTGGTGGGTAGGTGATCCGTTGGTGATGGCAGTGGTGAAACTCGGTGGCAGAGGTCCAAGTCTTTAGGGTCACGGGGGAGTATGTGTGAAAGACACACGTGTTCAAGTCCGGGTCTCTATCGAGCAGCATCCTGTACATAAACAATAAAAAAAAATAGCTTCCACCACAATAAGAGCTTAAAAGTCAACACCGCCGTAAAAAAAAAGTAAAAAATCCATCGCTTTTCTGAGGGTAGTTATTTTCAAGAACAGACTTCCTGGTGAAGCCTCTTCGTCTTTTCAGAAACCTTCCTCTCATCCAATTATCAAGTGAAAAAATGTGTTGCTTTCGAGTTTGATATACAAAATGCAATACATCAATAAACGTTGATGGTTTGAATTGCAAGTCACAAAAGTCTATATAATACGTAAGAAATAGACTTGAGTGGAATCTTAGAAAGAGAGTTTTTTCTCGGAAACCATTGATGAACAAATTTGCCAGGGCAGGCCGGGCTAAAAAGGTATAACTATATGATATATACGTGTACTCATTCCAAATTACCTTGTGAGATCAAGTATTTGCAAGTATGATACAACCATGCCAACCAGACATGTTCTACATTTACGCAAAAAGGGGTCATTTAATGGGGCAGCTGTGGCTCTGGAGGTATAGAGCGGTTTTGTCCATGTGTCAAAGTGACCATGAGCAAGACACTGAACCCCAAGTTTCTCCTAATGGGCAAGCCAGCGCCTTCATGGCAGCTCTGCCGCCATCGGTGTGTGAATGGATGTGTCAACAACTCTGGGCGAATGAGAGGCAAAAGTGTAAAGCGTTTGGAGTACCATACAGGTAAACAACACTCTATATAACTGCAGTTCAGTACCATTCTACTTTTCGATGTCGGCCTCTGCTTTTCTTTAACCACACATCGATCACCAACCCCAGCACGCACCTCCCTGCTAACCCAACACCAGGGCATGAATAAGGATTAGATTGGAGAGTTCAAGTAACCTTGATGCTCCCCCACACACACCACCATCTCGCATTGTGTTTCATCTAGCCAGGGGATTGACATGCTGCCTTAATCCAGCTGTGAGTATCAGATTAAATAAAACACACTGACCAGAGTGGCAGAGGGCAATTTATGAGGCCCAGAACTCAACACAAATATATTGAGCTTGACTGTATCCTTACAATTAAATTCCAATACCACTCATCCTGTTTAAGAGAGGAAACGATCGTTCCAATGTTAGGAAGAGAACAGCAATTTGTGAATTTAGCCATATCAAAGTATAAACCCATGTTCTAAATACAATTCCCCACTTAACTGGACATGACTCTCAATACTATCCGGTGTGGTAGGCTAATTCCTTTAACACAATCATACAAACACAGACAAAATGTTTTTACTGAGTTTACTGCCCTGAATGTGTTTATTCTGGAAAAAGGTACCTGGGCTGTCTGCAGTGATGTAATGCATTTCATGTCTTATATTGTAGAAACCCAATACTAAAAATGTGTAGGCTATACCATATTCCCTTCACTTCTTAAATATACAGATATGCTAACAATTGTTAAGATGTACTGTAAGATGTTCCTGTATCTGTGCTCTAATAAGGCCCGAAACATTTGCATGATTGATGGCCAAAATAAAGTTGTGAACCTGAAGCACTGTCAAAGTTATTTTTCTCAGTTGTAAGTGCTACCATGCAGCTTTGGAGGTAGTTTAAGTATGTGTTTGGGTTTAGAACCTCAGAGCTTCACCCTGGGAAGACGCATCCAACTACTCGACTGCAACATTGTACCACAAAGCTGTTGCTAATATAAGATGAATAGATTAGCCTACTATATTTTATCAACAAAAACTGTATTCGATCGAACATGTACATTCTTGAAAATAATAGCAAAACATTTTAACTGCATCAAACTTAGGCTTTTGCTAAAGTTTGATAAATTATACTGCTTTAACAGGCGTGCGGTGGTATCACGCCATGGCTCAAGCGCCGTCATTATTTTTTAAATGATAAAACCAATACCTTGATTAGTTGGCACTTCAGACTGTAAAAAAAGAGGCTTGGAAAACAAAGGACACTTACCAGATGTATAAAATGTATCCAGTTAGAGTGTCCGCGATTCAACATCGACACGAGCAAAACAGCACAGTAAATTTACAACCAACTTGGTACCGTTAGGTTCAACACTGAACTAGACAGTTTGTGAAATAGGCGTCTTCAAGGGCTAAGTGGGAGGTCCCCACGCCGTACAACTGATAACGTTTTGATGTCTCATTTCCATAGAGCAAGCAGAATAAGCAATTTCACCTGAAACACATCATGTTTTTACACGTTATTAGCTATAGCTAAAGACTAACGTTATCTATTCAGACAGTGAACGGTCCATTGGAATGAAATCTCAGCACACCGCGTCCTCTCTCCTAATACATGGACGCATGCGCATGGGGTGTGTGCAAAACGGGTGGGGGGGCGATGAGGTAGGCTAAATTATCCATCAATATTACTGGATGGATTATTAGATGCATTTGTTTTCGATTATTATTTAAACATTTCAATCAAGACATTCAGAAATGCCCAGCAAAATTATACTCTACTGTAAACAATCCCAAACAAATGTATAGCTCAAATTGCAATTTTAAGCAACATTTTAAAAAACTGTCTTTTCAGTTTTCGTCACGCATAAAACTAACACCCCCAGTGTAATTTCTGTCTGAACGAAAGAAGTGGGCTGTTTCTCATAACTTGTCCTTGAGCTTGCATGAGAAGATATCACTGCTGCGGGGGGGGGCTGCTCTTCACGTCCCCAATGTTGGAACAGAACCAAGAACAAGTGAAGCCCCTGCAGAATGTGCCAACATGCTGACAGCAGATATAAAAACTCATTAAGTGGTAAATAGGAGTTAGATAGATTTCAACTTTACATTTACTGAGCAATAGGCCTATATGTTTTAAACAAGGACTACCTTTAAACTAAATGTACTATAGAATCAATAGGGAACTTGTGAGCAAATGCCAACCAAGATCAGTGTCAAGGTCTTTTAAATAAACAGAGTTCTAGCTTTGTGAGCAGTTACTTTGTATGGGAAAAGTAAATATGGCAAACATGTTCATACAATAAAACCTCACATTGAAGTTTAACCATAATCTTAGCTAAAGTATTGAAATTAAAATGCAGAAATGTATTCTGTGTAGTATTCACAACAAGGAACCTTACTTTTGACCCAGTTAGCTCTTATGACTTAAAGTCTATACGTCAGACTCATCCCTTCTGCAAACTCAATCTTTGCCAATGGTTAGTTGTGGATTTTGGCTCCATGAACAGAAGGTGCCTCAGTCCAGTAAACATAATTAGAAGAGTATAGGTTCCTGCTCCACCCTGCATTGACCACCATGGAAGCTAGAGAATGGAGTGCTTTTCCACACTGCAATCCTCTAATCCTCACTGTTGTGGTGTCCCTGTGTGGTTCTTGTGGCTGGCTGTAAACCCTGACACACAACGTTGCTGTTATTTGTGGGGTTTAACCCTCATGTCCACTGCCCCTGGCAGGTTTTTTATTGTTATTTCAGAACATGTTGGGTGGGAGAAATTGAAGGAATTACCATTTTAAATGCTATGTTAATTCCAATCAGTAGATCAAGTGTTGCATTATTATTACTTTGTTTATTTATTTATTACCTTCATCTTTATCATGTATTATCAATTGTTATATTTTTAGATAGTTGTCTATTACTATATTGATTCACATTGATTCTTGTATTGCAGTCTTTCAGGCATGTCACCATGTATGCATGGACTAAGACTAGGACAGAAGCTGTCAGAACCCTACAGAACATTCCACCATGTAAGCCAGTCTAACGTCAGTTAGAGGCTAACCCTTGAACTTTTGCTGTTTACCTCACTACTAAACACACACGAACACTTTATGATGACTTACAACTCCTACCGACCATATGATGTAAACCATTGGACAATGGCAGTCTGTGCAAACTGTTGGAAGTGTGTGTGCATGTGTATAGGTAACAGCCTGGGAACATACCGAATGTATACACTAGGTTGTTCATATTGTAACAGCTGATACTGCATATTTCTACAACGTAATGTCCTTGTATCTTACTGTCTTATATGGAATAGGATACTGTTGGGACACTGCGTTTTCTGTAAAACAGCTACTGTGTCTAATCTCTGCATTTTGCACTGGGTTCACAAAATTCAGGGCTCATCTCTCTTTTTGATAAGTAATTATTCTTGTCTTGTATTAATCTTTCTCCTCTCAACTGACTGTCAAATACTCCAGTATATGATGGAGACAGACAATTTACTGTGTAATCTAATATTTCAATTTATAACTTTTCTTATTAGTTACTCAGATCATGGCCTATACTCAGTGCTAATTCCATTTTAAAATACCTATTATTTATTATATTAAAAAATCATCTTAAGAGCAGGGATGTGATAGTAACACTGTGTTTCCAGATCAGATATTGCTGAAATGTACTGTACTTGGCTAGCAATGGCTAACAATGTTGCCAAAGCAGTCCACAATGGAGGGACATTTATAATTCTTAATATACATTAAAGAACTTAATCATCATCCATCATAACACAAACATTTAAATAAAGCCAAGTAACATGTAATGTATAATTATAATAATCTATTAAAAAAAATTAAGTGGCATGTTTGGCAAATATTGCCAAAGCAAACATACTGTACATACTAGTAGCAAACCATGTGACTGAGTGAGTGGGTGGGTGGGTAATCAACATTTTAAGTAGTGTTGGTGCAGAAACCAAACAGTCCAGAAATACCTAAATGAAACAAAAGGAGAGAGGTGTAAAATATGACAACGTTTAACTCTAGAACTGAACATACACTTTCACACAATGGCAGAAACACCCCACCTACTGGTGAATATACTAACAACCCTGGTGAATACTATCAACACTGGTGAATACTAACAACCCTGGTGAATACTAACAACCCTGGCGGATCACATCACTCCAGTTCTGAGGTCTTTGCATTGGCTTCCTGTCCAACAAATAATTGACTTTAAAATCCTGCTGCTGGTTTATAAAGCACTGAATGGTGTAAGGCCTAAATGCATTTGTGATCTGCTGCTACCCTATGAACCATCCCGACCCCTCAAGTCCTCTGGGACTGGTCTACTTTGGGTTCCAAGAGTCAGAACTAAACATGGAGAAGCAGAATTCAGTTTTTCTGCTCCACATATCTGGAACAAGGTCCCTGAAAGCTGCAGGTCTGCTGAGACCCTCAGCTCCTTTAAATCCAGATTGAACACTTTACTGTTTGCTGTTCCCTTTAATTGAACCAGATTCAAGGATATCAATTTCTGCATCTCACTCCTGAATACTATCAACACTGGTGAATACTAACAACGCTGGTGAATACTATCAACACTGGTGAATACTAACAACACTGGTGAATACTAACAACGCTGGTGAATACTAACAACGCTGGTGAATGCTATCAACACTGTTGAATACTAACAACGCTGGTGAATACTATCAACGCTGGTGAATACTAACAACGCTGGTGAATACTATCAACACTGGTGAATACTAACGACGCTGGGAATACAGGAAACACCTTTCTATGAGAGGCTGTGTAGGACTTAAATAAATGTTGAGCTCTAACTAGTCATGCATAAATACATCAGAAACAGAAGCAGGTTTATGGCCAAGTAGGTTTCATACTTTTGCTGCGGTCTAATGATGCATACCAAAAAACATATAGTGCCAGAGAAAAAACAGGCTAGCACTAAATACAGTAACATAATTGACAAATGAAAAAAAAGGTTAGAAGTGTTATAGAATAAGTGTAACACAGAAAACAATCAGTGCCAGTGGGGTCTCATGACTTGTTTATGAGGCCAGACTCTGTAAACCTACGCACAGTCATATGTGAACATATATACATACTCGTATGATTGACCTACACATATTTAGAAGAAAAACTCAGGATTACACATACTACTGTCTCATACACATGCATCCGAATTTCTTTGCACATTCTGTTTATTATTTAACACATTCATAACTGAATCTGTTGCACATGTTTACAAAAATGTAAAAAGTTAGATTTGGTTTAGAAGTGTTCCACATATATTTGCATATGTGCTATAAATGTATGCCTGTTTTCATGTCTTGTGTGTGTGTGCTCTTACAGTATATGCAGGTGTGCACCAGGCCCAGATCTAGCACACTTTAGTAGGGGGTAAACTTTGCAGCAAACCTCTCTCGCTGCTGTCCTTGACTTTTATACCATCCAACTAACCCATCAGCCCCAGTATTATTTTGAACAGTACATTTTTATTATTGGCTGAGCCAAAATAGCAAAAATAAAAAATACAACGAAACCAAGAAAACCAGTGCCCCCCTCAGACCCCCTTTAGAACCAGTTCTGGTGTGCACTGTTATTTGTATGCATTCTTTCAATACTACAGTATTTGTAAGAAAAAATCTCAGTAGCATTTGGATGTCATTTTCAGTTAGACTCAAAGACGGAAGCAAAGAGCTCAAGTTGAGCCAATAGTTGCGGCAGACTGACATTTATTCTTCCTTTTCCCCTTCTCTATTTTTTGAGTGAGTTTGTCTCATATGTCAGTTTCAGTTTGTAGGAGCACCGGTAACCTAGTTCTGAGTTGTCTGTTAAACAGTAACTCCGCTGGTGACTGTCCAGGTTTAAGTGGAGGGGTCATGTCATTTAACAGTGCTATATAAGGGTCTCTCTCTCTCTTCTCTCTATCTCTCTCTCCCTCTCTCTCTCTTTCAACTCAATTTCCACCAACCCGGGTACAACGTGCTATATAAGGGTCTCTCTCTCTCTTCTCTCCCTCTCTCTCTCTCTCTATCTCTCTCTCTCCTCTCTCTCTCTTTCAACTCAATTTTCCACCAACCCGGGTACAACTTGAGATTCTGTGTCAACTCCCTCATCCCACATCGATTCCTTGCTCGGTTCGTTTCTGTTTTTTCAGACAGGATGTGATTACTGTCACTGTCTATAGTCAAGCTAGGCCAGAATTGTTGCTCTTCACTTGCAGTTGCCTCCATGTCTCTCGTTATCCTAATATGTCTCTCGTTATCCTAATATGTCTCTCGTTATTCTCATCAGCATATTGTTCTTCAACTCCATTGGAAACACAATCCTAGAAACCTTCCACCTAATAAGACTTATGATAAGTAATCGCTGTACTGCCCATATGGTGGGGGTATTGACTGTACTGGCTAATCACATTAGCTATTTGTAGACCTTTTGTAGACTCATCTTCAGCAGAAGCTTGAGATGTTGCTGACCATGTTTCTTCTGAGCAGAAACTCTTCTCAGAAGAAGTCTCTCTTTCTCACTCTTTCTAACCAGGTTAACCTGTACAATGTAATCTTGCTCATCTTGAAATATTCAAACTGAATATTGTATTGGATCAGGTAATGGAAGTTATTCATTAGGCCCTGTTTTGGTATATACAAAAGTTTCAACAAACCCACACAAAGTGTACGATATTTGTTCTGATAAAGCAATGATAAGTAAAGCAAAACTGATAATCCCTATGGGCGTTATTTCGGACAAAGACTTGGTACTTCATAGCCAAAGTTGCATACATTTTTTGATACATTGGTTAATTAATTACCCAGAGCATGCTAATGTTTCATTTAATGAAAACAACAACAAAAGAATAACAGCTGCTCTTTAAACAAATTAACGTTGTAATGTAAAATGAGATCAGGTTTCAGATTGAATATAACAAAAACAAAGACATAATACATATACATAAGCCAGGAGGAACCCATTTATGAACTATTAAAAGCCTACAACATTTGTCCTATTGTGTAAGTGCCACTATGGTCGTAGATTTTAAATGTTATATTCATTAGAACACCTTTATTAAAACAAACTGGATTAAGCACCATGTGTAAGAATAAATTAAAAAAAGACCACACAAACAAATCTACCCCAACATAACTTACACTGACAATCAATACTTGAGTCAAGACACTCACATGATTTGATTTGAGCATTCATAATTCAGTATCTGATTATTGATAACCATAGACATGGAAATAGGTTTGACTTTGGCAGGGTGGATGTATCTAGGGAAAGCAGTCCTCGAGCATTAGTGAGCAACATACATGGAATATGATGCAGGGAGCAAATAGAGAAATAATCCCCCCTGATAGATAGCAACACACAGACACAGGGGAGATGTAGTGGGGCAGCATAGCAAACCTATTGTGCAATTTGTGATACAAGCACCAAATTTGGCACAAATGAACATTAACATATTGCAAACATTTTCAGATATTGGGCCACTTGGAATGTCAGAAATGATACCTGAGACATTTACAGACCTAAGACTTTTCCACCCATTTAACATGCTTTCATAAAACATTTTTTTTCAAAGTATCGTGTTCAATCTAATATTTGCCTAGATAATTTCCAAATAAAATTATATAACAGACTGTGATTGTGCATATTAAAATGTGTAATTTGATTCTTATTAACATTATTATTATTATTATTAATAATATGTGTGCATTAGAATTATTGTGCATTGGATTGGTACCAGTATATTGTAAAATTGTTACCATTGGATTCCTTGCCCCCAAAAACATACATTTAGACACCAGAATCAAGTCAATAGCAGCATTAGACCCACAGATAATCTCAAATGTAGATTTCAAATGGCAGCCAATATGGCGGACATAAAGAGAGAATTCCAAGTGGCCCAATATCTGAAAATGTTTGCAACATGTTAATATATACGTGTGCCAAATTTGGTGCTTGTATCACAAATCGCACAATTCTTTTGAATATTTGGGCTAAACCGCCCCACTAATGGGGATGGTGGAGGGCGGCAGCAGCACAGTAATAAAACAACCAATAGTGAGTGTAGGAGTATCTGTGAAGTCTTATCGGATGTGGGCCAATGGGCTTGAAGCAGGCTAACACAGGTGAGTGTAATGAAGCGTGCTGCCCGAGTGCCATTCCTGAACTAGGCTTCACTCTAAAGGCCTATAAAAGGAGAGTTCATGGGGTCACAAAATGAGTCATTTTCAAAGGGGGACTTACATCAATCTTCAAATTGTGGTATATTTTGTGTGCCATCTAGTGTATTCTCTCCTCTTGCTAATCTTTGCTGTGAAAGTCCATATTCCAAAAGCTCTGGATTTTTTGGTTGGGAGCAGCTTGCTCCTTTCAATATATTGTTAGAACTGTCCATGTTGCTATGCGTTTCCTGAGCTTTTTTGATCATGTCCTTCAGGTCTATAAAGTGAAACAAAAAAAGGATATTGTAGGATTATTTTTCAGCTCTCAACAACCACACCATTTAAACTAATTTAAGAGATAGAATAATAAGTCACAGTGGTTTTATCGTTTCAATACTCACGCCTAAGCACGGTCTTGAACACCACTTCATATTCTTTTTCTGTGTTCCTTGCCAGGTCAATAGAATAGTAGAAGCTCAGCTCTGAAGGATACTGAGAGAAAGGAAGATTGAGCCTGAGGGGAATGATGCAGTTAGACATGGGCCCCTTAGCGAGTGACTGATACATTAGGTACTTGCACCATTCATCCACGATGAAGTTTGGGCTGATGAGAAGCGCTTGGCAGTGGCTGCTCTGCACAGCCCGGCACAACTCGGTGGGGATGGCACCCCCGGGATGGTCATCTCTCTGCCACAGAAAACAGCGAAGGCTGCGAGGCTGGGCTTCAAGGTAGGACACCATGCACACAGCTACTTCGATGTCTGCATGGCTGTAACACAGACACAGGTCGTATTTTCGGGTCCAACGAACGGCTGAGGTGAGGACGGCAGAAAGAGAGGGAGGTGGTGGGGGGGAGGCGAGTGGCGATGATGATGATGATGATGGAGAGGCGTCCTTGATCGTCCCTAATGACTCCTGGTCATCTGGTGCAGAGCTGTTGTGTATTGGGGGCTCTTTTTTAGATTGAAGCCATTTTTGGCGGAACCATCCTGTCCGAGATGACACACATTTGTGTGAAAATGTAATGTTCAGTATCCCAGAATGTCACATGACCTTGTTTAAGTTGAGGAATACAAATCAGGCTATGTAGGCTACTCAATACAGGTTAATTTGCATTTGTTGGTTACTTTTCGAAGAGGCTACCTATATTAGTTATTTTCTATAAACAACAAAATTCTACTTACCAAACATGCTGTTGAAATCATTCTCCAGTTATTTTTCATAGCCATCAAAAAACTGCAGGACTCCTCTCATTTGAAGGTCCCCTTACTGCTTTGCAACATGTAGGCAACATGTTACATCAAGCTCTAACTTCAAAAAGAAAAAGTGTGAGAGGCAAGTGATTCAGGAAAAAGAAAAAGGCTGTGAGGCTGTAGTCAAATTCAAATTAATACTAGGAAATTGCATACACGATGACTAACCAAATCAAGGAAGTAATACTATTTTGGGGAACTAGCAGAAATCACGTCATAAATTGTTCCTCTTGAAGCAGTAACCATAAGCTACACCCTGATAAATCAATTTAAAAAACAAAACGGAATATACCATTAGGCTATTGAATTTATGAATTATATATTTGAATTCACAGCATCACTGATTGAGCCACCATATATTTCAGGCCCTTAGCCAGCCGAGTTCCTTTTTAAATTGTATTATGCCAACCCGGAAGTACATTGGAGTTAATAAAATGAGAAAATTCGTTCCAAAAAATATTTATAACTCTTTAGAACTACTCGAACCCTCAGTGTCTAGGTAACAAGAGTGACTTTATATCAGACTGTTCAGGCTCCTCTTCTGAAATTGACATGGGGACACCCATAGATATATATAAATACATAGATATGTATTCTATGGGGACACCACCACTCGTCAGTTTTTGCACTATGCGCAACTTTTCGCGCAGCCTTCCGTTAGTTTAGTTTTTTCCTTTTTTAATGACTCTTCAACAGGGAAATTCCGTCATAAAAATTATATACAAAAGTTATAATCTATTATTTATTAAATTAGATCTTTCAGCTTGTAATTCAAATCAATCATGTACATTCATGCATTTTTTCAGCGCAGCCAGACGTCCCAAAATTCCAGGAAGAATGCGTCATTTCCTTGTTCTGCAACTGACGTGTCTAAAGCAGTAGTTGCGGTGGTGTAAGGACTTGGAGGAAAATCAGACCAGTCTCATACTGTATATCTGGTAAGGTTTCCTCTAAGAAGAGGAATATTCGCAGATTCATTCATTAATTTCGGTTAAACATTTGTTGTTTTTGTTTTGTTGACCCTTTTGATATAATCTCGTGTAGCTACGTGGTGGCAAGATGCTGGATTTCTTCACGATCTTCAGTAAGGGAGGCATAGTGTTGTGGTGTTTTCAGGGAACTGGTGTTACCGAATCCTTCACTGGGCCCGTGAACGCACTGATCCGCTCAGTGATCCTGCAGGTAAGATAGACTTGGAAATCAAGTGACAGCTGTCATGTTAACGTGCATCACAGCCATGTGTCGTATGGTCACAGATAGCATGCCGTGGAACAGAGATAGCTAGCTAGCCTACCTACTTTCATCATACATCGTGGTACTCAGCTAGCACAACAACATCACCTCACGGTTGGGTTGGCTAGCTCGGTTTTACAGCTAATAATATTCTGCGTATGTAAAATAATTTGTCTGAAATAGCATTTAGTTTGTGCCCGATTGATTGTCCTGACTGATCGTCTGCCAGATGGCTAAGTATAACTAAGTAACATTAGCTAAATGACTGACATGTTGTATGATCGACACTATGGAAAGTGTCTTAACTGGGGGTTGACAGGCGCATTTGCTGTTGCTTTGGCTTTTACACATTGTGGGTAAGGTATATGGGCCATTTGAAGCTGGAGCATTATTTTGAATTGCATTCACTGCATTAATTGAAATGACTGTGCAACTGTTTTCTGTGTTTTAGGAACGCAGTGGAAACAATTCCTATACTCATGATGCCCTAAGTCTTAAGTACAAGTTGGACAATGAGTTCGAGTTGGTTTTTGTGGTAAGTTCTCCAACCTTTTTGTACACCTTAGTTCCAGTATTTGAGTGATAACATCTCAGTTCTTTGATATGAAGTTTAATTTGCACTCATCTGCCAAGCTAACCATACTTTTATTTTATGCTCAGGTGGGTTTTCAAAAAATTCTGACGCTGACATATGTGGACAAGCTCATAGATGACGTACAGCTTAAATTTAGGGATCGCTACAAGAATGAGCTGGAGCAAAAGGGGGCTCTCAAGTTTTTGAACAACAACTTTCAGTTTGAGGATGACTTCAAGATTCTTCTCCGGTGAGCAATCAACACCCACACCATATACCAGTTGTTCCTTAATACAACACAGTCCTCTGAAGAGGCCCATATATTATGCTATGTATCCTGTGCTATATTGAAGTGGACATGTATTTGGATGATTTATCAGTGAGGCGGAAGAGGACTGCAAATCTCGAGGCCCTGTTTCCATGCGGGCTTTCAAGGAGTCCCAGAAATCCCAGAAAACTGTGAAGTCTATGATTGAGACGAAGGGAGGTGACAAGGCCAAGGAACAGGGTAGCAAGAAGAATAAGAATTCCAAAAAAGAGGGTAAGACTGCTGTATCTAGAACATATGTGTGGTGTGTGCTGGTGGCTACTTACTTAGTACTTGAAGTTACTTACTCGCTAAATGAGAGCAGTGAAAGACTTGGGACTCCTACTGATGCCCTTTCTAACACTCCCTTCCAGTTTGGAGTGACCATTTAGTGATGACACACAGGAGATTATGTCAACACTTGTTATTGCTGTAGCTTGTCTTTCATTAGGGTTCATCCTGGATATATAACCATGTGGGTTTTTTTTCCACTCTCTCCAGCTCTTGCAGCTGAGGTGGGGAAAGGGGAACAAGTCAAGGCACCTGGCGGTGGCCAGAACACTGTGGAGAACGGTAACCAGGGCTTGACCAACGAAGAGATCATGCAGAAGAACAGAGAGCAGTTCTTCCGGAAGCGCATGGGGGCTCCTGTGGAGAAGCCCAGGTGAGGACCGTTCTCGAGTTCCAATGTCGCTCCCCTTTTCGTGCATGCTCGAAATAACATCCTCATAACGACTGTAGAAGGAGCAGGAGGGACTTGAGTTATTTTCGGTCAATCTGAGAAAGCACTCACTTTGTCATGTGTTCTGTCCTGTCCCTCTTGGCTTCCAGCAAGTCTCCCAAGCCCCAGAAGCCCAAGGGGAAGGAGAATCGTGTGTGGGTGTTGGGCGGCAGCAGCACCAAGGAACTGGACTACAGTGACAGACAGAGCAACGGGAACGACGGCAACGATGTCCATGAAGTGGACCTGGTGAGTGCCTTTTTCAAAATGCGTCAGGTCTTTGTGAAGTGGCGTAATTGGACCTTTGGATCTGCAGTTAACGACTACTGTGCTATCCCCATCCACGGAACTGTTGTTTTGGTAGCTGTCCTACCATTTTCAGGGCAGGTGTTGGTTTATTAATGTGTGGTCATCAACTGTCCACCTTGTTTTATGGGACACTGCCAGGTTACTCCACAATTATTGACCGACAGTGTTCTTTCATGACCCCCAGAGTCAAGTACAATCTCCTAAACAGAATCAGTGCCCACCGCAAGTAAAGACGTTAAACAATCCTTGTCACCTCTCCAGGGCATGCAGCTCAGGCCAATGTCAGGAGACCTGCTTCCAGTAGACAACGAATCCAGTGAGGGAGGAGACGAGGAGATGGAGATGGAGGAGGAAGAAGAAGAGGAGGAGACGGTGGCTGTAGCTGATGCCAGTAAAAAAAGGTTAACAAAATAAAGAAAAGTTGGATAGAAAGTTGAACTTGAATACGGAGGTGGCATTGACATCCCGTGCTGTCATCTGAAGGGTCTCTTTCTCCCTTTTCCTACAGCTCCAAAAAGGGGGGTGGTTTTGGGGGGATGTTTGGGATGCTCAAGGGCCTGGTGGGCTCCAAGAGCCTGAGTTGCGAGGACATGGAGCCCGTTCTGGACAAGATGAAGGACCACCTCATCGGTATTCCACCGTGCACTCTTCCTTGGCAGTGGTCCACAGCTCGTGTGCTCTCTCTCTCATTCATTTCAGATAACCCCTCACAAACGTCTTTGCCAATAACGGACAAAAACATACTTTCCTCTCACTTTCACAGCGAAGAATGTAGCAGCTGAAATTGCCTCCCAGCTCTGTGACTCTGTCGCCAAGAAGCTGGAGGGCAAAGTCATGGGCACTTTCACCAGTGAGTTGTACAAACATGCTCAAATGTGGATTCAAAATATGTTTTTTCATATATACATTATACATATTTAATATACGGTTTAGCATTAAAACCTTCCCTGTCTCTCTTTATCGCTAGCTGTGGCCTCCACTGTAAAGCAGGCTTTGCAGGACTCTCTGGTCCACATCCTGCAGCCCAAGCGGCGTGTGGACATCCTCCGAGACGTCCTGGAGGCCCGCAGCCAGCGCCGACCCTTCGTCATCACCTTCTGCGGGGTCAACGGGGTCGGCAAGTCCACCAACCTGGCCAAGGTGAGTCCCAGCCCACTCCTCTGGTCTGTGAACCTGGGCCGTCTCATCCCCTTCTCACACCACCACTCCAAACCTCAACTTTTCATGCAACGGTCTATATCCCGAATTGCCATCTTATGGTTGATCACCATAACTCCTTTTCACAACAGCCTCCTTCCCTAACAAGCCTGACTGTGGTCGAGTAGCTAAGATTTGAGTGGGTTCTATTTGATCACACAACTAGCTTGTACCCAAACCCCTTCAAGCCTAAGAGGTATCATTTCCATCACCTAAGAAATCAATATATCCCCACCCCCTGACGAAATGTGCTTTTCTCCTGCATCCTCCTGGGTCCAGATCTCCTTCTGGCTGATCGAGAACGGCTACACTGTACTGATTGCGGCGTGTGACACGTTCCGCGCCGGGGCAGTGGAACAACTGAGGACCCACCAGCGGCGCCTCAGCTCCCTGCACCCCCCCCAGGAGCACGGGGGCCGCCCCGTGGTGCAGCTGTACGAGAAGGGCTACGGCAAGGACGCGGCAGGCATCGCCATGGAGGCTATCGCCTACGGTAACTACAGGAGAAGTCCTTTCAGTCTCGATATGACAAATAAATGCACGCTGTCACGTCGAATCGTCCTGTTTCAAGGAAGAAATAGGATGAACCGCATTTCTCATGACCGCATTTCATTTCCTCAGCTCGTAACCAGGTCTTTGACGTGGTACTGGTGGACACCGCTGGCCGCATGCAGGATAACGGCCCGCTGATGACGGCCCTTGCCAAGCTGATTGCCGTCAACATGCCTGATCTGGTGCTGTTCGTGGGCGAGGCCCTGGTGGGCAACGAGGCTGTGGACCAGCTGGTAAGACAGCTTTATGGTTGTACTGGTAGTCTTGTCGCCTCATCTACATCTAACGTTCCGAGACTAATGATTGGACCGGCTACCTGTCTACCTATCTACCTGCGATCTTTTGGAATAGAAGCTAAAATAGCTAGCTTCGCAAAACTTGCCTACACCAACTTTAAGATGGGAGAATCTTTCCTCTTGTTTGTGAAAAATGTTCTTAGCTCTGCTGTCTGGAGCAGGGGTTAGGCGTATTGTCACATATGACCTGCAGAGGGCAGTGTCGACTCATTTTTTAAGCTGTTTTCCCTAACTAAATTTTGCCCGAACGTTAGTATTCTTCATAATTGGCACACCTCCCATAGTTCAGACTCCAGGTTGCCTGACTTGTGCTCTGTTTCCAGGTGAAGTTTAACCAGGCTCTGGCTGATCACTCCATGTCTGACAAACCACGCCTCATAGACGGGATCGTTCTTACAAAGTTTGACACCATCGATGATAAGGTATGCAACACTCCAAAGAACGCCATGTTGAAGAATATTTTTGTATTTTGAATGAATACAATTCTTTAAAATGAGAAATTGAATGATAAAAAGAACAATTGATACTGTACAGTGTCTAGGAAATCACTTATTTTGTACTGAAAGCTGGATTGATGACTTGGCTCAATGACTGTTGATGACCTCGTTTTGAGTGTTGACTCTGAGGGGTGATGTGGGGGCTGACATTCCTCCTCCTCAACCCCCCAGGTTGGTGCTGCCATCTCCATGACATACACCACGGGGCAGCCCATCGTGTTTGTGGGCACTGGACAAACCTACAACGACCTGCGCAGCCTCAACGCCCGCGCTGTGGTCAGTGCCCTCATGAAGGCTTGAGGCGTACGGGGTTACTGTCGTCTGCTGCCACGACAGACGCAAAACCACACGTTGAAAGTTTGCTGGTCCTGCTCAACTTGGTCTCATCCTAACCAACCCTGTCCTCAAGATCATAGCGAAGGCTACTTGTGCTCACAGGCTTCCTCCCTCCCTACCACCATTCAGGAAACATGGACAAATGATGACTTTCAAGCTCAACTGGAAAGAAGAAATAGTGCTACAAGGAATTTATAAACCGTTGGGCCAAATCAAACATGTACCTCAAATTGTGCTTAATCATTTAAATTACAACAAAATCTTGTGACGTCTTATAAAGCTGACAACTTTCCCAGATCAACAGCCAATCAAAGCGAGACTAGAGTATATTATTCCTTCTCAGAGTACTGGATCTAAATTGGCTTTTTCTTTTTGTCTGACGACTCATTTTCAATGAAACAAGGTCACGGGTGGAAGACTGGTTGTGACAGTCGCCTTGTCCGAGTGAAACGCTTAGTGACCATAGTGCCTAACCCCTTGTCAGTGTCCCCGTAAAAACATTGTCACTGCAGTCACCGCATCAGCAGGTCTGACCTTCACCCAGTCTCTCTGTCTGTCTCTCACTCATGGGACGGACTCTCCCGACAAATTAAACAATAAAATCGTTGGCGTAAGAACGTGATGTGCTTTTAAAATTGTATTTATGGTCGATCAACTCATTACCCACACTTGAATATTAGAGCCTAATAAATAAGACTAAGCTGCTGTTTTTTTATGAGGAAGAAGTCACCTATATAAGTTCCCCGCAGCACTGATTAGTTTTAATATGAAAAAGTACTCCGTTCTTCTGCAGTTTGATTGGAGATCAAGAACCTCTGTGGTGGCAGCAGGTAAACGGGGACAAAAAGTGTAAATGTATGTTTTTAACAGGTCCCACAGAAGCTTCCATGAGCTACACTTTGTATGTGTGGACTGATGGAGCACTGTAGGCCTATAATTTATTCCCCCCCCCTTTGTAAATTTGAGAATATACAAGTCTTAAAATTCTCCATACCATTTATGTTGCAGTGGTGCAAAGAACGAGTCATGATTTGAGAATGTAAAATATTTCTAAATAAAAGCTACGATAGCACTGTAAAGTATTTGTGAGTGTGAATGTTTTGTTATGCAACTGTAGCATTCAAACTGACAGGACCAGCAACTGAAGTGAACTAGACATGGATTTCATGACAAAACCATAAGTTTTTTTTTACAGGCCATTTACTGAGGGATACTAAATGAACTGTGGTACTGTTTTTTTTTAAATTACAGCAATACATCTAAAAGACTTCACTGATATGACTCAAATGACAGACAAAATACATTTATGGTTAACATGATACCAGTCTTTATTTTAAAAATAGCAAGTATAAATACCTAAAACCTTTCACAGAAACACATGCAATACAATCATAAAAATACAAAAAGGCTTTAAAAGTTGTTTTTTAGCACAGGAGTGGCTTGCCATCATTCACATAGTTCCTCTCCTATTTGGAAAGTCATAGCCCAATATGCATCTGAAGACTAGATTAATGTCCATGTCCTACATTGCCTAACATGTATATACGAACAGACTGCTGACTGTCAAGTATTGCTTCTGAGTGCACATTAACTGGTTTAAGTTCGAATCCCGTCAAAACATTCCAGTCAAACTGGTTGGCAAGAACTATTCTCAGTGATTGTACTCGCTGATTAGGCCAAGTCTGCAGTGTGAGACGGCTGTGTAAGAGGCAGTGTTTCCTCTATGTTGATTTGGCAGTGGCTGCCCTTAATTTCTGCCGCCACGCTGTCAGAAATAGGGCCGTACAAAATGTGAGGACAGACCTGCCCCCCACTGCTAAAAGAAATCCTAGAGGAAACACAGAGAGGGCAGTATTGTGGATCCTGCCGTGAGGGGGTGGAGCGCTGACGTAAGCGCGAAGGTCCGTTGCAGTACATTCTTCCTCCTCCAGGTGTCAAGGCAGCGTGGCAATGTTCTTGTTGTCGTCACCTCCCTGTGCGCAGAGCAGCAGTTGTGTTTGTGAATGATTCAAGTTGGAAAACCATAACGAGGGCTCGTGTCTGTTCCATCTCTACTGTGGTGTTCCAGAGGCCTGCCCAGCACTGGAGGCAGGGAGGAGGGGTTCTGGACATGTGTCTAGGGGCGTTGCCTGGCTGGGACTGCAGAGTTTTCTATTTATTTGACCGTTATCTTCTTACACAAAACAATGTTCCTTCCCTTTGTGGCGCAAACCAATTATGCAATTGAAACAAGGTGCGAGGGCATAAAGTGTCTCCGGGCCGAAATTTGAGTTAGGTCCAAAGTAGGTGGACCTTAGTAGTAGTAGTACTGTAGCGGACTGAACCAAAAACAAAACAAAAAAAACTTGTTTGGAGGAAAATAACTGATCCTCCTCAGGTGTGTACCTGTCAAAATTCGCATTCTGGGCAAAAACAGAAGAATAAACTGAGTGAACGGCTAGGAAACATGAACCAACATCTGCCATCTGGCCACAGGACTGACATTCAACACAGGAAAGCAAGGGTTGTTTGAAAATTGTGTGTGTTGTGTGTGCGATGGGGATACATGGATTTAGAGGGGGGTTTTCAGTCCTTCAAAGCTTGTTCAAGGGTGCCATCTTTTACTAAAAGCATGCAAGAAGGAGGGAGGGAAAAGTTGACAAAAGGTGACATTTGGAAAACACCTTGCATGCGAGCACTGACACCAAAGAGAGGGGCGCGGTCCTAACCTTGAAGGAGGTTTTTCGGAGGGTTGAAGCCATTCTGGGGCTCCTCTTCCTGTGAGGGAGATCCTGTGAAATACAGATAAGATGAAGCACACCGTCACCTTGTCAACGGCGTGATACAGGAAATAACATAGGAACGGTCAGTAAGGGCCATGTATGCAAAAATGCCAAATTGAAGTGCAAAAATATGAATGCGCTTGCTTAAAGTACATTTGGCTACCAGTGCAGCGAGACCATTTCAGTTGATAACATTTCTCAAAATAATGAGTCCAACTCTATTTAAAATCCAAGAACAAGATAATCACACACTTTTTGCAGTGTGATTACTTGATGTTGTCATACTGGTGGATAGGGTGGGCTCAGCTTACACACAAACACACACGCACGCGTGGCAGTGTGTGTTTGTGTGCTCTTATGTTTGCAAGGGGTCCTTCTTACCCCAGCCGTTCGTCCCCGTGTCCCGGTTACAGATCTCGTTGGCGAGCCGCTCAAAATACTCGGGCAGGTCGGAGTACTCGTTGCCGTAGGAGATGACCTTGATGCCCTTGTCCAGCATGTTGTCCCTCAGCTTCTTGAACTCGCCCACGTCCTCGCGGCGCACCAGCATGAAGTGCTCCAGGTCCGACTTGTGCTTGACCGCCTCCAGGAACAGGGCCTGGAAGGTGGTGTCGTCCACCGTGCGCCCGCAGCCCAGGAACACAAACGACTTGGTCTCGTACAGCTTCTGGATCTCCCTCTGTCGGACGGGGGACAAAAAATCGCACTCTTTTGTCCTCGAATTGCCTTCGTAGCTTCCTATACATGCACCCCCCCCCCAAAAAAAAACTAAACAACAAAAAAACTAACACATACAACGTTTTCCTCTTGAAAAACATAGTGCTCCGAGTCTACGTTTTTGCTGTTCTCCAGCTCTGTGCTTACCATGACCTCTGTGTTACGCAGTACATTCTGGTAGCCAGCAGGGTGCAGTACGATGCCGCTGGGGTTGGTGTACACACCGTGGATGTGCAGCACACTCAGCCGCCTCTTTTCCTGAGCCCACTCCAAGACCTAAACACACACACACATTTCACAGTCCATCACACCCAATCCTGTTCAAACTGGCAGGCAACATCCCTTCAGCTGTCGAGGGGACATTAGTTTGGATATAGAACAGACATAAATACCATACCTGAGGGGCAAACTGTGAGGCTTCCGAGAAATGTTTTAGATTCATGTGCATTTATGTAAGACTCTGTGTCTTCTTCACTCTACACATTAATCATTGTAAAGTCCATTTATATGTACAAGCCACACATTAGTTAGAAAATGTTGAGGAAACGATTGACCACATTCCTGACATTTCCAGTTTTGCTCAAATATACCTTTCAGATAAGCCCTCTTTATGAACCAAAGACAAATATTAGGAAACTTTATAACAACTGTGACAGTTTAAACTTTGAACCTGCCACAGTGGCTTCTTCACGTAGTCACGCAATAATCTGTAATCTCAATACAAAATCCTTTTGGTGTTAGTAGCATTTTCCTCTAGTTGATTCCCATTAAAATATGCAGGACTACTTTGACTACATTGTGTGCATGGGTAAATTAATATGGAGCTACCTTAATATTTGAACAACCTCCTTATTAAACAGTTTTGGTTAGAGTACCTAGGATACCCTTATCTTACTTTCTTGTACTTTTTAAACACTGATTAAAAGTTGTCTTTTTTTTATGACAAACTAGGTTTTTCGCTGTAATTCCTGTTCACTGCTGCTGTAATGGTGCAATTTCCCCTCAGGAATCAATTAAATCCTCCCTACCCGTGTAATCAATGTTTATCATCGAATTTGACATGTATCAAACGGCCGCGAGTCCAGCAACACATTTAAACGAAACCACGGAAAGCGTCACAAAAGCTGGTGTTGACTGGCGGTGCGGGCACCCACCTTCTTCTCGTCTGTGAGATCCAGGGACTCCAGCTTGGTGCCCTGGTGGGCGGCGTAGATCTCCAGCAGGTTGTCGAAGTTGGTGGTGAGGACGAGCGAGCCGCTCTCCATCAGCTGCAGGACGGAGCGCAGCAGGTGCTTTCCGGCGTGTTCCATCTTGCACTCCAGGTCGTCGAACACCTCGTACAGGCAGTCCTTGAAAAAGGTGGAGCGCACGTTGCCTGTTCTCTGCAGGGACATCGGGAGAGACGTGAGCAGCAATAGATGTTTAGACATTATGGGGTGTCTGGAAACTCGCCAGTTGCCGAATATAGCCCATATTATTGACCCAAATACAAATGGGTTAGGCGAGACTATTCTTTTTACTTTGCGAATAAAACATTATGTAAGGGAAATTATAATGATGATGATAAACTAAATCCCCCCCAAAAAACCTAGTTAGCTACACCTATAAATCGGGAGCATTATTATAGCCAAGGTCTTAAATACTTTTACTGGGACAGGCTCTGAGGTGAAAAGCACTCCTTGTCCTAGTCATGTGATAGTGAGACAGAGAGGTGGTCATGACATTATTTGTCTCATGACATCAGATTTGCTGATGGAAAAGCAGCGCGACAGTGGCCGTTTACAGTGAACGGTCATGGAAAACCCTTCTTCTGATAAGGCAGGGCATGGCCGTCATAGCGGCCATGAGATTTAAAGCTGTGTCTGTAATGGATAAATCTCATTACACTGAGCTGAGCCTGACTACGCACTGCACACACACACAGACACACATTTCACAAGGCAGTGGCTGGGGCAAAACAGAGAAGGTAGAGAGAGAGACCAAGAGGGGGGAGGACGGTTAAGGGGGTGGGGAGAGGGAGAGACAGGAAGAGCAGCCACTATGAATAGAAGAGAGCGCTGCCCGAAGGCAATCTAAGCACCACAGTAGAGTGGCCTGCAGATCTCTTGGGATTAGAGTCTGGTGGGCCGAGTGGCACAATCCACTTTCCACAGGAAGAAACTCCTCATCTCCCAACCCTGCCTCTGTTGTCCAGTCTCTGCAGTTGTCCATTTGTCTGGTATCTTCCTGTTAACACCTAGGGTGGAGCATATCCTTGCTGCCTGATGCTGTGGTGTAGGTAGGTACAGGCCCACATGTACCAAGGCACATGGCCTTCACCTCCAATCGGGATCATGGACCCATACAAATAGTGTTATTAACAAATATAAAACAATCAGCTAGTTAATTCAAATGCTGTTAGGCCCTTAAACAACATCATAAGGGAATTTGGGTCAAACATTCTCTTCAGTCTACCTTCAGATTAGTCTTCTTATGTTTCGTGCCAACAGACAGTCCTAATCCAGAGTAATTTTGCTTTGCTAATAGTGTACATGTAGCACAATTATTTACAACTGGGTTAAACCGGTAACACTGAATGTGATACTTGACACTTCTTGTAGCCACTCAGTAATCTTGTTCAAGTCCTCCTGAGATGTTCTCATTGCAAATGTTTTCCAGAGTCATAGCAATCAGGCGGAAAACAAAACGATGCCGTTTGGGCTTGTGGAGCTGCACTGGAACACAATGGGGCTAAGGGAGGATTACAGCAGGCCCTTTACTTCAGAGCTGGAGAAGTATTGGCCCATAGGGTGCACTGATGTCTAACACAACCTGATAATCATCATGTCTTGTCTTGTGGGATACTCAGTCGGATAAGCCTTTTTTTTTGTTTTGTCATCCATGCATGGGTCTAAAGAAAAAAGAAATAAAAAGGATGTGATTCCGATAAAGCCACTAAGCACATTTGGTCCCAATTGTGACAACAGGCCGGCTGCTGAGACAAAGCATGTTTTTGCAATGTTAAAGATGCGATGAGACATAACTAACACAAGTGGTATTATGGCTTCATCGGCCTGGTACGGTCTATGCCAACCTGGAATGAGGGGAATGGAACAACACGGAGATCCCTTAGCCATGGTTCGTTGGTTCGTTGACTTATTAAGACAAATCAATGGGAGTTTTTTTTTCTTTTCACAGGGGGATTTTTTCCCCTACTGAATTAAAGAGAAGGTCTCAAACGTGACGATGTTAGCAGCGCCACAGGCTGGCACCTTGCTCTATTCTAATCAGGGCCATGGGCACAGCAGAGCTGCTGAACAACGCGTTTATTCAAGTGTCAGATCCAACCTGTACCTTGAAAACGTGTGAAATTACACGCTGGATTGAATCCGAGAGCCTTTATTCGTCTTGTCTACCCAGGTGCTGATAGTGCGGGTGTGAGCGTGTGTGACTGACCGTTCACCAGAGAACAGAGTGGGGCCTTCATTGTTTTTCTCCCATCACTGGGTGCGTTCGTGGGACGTTAGGAACCTTACCGGAGAAAGCTTCTGAATGAGGTCATGGGCTACGTGGACCAGGTTCTTGTCCTCCTGCAAGCTCTTCTGAAAGCGCCGGCTCTCTTCCTCCTCCAAGAGGTCAAAGTCATTGGCCGCATCCAGCAAGGCCTGGATGAGACCCTTCCAGGAACGCAGAGCTGGAACCTGGGGGGCCACAGCTGAGCTCACCCCCGTGCCAATCACTAAGACCAGCTCGGGGGCGCGCTTGGTCTTCAGGCTGGGCAGCAATTTCCTTTGGGGCAGGCAGAGATTGAGTGATGGTTCCATTGATGGTGCCCAAATCCTTAGACAACATGAAGGTTAAACAAAGTATGGAAAGCTTACTCAGCTGGGTTCTGATCTCACGCTTACCTCGAAATAAGGTACAGGAAACTAGATCAGTACAGTGACTAGTTTAATACATTCTCTATTAGTCCATCTGACTATGACTAGCTATGTCAATGATACCGAATATTACACGTGTGAAGGGATCATCATTCTTGTACATACCGAGGTTTTTTGGTGTTTGAGTCAACATCCTGAGGATCAGCTGCTCGCTTCTCAGTTTTCACCGCCACTACAGAGGCCATTCGGCTCCTGTAAATCGAACATTATCCGTTTTTCACCTGTTATCAGTTGGACAAGCCTTAGCAACGTGGCCATATCACTGTCAATGGTTGGCAGGCCACTGCATAGTAAAAGGCTGTAAAGCTCAATTTTTATATATTTGGCTTTTTAATGTCATTATAATAGGATGAAACTGCACCTAAAGGTATAACATTTACACGTGTAGATAAACTCTACCTACCTACAAGGAAATGAAAAAAAAACACTCACTCTGTCCCACTCAAAACTCTCCAAAACTGTTGTGTCCATACAAAAAGCCACATGATCTACAACAAATCGAGATATCAAACTGGATACCTGGCCAATTTAGCAAGAGAACTTGTAAAAACGCGCAAGACCAACAAGCAAGGGATCATTTGCTTTGACTCTACCGGGCAACACATCGCCATGTGGCCGGGCCGAAGCAGACTTCAGCATCACATTCACTTGTCGGCAGACATGACTAAATTACGCGCTGCCTCCGTAGCTACATTTCGGCCCGCCGGGCAAATAAAATGAAAACGCAGTAAATCACTTCCCGTTTTGGCAAACTTTGCCAACTTGACTATAACTCTTGTAAGTAGCTAGCTAGCTCGCTTTTAGCTACCATCAATCATTTGAGCAACACAATTTACGTCATGAAGACACTAGACACTTAAATGGACACTTACCCTGGTAATCCCACTTTAATTTATTTCGGTCAGTGGAAACCGCCTGCCTGTTACACCTCAGCAGGTACAGATCACGTTGGTCAAACTGACAAGTTAGCCCGATTGTAGTTCCTTAAAGTTAGCTAAACTAGCGAGCTAACTAAACTAGCGACTTTGAAATCAAGACGAATGACTTAGATTAAGAATACCTTCGCTTTAAAAGCAGATCGTTGCAATTGGTTCACTTGACATGTCGAGTGCATTAAGCGGTTAGCTAGATGTTTTCCTTGGCAAATCTATTCAGCTAACAGATTTTCTCAGTTGACTTCCCCTGTGTACACAACCTGTCGGCTCTCATGCAGCTGGGGGTTCTGGATATTACCCACTCAGTACTGGTGACAGTGTGCGCAGCTGCTGTCCCAAGTACAGTACGCCACTGTGAGTCAACTGATCCACTGATCCGCTGTTCGGGTTGGATGTTTTGAAACGCATATCATTTGTCGATAGACTTTTTTTAAATCTTAAGAGTATTTTATGAATTTCTGCTATGCATTTTACGTGTTGTTTAAAAACTTCCTTTCAAGGTGGGCTGAGACCTAGTTCAATTATTAAGGAAATTGTTCTGTGGCTAAATACGGTCTGTCCAGGAGCAGAAAGGTTACAGAACACAGTATTCTACCTGTTGCAGTAGGCTGCCACACTTGGTAAAAGGACTGGATGTCAACTGGTTTCACAATCCACAGCAATTGAGACTGTCTAATCAGATACGTTTAAATATAAATTACACTGTGTAATTTACACTACATCTAATATTTGATCACTCAAAAGTCTGAAAGTTGTTTGAATGAACTAATCTAACTAATTGATTGAATGAATGCTGAATGCCTTCCCTGACATACGAAATGATCGTGTCTGTGTAAGAAAACGTTCTCTCAGTAAAAACGTGTGTGGCCATATGGTGTTGTATTGTGCCTGTGTTCCTGATCAATTAGAGAAGGGTGCCATACTATTTACTCACACTACTGATAAGACATTTGTTGCCCACCATAAACTTCTCCCTGCCATTGTGTGCTTCTCTTGTATTTGGCAAATGCTTTTTACTGCCAGCCTCTTGGAGACAGTGGCATCCTACATAGTTTATACACTAGAATCCTTCAGAAGAGACCTGAAGACTACTTTATGTGTTGCACATTAGTCATAAGTCATTAGTCTGCGTATTGAGACTGGAACCATATCATTGAATAAGAAATTCACTTTCATCCAGTTGATGCAACTACATGTTTTATTGTCTCCTAAGGTGACACATACACACACAACTGTCAATCTTGCTACAACAGCTATAAGACTGTTCATTGTGACGTGTCATTGGTGAGCATGTTGTAATCGGAGATAAGGAAAATAAACAAGTTTTGAGAATTATGTGGACCACACCACTCACTAGACATGTGTTGTTTGTATCAGCCTCAACAGGGTGTGTGTGTGTGTGTGTGTGTGTGTGTGTGTGTGTGTGTGTGTGTGTGTGTGTGTGTGTGTGTGTGTGTGTGTACAGTGTGTGTGTAGTCACAAATTGTCTGTTATCAGTGCAGCTATTAAAATTATAAATGTACATCAGCTAACCAAAATGCTCCACCTTTAAAGAGTTACATTGTCTATCATTAAAACCGCGATTCAATCCTTATTTTGTCTATCTGTTTAAGGAAGGTGTTGCTTCAAAACAATTTGGTAAAATGGTTCCATCTGCTGGTAGACCAAAGAATGGCAGCTGCAGAAGATTAGGACAAAGGTCAATAAGGCACTGCTGAGCTAAGAATCTTTTTTTCGTTTTCTGCTTAGTTTGCTGAAAACATAATGTGCTTAGTGGAGAGACAATTGATTCCCCCCTGAACGAGTCATTCTTACCAAGTTGAAGCTAAAGCCCACGCCTTTCCTAGACCTTGGTCAAAGCTTCAATCATAACCTTCTTTATGTTCAGTTCAGTTGTAAAAGTGAGGAGAAGTAGTGCAATTAGAGAGCAAAATATCATTGGAGGAAACATTAACTCATCACAGATAACTCCAATTAATTTCGGCAAACCCTTGAATGTCCATTATCCATAAGCAGTGCCCATTAGTGTGGAAGTGTGGTGTGGCAAAAAGTAACCAGACTTGCTTAGAAAATACAACACAAATCCTGATTGCCATTCTTTATTCTACTGCAACGCATTGGGATCAATGTCCTGATTGGACCTTTGGTTTTGGTTTCCTTTTGTAGTATCAATACAGCTCTTCCTAGGATCTCATACAAAACGCAAACGTGCTCCGTTTGTGTCCCACAATACAAATGATGACTGTAATCATTACAGACTGCATAGTTGCCACCCTAAACATTGATTTAACCACATCATCCAACTGGAATTTAAACTCGAAACAAATTACTCGTGTGCAAAGTCTCTTTTACACAGACATGCAGCAAACTTCCTTTGTACTATACACACCCGCAACCAGCATAAAGTGTTATAGATAAATTAGATGTTGTAGCTTAGTAGGGTTTAAAATCATCAGATGAAGTATTTAATGTCTAGAGCAATTTTAAACAGAGTTAAGTTCCCTAAAAACAATCAATTTAATGTGGTCACTCACACCCATAGTCCATTAACTTATTGTAACCCTGACAAATTGAACAAATCACTTATTTTTTTAAAGCACCTGTGGGGGTGCTTGGTGTAACATGAAACAATAGGCATGATGACTTTCTATTGACAAACCAGGCTACTACTGAATATATAAGATGTTGTCATTGTGTGTGATATCTACCTCTTTATTTATCAAGCCAACCCCTGCTATAGACTACGGCTCGGCCCTGAGACACCAATAAAATATGGCATTTGTCTAAACTGAATAAATATCCCAATAGATAGTAGTAATCTCAGTTGTAAATATAACTAGCCAATGTCACACCAGCAGAAAAGGCATGTCAGGTTTGGTTCATTCAAGCAAAAAAAAACACAATAAGTTTATTGATTTCTATGTCTAAAACATTAGAAAACACCAGGAAAGGCTGATAAACAAAGGGAGTACCTGACTTGACCCTTTTCCCTTAAGACAGGCAGCAAATACCCATTTCCACAGCACGCACGAAGAGCTTTAGGTTTTGAAATCGGAAGGCGCAAGATCTAAACGGTTGAGATCCGCGCCACTCTACACAGATATGGAGCCGTCTCGGAAGTTGGTCTTGCCTATGAGAACGTTCAGCAGCGTTGCTCTTCCCTCTCGGGTCTCCTTCTGAGCTGCCTCGATGAGCTCATCCAGCTTGTCCTCGTCTTCACGCCCCACCAGGTAGCCCTTACCTCCATAACCATCGGCAACTATGTGATAATCTGCAACATATGGAAAGGTAGAAGCGAGATGTTATAGTCACGGTGCAAGTGGTCTTGTTTACGTTGAGGCAGCCCACCTCAGGGGGTTTTCTATCACACTTTGGCTTCACGTTGCTTACAATTGATTTGCAGCACATGGAACAGCACAGTATTCCTAAAGAGTTCATTGTGGTCATTGAGTGAGGTTCCGACTACAGGGTGATGAGGTGGGTGCGGCTCTAGCAGACAGACCTGTGAAGGCCAGGCCACAGGCTACGTTGCTGCCCAGGATGGGCACCTGTTCCCTGGAGATCTGGCTCCAGCACGCATCGTTACCAACCAGGGCAATCACCGGAGTCTAGGAACAGTTAGAGGGTAAAGGTAAATGGCTTCTGCAAGGCATTCCCGACTCAGCGTTAATGTCAGAATGTGATATCTCATGTCAGAACCGGCCTATGTGGACAAGCAACGTACCTTGTGTCTGGTGAAGGTATCAAACTCTGCCACACTGTACCCCAGAGACCCGTCACCATAGACGATCCACACCTGAATGAGAAGCCCAGCATCATTCCCCTCACTGTGGAAGCATTCCATTTAGTAAATAAGAACTACAAACATGGCTGCCATTCACTCCTACCTCTGACTCAGGTCGGCAGAGCTTTGCGCCGAGAGCAAACCCGCCACCAACTCCCAGAGTTCCAAACGCCCCTGTTGGGATGAGAAGAAATGTATTCAGATCAAGTAATCATGTATTAGAATCTTATTTTATATTTAAAATAATGTATTTGACTACTTTTAATGGATTACTTTTTTGTTATTATTATTTACTCCATTTCAATTACAAACCATTACAAATACATGAGGTAAAAATACATGATGTAAAGACACACATGAATCCATACGATCCGGTATGGTTCTGACCTGGGTCTAGCCAGCGGAGCGGGCCTGTCGGTCTCATGATGTACGCAGCGCTGCCCACAAAGTCCCCTCCGTCCGCTACGATGATGGCGTCCTCCGCCATCATCTCGTCCACGCGGTGGAGCACGCTCAGAGGGTTCAGGTGTCGGTCCGTTTTCTCATCAGCCTTGGCCCTGGGAGGCAGGGCAACACACAGAGTCCAAACATATACTGTAGTCTACTGTATAATATGCCGAAGTTAAACAATTTGAATTACTTCAGATGAACCAATGCATTTTTACGCCAACTGGTTAAATGTCACATGTCCATAAGTCGACTTAGCTGACCTGTTGACCTTTTCTTTGCTGATGTCTCCTTCCTTGAGACTCTGGGGCCATTCCTCTGGACATTTATGGCCCTTAAGGCCTTTGGAAAGGCGAAGAAGGAAGGAACCTGCATCACCTGAACAAAACAGAATCAACAACAATGGCTTGTCAATGAGCATGGCCAAACAGACAGTTCTAACAACAGCATCTACAGACATTGAATGAACTAACCCTGAATGGCCACAGTGGGTTTCCAGAACATGTCAGAGTTCTTGAGTAGTTGGGTCTTGTCTCTGTTGACGGCGATGATCTTGCTGCGCCTGTTAAGAACTCTGCCATAGCTCAATCTGAAGTCGCATACAGTACCTTCAACACACAAACAGAAACTCCCTTTTAAACCTACCCACACCGAGGGCCTATAAATCAGATCTCCACTGTGTACATTATACACAAACATGTCATTCCTAACTTTGACTTTGCCACTATCATAACCCAGCCCAGAGGTTCTAGTGAATTCAATGGAATAGACTGTGAAAGCGCATGGAAGTGAGGTAGTCTGTCTCACCTGCCAGCAGCACAAGATCTGCATCCTTCAGGGCATCCCGTCTGTTCTGTCTGATGTGGATGGGACTGTCCCTTCCCAGCATGCCCCGGGACATGCCACCCAGGAAGCACGGGATACCCAAGGACTCCAGAGCCTTTCTGGAACAGATTAAACCACCCACTCAAAGAGACTGTGTGCTGAGTGGATAAGGTGTTAGGGAGTCCATGTATTTGTCCTGTAGTAAATACCTTATATCATCGGCAGGTGTTGGAGGCAGTGTTGCTTGACTCCCCAACAGAATAACTGGTTTCTTAGCTCTGCTCACAAGCTCAACACACTTCTGGACCTGGTCAGGTTATAAAAGAGGGTGTGCAACGAGAAAACACACAGAATACACAATCCCCTATCCTCTCCTGCTGCAGCAGCCTAGCCCAAATGATATAAAGCGAATCGAATTATTCTGCGTAGCGACACATGGAAGTACCATCTTACTGTCTCTAACCCTAACGTATGGGACGGCCTCAAAGCCCTGTGAGACGCAGATCTCAGAGAAGGATCTGGTTTACCTGGTCGTCTGTGGCCTGAGGGATGTGAACAGGAAGTGGGGACACGTCTCTCTTTTCCCAGGCCCCCGCAAACAGGTTCATCACATGGTTTTGAAGATACCTTTCAAAGAAAATCAAACAGTATGTTGCCATCATCAGTAATGTAGTACAAATACATAGTACGCAGTAAGACGGGCTGCAGTGTTGGTAACACTGGGATATTCATGTCTGTCTGTGTACAATATGTTAGGCAAAATTCAACTATACGTATGGTCTTAATCACAATCAGTAGATCAGCCTTATTATCTGTTCATATGTTCTATCTATTCATTCATATATACATACAATGTGTTCCTACTGTAACCTATATTGTGTTCTAATGTCATGACATGTCCATGATGTAGTATCTGCCTGATTGGATAACAAGTACCTCTAAGCTGAATGTTATCTTTGTTTTTCCCTTCCTACTATCAATTCTGTCCTAGACACTTTGCTAGTACCACTGTGTGTCTGTCCTGGTCATTTTTATGTTGAGGTGCTTGTTAACTCTCTAATCAGCTGGTTATAAACCCAGAACAGACAGTCACACGGGTCTAGTGGAGACCCAACTTTCTTCTGCATAACCAACCAATCACATCTCCAAACTCACCATGTGACAACTTTTCCCATCAGCCCTTTGGGGGGATTTTTGACTCCAAATTCCTTGGAGACCAGGTGGAAGGGGTAGAGAGTGTCAATGGGAAACTCTATGAAGACAGGACCAGGGGTTCCTGACTGAGCGATAGCCAGGGCCTTCCGCACGGTGGGGATGATCTCCCTCACAGTTCTGACGGAGGCGCAGAACTTGCACAGTGGCTTGAAGAGAGACATCTGGTCGATGTCCTGCAGCGCTCCTCTGCCCTGCACAACAACAACAACAATCCCTCGACATCACAAGCAGGAAGCAGGAAGTGTTGAATATGAGAATGCTCTACAACAAAACAACCCCCTGGAGCAGCATTTAGTAATGAGTTACTTCTCGGTATAACATAGTTACATAGTATGCTAGGGCCATCCTAGAGTATTCTGTACGTAGGAGGAATGAAACGAACCTGGAGCAGAGTACCAGCAGCTCCACCCATTAGCAGCAGGGGAGACTCGGCCATCTGGGCATTCTTCACTGCTGTTACTGTGTTCGTAAGACCTGGACCTGCAGTCACAACAGCGATGCCCACAGTGCCTGGGAAAGACAATCAACACAGTAGGAGCTTAAGGAAGCGACCGGGAGAGTGCCCCTGAACTAAGAGCGTTTAGAGAGCCACCATCTTTACCAGAGAGCCTGGCCACAGCGTCAGCGGCAAAGACAGCGGTGGCTTCGTGCCGGGTGTCAACGATGCGGATGCCCAGTTTCTCACAGGCCACCAGGATGGGAGAGATGTGTCCCCCAACTAGGGTGAACACAAATTTGACGCCGTGGGCACGCAGAACCTCGGCCACACTCTCTCCTCCATGACGTGGGCTCTTTGTCTCAGTCTGAGGGAAAGAAAAGGTGGATTTGGAACAGAGTTTAGGTCAATTGCCTTCAATATTTATCAATATTATTTTTGCGAGTATGCAGAGGATAATATTAGAATTTGACTGATTGACTCAACTGTCTGATGTGAATCTAAATTCACTTTCTGACTTAAATATAATATAATGTTTCTTTGTTGAAGGTTATAACACCAAACATTTAGAGGAAAGGGCAAGGCTCATTGAGGTTATCTAACATTTTAGCATCTCCAGCAGATTTTGCAACAATTTTGGCATTGACCTTTGCATACACACTGACATTCTAGTACTTGACCTGCAGTGTTGTCTTGGCCTTTGTGTTAGATAGGCACAAGACAGTTCAAAGTTTACCTCCTCTCGTGTTACAACTGCTCCTGGTTACCTTTCACCCTGTTAGGTGAAGCCAGGCAGGGGACAATAACCTACATGGATTCTGGTTAGATACAGTTAGCGTATTAAAACCGAAAACTCCAAAGCAATGTGTTGATATGAAATGACTCACCTTGTGTAACAACTGGTACAGCAAGCCAAGTTTGTATGAAGCTAATATCAGACCTCCAATTGCAAAACCTATAGAACACCCTACAAGGGTGCCAACGTCGCTCAATAGATCCATTTCACAGTTGCAATAAAGACGTCAATTTACTAGCTTTTACAATAAAGTTATTTAGGCTACAATAGGGTTGTCTAGAGTCAAGGCTTCTCGCTGCAGGCGTTTTCACTGATCGAACAGCCCTACGGCTCAATCTATAAGCATTACGTCCATAAATCCTAGAAATCTAGAAATGCACGGCTTTAACTACAAAAACAGGCCATTCACAATCTGCAGAAAAGCAGACTGAACAGACTCTTAAAACTTGAAATGACCGATACAGTCTTCCTGCTGCTGTCACTGAAGTTCCGTAGATGTCGCACCAACATGAACCCTATGGCTAATACCATAGATACGACGTACTCTGCTACTACCGGGTCTTTGTGAATAGGGAAAATGTACCTCAGTGATGTACAGGCGAACTATCCAATAGAAATCCCGTATGCAACTGGGGGTGTGCTTGCAAGATAATTTTTGCAGGGCAAACCTTTTTTTATTTTAAGTAACATCATAAGGGACTAATTATATTTGCAGCTCATACATCTTACAGTAGCTTGACTGTTTTCGAAAAAAACAGTTTTTTCGAACTGCCAGTGAAGTTGGCAAAATTATTCATCCACAATACAATCATCGACTGCATAACACAAAAAAAGAGATAGTGGTAGAACATTTGTCTTAGTTTTTCCTTTAGACTGAATATGGTTTTGCTACAGTAGATTATGCTACGAATGGTCCATTTAGCACTTTGAGATTTTAGTTAATATAAAGTGCATTATAAATACTATTATTATTATGTAAAGCTATAGCCTAGACTCTTAAATGTGCCTGGTATGGTGAATTATTGAGGCCTGAGGTGTAAACCCAAAAATGATACAATACAGAAAAAATACGGATATAAAAGAAGATATTTAGAGATATGTATAGTGACAGTCAACATGGTTATACATATCTATCTGCCAGGGCAGATGCATTGTCATCTTTATCACCGGAGGCCTGAGTTTGTATCGGTTCTCAAAATCTAAAGAGATAAATTATATTATATACCACCAAAGTCAAACAAAGTCTGTCATTGAACAGTTGACAGTGCTTTCTTATCTCTCCGTAGGCTCCTGTGTGTTCAGATCTACACTGACAATCAGTTGGAACCGCAATGGGTGACAGGTCTATCTGAAATAAAGTGAATAGTATCAATCTCTTGTTCGAGTTGAACCATCCGTTTAGTGTCTCATCTGAAACAATCTGAAGGATAAGAAACAGGAGAGGAAAACCAGAAGAAACAACAAGCAGAACTAGCTAAATATATTATATATATTGTGCATCTACTGTCTTTGTCTAGATTCAAGATTTATTCTCGAAATCTCAGCAATAAAACCAGATCACACTCTTACAGTTTGTTGCTTTATTACCAGTATGTCAGTAGTCTAGTCTATGTGTAAAACATAGTGTCAGACAAAAAATCTTTGAAAATTTAAATCCCCTTAATTAAATAATTCCCATAACCTTTGTTAGAACAGTTTTTCCACTCTTGCTCATGAGAAACACAAAAGTAACACAAGACCTAAATATAGGCCTATGTATGAATGTCAAGAATATGAATGTCAAGAATATAAACATACCTAATTTAGAAATAACATAAAACTTATTTATTGTACCTGTTCTTATTTCTTTGCGTGACGAATGTGTTGAATATTCCATTGTGATTGGCTTGGAGGTAGGCTTTGACTTTATTTATTTTGGAACGACTGTTATAGAAACTTTGTACTGTATTTCAACATCAATGATGAAGCTCCAAGAGTAACGATTTTAAAGCAGTGAACAAAACAGGTGTCTGTAAACATCAACAGTTTTACCATGAGTGGCATTTTCAGCAAATAGTATCTTCTCACCAGCTCGGCTTTCTTCAAAGATGACAATCTAAACAAAAATGGATGAGGAATTTACTGAAATCAATCAATACAAAGTTGCTCTCGTGGACGTCTCAGCTTTTCGGGGACATTACTTGCAAGATTTGATCAAATGAGTCATTTTGTATGGATTCTGTACCTGGTTATGTCCACTTTGGAGCCAAGGTCCAGGTAGATACAAATACTGCTGGGGCCCTATGGACCAGTGCCGTCCAAGATTCTGCCCGTTGATAAAGACCACTCCTTTACCCCAGCCCTGTGGAGGCACACTGAAATGAATGACAACTATTCGTCCTGAATTCAGAGTCTCAGAGTTTCTCTTAAAACTAACTAATTATGTGTATCTAATTCATATTAGATGCTAATAACTAAGAATACAGTATGATCAGGAAGCATGCTCATAAAAAGATACGCTCATTGGCTTCACTCACAGGAAGTCTTATGAAGGTGTCTCTGGGAGGGCCATCTACATCCAGACTGGCCTGGAAGAACCCTGGAAAGGAGGCCCTCTGGGAAACTGAGTTCCACTGGCCTGCAATCAGTCTGAAACAATGGAGAGCAACTGTAATAAAAGATGAACTAGTGGCTAAAATCTGCTTTTAGTATTAGATAGAAAGTAAATAAAGACCAACTTGTTAATGAAACCCGGCTTCATGTCCAAACAGTACATTGTGAAGCCCATTAGAGGAGTGTTGTTCAAAAGAATGTCTCCCACTAGACCTGAAAAAAAATAAGAATGTGTTCTTAGATACAGCAGAGATGAAGTGACAACATGAAGCTAGGCCAAACTGTAAATCCTTGCAGAATAATTTGAAGAGAAACAAATAAAACACAAAGCTTTATTCCAAAAAACAAAAGTACCTTTGCGCTGTTCATCAAGGGCTTTTCCATAATTTACTCTCCCACAGTTTTCCACTAGTAGAGCCAATGTTCTTGCCCCCTTAAATATAAAATACATTGATGCTAAAACTGGAAGTTGGAGCCAGAAGCACTCCTAGAGCCTGTCCACAGAGCACACTAACACAGTACCTTCCCATCAGGCAGTGCAAACGACTCAGTCTTGTAGTCCAGGATGCCAACAAGATGTCTGTCCACAAACACCTGGAACACAGATTAGGCTATTACTAATAGTCCAAGTCACCCACTGTCAGTGGGCATTACCATCATGACCAAATCATATTTAATGCTGCGTAGACAGAAGTGTCCTTACCAGAGCTCTGTCCCTGACGTTGTTCCAAGAGTTCAGAAAGCCTCCGTTGGTGATGGTGGTCTCATACAGAGTGTAGCCGTACGACTGACCGTTCCCGTTATGGACTGGGAGGTTCTCCATGTTGACTGGCTTCACCGATCTGTACGGCTAAACGATAAGCACAAATACAGTTCAGTTTCGATACTAAATAAAGATGGTATCCAGAAGTCAAAGTTGGTTTAGCACACACAACATGGGCAACAGCTGACCTTAGTGAACTGTAGGCTCTCCCACAAGGACAAGTGCTGGAGGATGACAGCAGGCTGGTAGACACTCCTGTCCTGGAGGGGGGGGACCTCTGGAAGCTGATCATCTGACACACACACAAAGCTGTAAGTGTGCGTGTGTGTCTTCGTATATGTGTACAATTCTATCCATGCATGTGTATGTACCTGACAGTAAATGACACTCACTGTGGTACTGGGTGAAGAGCTTCCTAAGTAAATAGTATTTTCTGGTGTAATCCCCAGACTCGGACAACGGAGCATCGTAATCTGAAATTCAATTCAACGGTTGAATTTCTATTTCACAAAGACCGTTTCTTTTCCATGCTGAACTGGGACAGGGGATGTAGTATAAAACCTACCATAGCTGCCAACCTGGGGTTTGTAGGTCCCAAAATCTACAGCTCCATTCATGAACCCAAAACTGGTTCCACCGTGAAACATGTACAGGTTGAGTGATACACCTCTTTTCAGTATCTCTTCCACCACATCCAGCAAGTCTGTCAAACACAGACACAAAAAAACAGAATAGAGACATGATGGTGACAACTTAACCAGATGTCCTTTGATTATATTGATGCTAAATAAGTTACATTGGAGTTACATTTAGGCCCAGTTTCCCAGACATGGATTAAGACTAGTCTAAAAACTTTTTCAGTTGAGATCTTCATTTAGTTTTTCTCTTACTTTAGGACTAGGCTTAATCCATGTCTGGGAAACTGGGCCTAAGATTAAATGGTTGGAAAAAAAATGGACACATGCTATACATACCTTCAGCATGAAAAATATGGTGAGGTTCACCCCAGACATCAAACCAGCCCGACCAGTACTCCATCACCATCAGAGGTTTATCAGGCTTCAGTAAAACAAGTAATATTACTACACAAGTTGTATTTTGCACATGTCAACCAGATATGTCAGATAAAAAAACTCACCTGCATACTGGCCAAGTATTGAATAACACCATAGGATATCTTTTGGAGGTTGATTGTTTTGAGAGCTTCAAAGAAAGACAGTAAAATGAACAACCGACTTGACAAGGTAACACAATTTCCAGAGGTCAAGCTAAATGGGAAATGGATCCATGCAACAACAAAAATATCAAATTGAAAGTTCAATACCTCCTTCTACCCCTCCACATTTCAATCCTTCCCGATTGTCTGAAGTCAGCAGAAGCTCATTGATTCCCCTGGACAGCAAAGCCTGGCAAGGAGGAGAACAGTTTGGTTTTCTCATTTTCTGCAGGTACTTTGGACAGCAAAAAACACTGCATTGGGGAAAGAGAAAAACAGCCCACTACAATACTCTTCTCAGTGGGGAGCAAATTGTCAGTGTCTACAAAGGACAATATCTCAAACTACAGAGTGGGTAACAGTGTTTTGGAGGTAGCTGTTATGGATAGCCTGTGAATACTATCTGTACGGTATGCGGAATCTTCAAAATAAAGAGTGACTCAGGAGTTTTCCCACCTCTTTTACGAACGACATGTAGTCTACGTCCCTTGCATATGAACCATACTCATTCTCCACTTGAACAGCAATGATGGGGCCTCCTTCTTCATACTAACAAAAGACAAACAACAGACATTAACCGCTAACAAGGAAGAATCTTGTGAGCGACTCAGCTTTGCTCTCATATTCTGATTGGCTGTTTTCATTTGTATGCATGAAACTGGTACACTCACCAGAAGTGGTTTGACTATAGGGACGAGTTTGTCAAAGTAGGAGCTCACTGCTTCTGTAAAACCAGGGTATGTGGTCCTCAACCTCATGTCTCTGTCCCGTAATAACCAGCTGAAGACACAAATAATCTTAGTGCAACATAATCAGATATATGTAATTGAGTTTAGAGTTCAGTTCGAACTAAAGTAAGCCATGGGAACTTCTCACCTGGGCAACCCTCCTAAATCCCACTCTGCACAGATGTAGGGTCCTGGACGCAGGATGACCCACAGCCCCAGTTCTGCTGCCAGGCTGACGTATGCCCTGAAAACACACAGAGATTCAGTGTGTCCAGGAGGGAACACGACCGAACAGCTTCATATCACTGTCTGAAAGTGTCGCCCCTTCTTACTCTAAATCCAGCTGGTCTTGGAAGTTGAAGACTCCTCTCTCGGGTTCATGCAGGTTCCATGGTACATATGTGGTGAGTGTGTTGACCCCACAGGCCCTCATCTTCAGCAGCCGGTCCCCCCAGTAGGCCCTGGGCACACGGAAGTAGTGGATGGAGCCTCCCAGGAGGTGGAAGGGCTTTCCCTCTAGAGTGAACTGAGAGGAGTTGGCCCTCAGACCCTCTGTGCGGCTCATTCTCTTCACTGTTGCTGGATGACTAGGGGAGAAACTAGGTTAAAACAAATAAACAAAGTTACGAAAATGAATTTATACAACTATACTATTAACTAAAATGGATGTATATTACATGAGTTTTACTGATGATATTTATGATGCTGTATGAAATGTATCAAGGCTGTGCTAAGGATAATAATTATATGTACTGTATCATCTGAATCCTTACAGATAACAAAGCTGCAGGAGTGAACTGACTCAGAATGTATCAGTGACATAAGCTCATACAATATTGACCAAACTGCTGAGACAAGAAAATAAACTATAGGAAGACAAGACTTGGGGGTAACTTACCACGGATGATCTTGCTAAAATGAATAATCCATCTGAATAGTTTTAGAGAGAAAAAGGTTTTCAAAACTGCCAACAGACAAACTACTGTTTAGGTTGAAGCTGTGCTGGCACTGGCAACTTAAACGTAGGGAGAGCTGTATGTAGTAAGGTCTAGAATAGCAGAAACAAGGGGAACCATTGTTGTATCAGAAAACAAATATAGTGCTGTTTGTTTTGTGATGAGACAGTAGTTGAGACAGTCCAATGCATGACAAAAAGAGGGGGGAAACTGGACAGAGACATGGGTTGGTTGACACTAGACAAAGTCAGTATGCATACCAAAAATATGTATTTTTTGTATTTTAGATAACGGCGAATCAGTATGGGCCTAATTGTACCTTGTTGCCCCCTAGTGGTTACTATTAAAATAACTATTTACATTTGGAAAAACAGCACGCAGCAGGAAAAAAAGCCCAGCACAATCAAATCTTGTACAACAATGTTGCGTTACAAAGTGCATATAACAGCACTTGTGTATTGATGTAGCGGTTGTGTAGGTTACTGTGTTTTAGCTACACTAAATCGGGTAGAATACCGTACTTCAATACCAAAGTGACATTAGGCTACAACAGCTGGTTGAAAACAGTAAAAACGAATGGTATTGCGTCTGTCCTTTAAACGAAGCTATGCCATCCTCTGTTTTGTTTTCCTCTGAATAATGTTAAGATTAGAGCCAATAATCAGGGATAGGTGTGGAATTAGTCGTGAGCAGTTTTCAACGTTGTTGTCGCGACGTGCGTGAAGAGTTTGCGCTTGACAATTTGCAAGTCAGTTCCTCAAGTGATAGCTTAATTAACGAAATAAAGAATAATGAATTCTAACGTAACGTCCTACGCATACTTAAAGGGAGACTTAAAGGGGTTGAGGAGCGTGTATGGAATGTTGAACATGATATTTTACCCATTCTAGCTGTGGTTAAACTTTCACCTTCCCCCTTGAACTGGACATTAATATTATGTAGCATACACGTAGTAGATGTTGCTTTTTGTAGTGGAACCCAGTACTTTATGACTACGGGAATTTCATGGAAACATCCCAAAAAAATCAATACCTTTTTTTACGATTTAATTTTACTTGATCCCTAACCGCTTAGCCACCTGACGCCCTGTCATCCAGCAGCAGTGAAGAGAATGAGCCCCACAGAGGGTCTGAGGGCCAACTCCTCCCAGTACACTCTGGAGGGAGAGCCCTTCCACATCCTGGGAGGCTCCATCCACTACTTCCGTGTGCCCAGGGCCTACTGGGGGGACCGGCTGCTGAAGATGAGGGCCTGTGGGGTCAACACACTCACCACATACAGTCGTATGCAAAAGTTTGGGCACCCCTGATAATCTCCATTACTTTCATCTATAAAATGTTGGGCGTTTGGATGAGGAACGTCTTTGTCATATATATACACATACGTCATGGACAGTGATATTTTAGCCGTGAAATAAGGTTTATTTGATAAACAGAAAATATGCCATACGCATCATAAGAGAATTAGACACTTGCATAAATTTGGGCACCCCAACAGAAAAATCACATTAATATTTAGTAGAGCCTCCTTTTGCAAAAATAACAGCTTCTAGACGCTTTTTATATCCTCTGATGAGTGTCTGGATTCTGGATTGAGGTAATTTGGACCATTCTTCCTTACAATACATCTCCAGTTGAGTAAGGTTTGATGGGTGCCTAGCGTGGACAGCCCGCTTCAAGTCACCCAATAGATTTTCAATTATATTCAAGTCTGGGGACTGGGATGGCCATTCCAAAACATTGTAGTTGTTCCTCTGCATAAATGCCTTAGTGGATTTGGAGCAATGTTTTGGGTCGTTGTCCTGCTGGAACACCCAACTGCGCCGTAACTTCAGCTTTGTTACAGATTCTTGAACATTATTGTCCAGAATTTGCTGGTACTGAGTTGAATCCATACGACCTTCAACTTTAACTAGATTCCCAGTTCCTGCACTAGCCACACAGCCCCACAGCATGACGGACCCCCCCACCAAATTTTACTGTGGGCAGCAAGTGTTTTTCTAGGAATGCTGTGTTCTTTTGCCTCCATGCGTAACGCCTCTTGTTGTGACCGAATAACTCCATCTTTGTCTCATCAGTCCACAGTACTTTGTTCCAAAATGAGCCTGGCTTGTTCAAATGTAGTTTGGCAAACCTCAAGCGAGCCTTTTTGTGGCGTGTGTGCAGAAAAGGCTTCTTCCGCATCACTCTCCCATACAGCTGTTCTCTGTGCAATGTGCGCTGAATGGTCGAGCAATGCACAGTGACACCATCTGCAGCAAGATGACCTTGCAGCTCTTTGGAGGTGATCTGAGGGTTGTCCTTGACCATTCTGACCATTCTTCGCCTTTGCCTCTTTGTTATTTTTCCTGGCCTGCCACTTCTGGCCTTAACAAGAACTGTGCCTGTTGCCTTCCATTTCCTAATGACATTCCTCACAGTGGAAACTGATAGCTGAAACCTCCGGGATAACTTTTTGTAGCCTTCCCCTAAACCATACTGCTGAACAATCTTTGTTTTTAGATCATTTGATAGCTGTTTTGATGCCCCCATTTTGCCACTGTTCAGAGGAGAATCAAAGAGAAGCAAAACTTGCAATTGGCTAACTTAAATACCCTTTCTAATGATTGAATGCACCTTTTTATGTAATTGAAGGCTTAACGAGTTAATCAGACTAACTATGTGTTGCAGTTAATCAGCATTTAGTAGGCAGAGGTATTCAAATCAAATAAATGATAAGGGTGCCCAAACTTTTGCACAGCCTTTTTTTCACATTTGATTTAATTTCACACAACTAAATACTGCTACACCAAATATCTTTGTCTGGAAAACACCCCAGCACTCAGTGTTAACTAGAAAAGTAATATTACAATATTATATTGATCTTTTTTGGTGAAGACAGGAAATTATCATGCAGCCTCAGAGGGGTGCCTAAACTTTTGCATACGACTGTATGTACCATGGAACCTGCATGAACCCGAGAGAGGAGTCTTCAACTTCCAAGACCAGCTGGATTTAGAGTAAGAAGGGGCGACACTTTCAGACAGTGATATGAAGCTGTTCGGTCGTGTTCCCTCCTGGACACACTGAATCTCTGTGTGTTTTCAGGGCATAGGTCAGCCTGGCAGCAGAACTGGGGCTGTGGGTCATCCTGGATTTAGGAGAGTTACCCAGGTTAGTGATAACTCCTTGCAGATGCAGCCCTCACATAAACTCAAATCATGAAGCAACTCAGCATTGTATCGACCATAACACAAACCCTTTAGACAGTCAGTGATACTAGACTATAAACTCTACACTCTCATAATTATAGCAAAGACATCAAGCTCAGTGGCATACCGGGATGCAGTCTGCATCTTAATTTTCCCGTAATCACTTTCATCTCTGCTATTTTCAATTTCTGACAAACGAACGCTGATGCGTCATGTTGTTTTTTTGATAGTTATCTTCATATTATCAACACCCAGCACAGTGGAAAGCTACAAAGGGAGGTGGAAAACCATCATTTTGCAATCAGAGAAATCAGAAAAGTAATGAGAATTTGATCATGGTGATGATGATAATAATAATATACCATTACATGATTCTGATTATGGTCTTTAAAGGATTTTTCCCCGCAACAAATTTTGGCCTACATTGCAGCACAGAAGGTGAACAGTTTACGATCAGTGTCATTATGTTGCTGGAATATTTCTTTGCACGATGAGAACATGAAGTTAAGATGAACTTATCCACAGTTCACCGATCCTGTCAGCTGCTTCTTTGATCAGCTGGTTCCTAGACTTGTGCCACATTAGGTACAGTACACCATGTGTCAAGATGAGATGAAACCTTTATCCTGTTTCATACAGATTTGAAATGATCACTGAAAAATCACAGACTGTGTTTTATCTCAACTCTTATACGGAAATGAAATAAAGATTAATATTGTTAAGTGGGATTGAGAAATGCTGATGGTCTGGAACAAACACTCTTTGATTTGCTCTTTCAATTGCAGTACTCCAATGGTGGGCCAATTATAGCAGTTCAAGTGGAAAATGAATATGGCTCTTACGCAAAAGACAATGAATACATTCCCTATGTAAAAGAGGTTGGACTCACTTATTCCTTCACTAACTCTGAGTGTCAACGACTCCCTCTCTATCTCTCCTTCACCCTAAATGAATCTCTTTAACTTCATTGCACCACTAAATGTTCTTTGAAACAAGTGTTACTGCATGTGATGTCATTCCGATCACAATTATCTTGCTGTGTCCAGGGGCTATTGTCCAGGGGAATCACAGAGCTCCTCTTGACCTCAGACAACCAGGATGGGCTTCAACAGGGTGGAGTGAATGAAGGTATTGTACTCATTGGCCAAACGATTTACACACACCCACACACACACACACATACACACACACACACACACACATACACATAAACAGAGTAAGCCTGCAGTGCAGCAGCAGTTAGCTTGGTACCAGAACCCAAGTCTGTGCCAAGAACGAGTTGGTGTCAGGCAGCCACTGAGAGAACCCAGCGGGCCTTCTCATTCTCTAATTCCCCCTCCACTTGAAGTCTGAGTACAATGGAGGCGGATTAGCCCGTTTGTTTAGATGGATCCAGATTTCGTTTGTGTGTTGAGAAAACAGGATCAATTTACAGTAACATAGCTGATTAAAATGAAAAGAGTGCAGGGTTGTTGAATATTTACTGCCATACAGGGTTGTTGCCATTGTATGCACATTTACTTTAGGCCCAGTGACAAGGCAAAATCTGCTACAGTATGCTGACAATTCTGTTTTGCTGTGTCTTCAAAGCATTAGAAACCGTCAACTTCCAGAAACTCAATCCCGACAGCATCAAGTATCTAGATGCAATACAAGTAAGTGGATGTGTCATGTTGACACGTGACTAGGGCTCTGTCACTCTCGTTGAGAGACCTCATAGAGTTCATGTGGGAAATCAGGAAGATGCCATTGAGTCACTTCTTGGCTCACTGTCTTGAATTACCCTAGAGTAACATATTTTGTTGCTAACAACAGTCCATGAAAGTTAAACATTTCTACTTGGCCTACAGCCACATAAACCCAAATTGGTGATGGGGTAATGGTCTGGATGGTTTGACCTCAGGGGCGACCTTCACCATGTCTTTCCAGCCGAGGGTGAGAAAGCAGTCGCATCTCAAAACATCTTTCCAGTGTCCTAGCTCCTTGTCTACATCAAAAATAATTGTAGGTACAGGTTTTGGAGAGATTTTCAGATTTGTCCCCTGAGGGGAAGATGAGGAGAGAGGACTCTAGGAATTAAGGAAAGACATTTGAAAGAAAAATCAGATTTCCTCTTTCAGCAGGGTTCATTTATGTACGGCGTGTATCGTACTGCTTGGAACTAAGCAATAGCAGATGGTCACTTGTCCTTTGTGCTGTGGTTTGGTCAGGTATGAAAATGTTCATGAACACTGGTTTGGGAGCCAGCAGCAGTATATAAACCAAATTAAGCCAGTATCTCTAATATCCCTCATATCATTATATTAGCATTATTTTAAAATAAGACACAGTGCATTTCTTGTTTAGAAAATTAAACAAGCGTTGGTAACCTTCCAGAACCCTGATAGTTTTCTTGATAAAAAATATCTGCACGTTGACTTGATTCTTTTCACACATGCAAAGCATAGCAAAAAGGTTGATCACATGAGAAAGTACTGCAGGTATGAATCTGTGTTAGATAATCCTGACTCACCCGCCACTGCAGGGAAGAGAGTTCACTGTGTGCAAGAGTCAGTGACTAACCCATACACCACATGTTTTACACAACGCCTTTTGGACCCTGCTGTGCACAACCTTATTCCATGCAAAACATACGTGCACTGAAGCACACTTCCTGGGTCCTTTGTCTTTAGATCATGCAGTAAACAATTCAAGGATTGTTTATTAAAACAAAATAACCTCCTACACCGCCCACCTTGTCACCACCCGCAGGAAGCTAATCAAGTCAAGCCCGGTCACTCCCTTCCACTGTTAGTCATTATCCCTGTGCCCTTGATTTGAATCACTAAAGACAGTCCATTTTGAATATATAATTACCCTCAGTCAGTGTGGGGTGACGGACGGAATTGAAATGCAAAAGGTGTCACTTGATGATAAATTGCAGCCACTTGTAATAAGGTGCGTCAAAGGTCATTCCATACTGCAGTCGACAGTGGATTTAGGTCAATGGCATTATTGAATCAAGCTTTGCGGCTTGTTAAGGCTAGTGCCAAATGGAATTTAAACGCAAAATATATATATGCTTATTTCCTTTGGGTCTTTGTCGCTCTTGGGACAGTATGGCACTGTGTACAGGTAAAGGTAGGAGCAGCCATTTTCTGTGTTCCAGCCCTAGCTCTGACCTTCACATGTGGTTTCTGAAACAACAGGATAAACTTTGGAAGTCAATGGCTGTGTCTACTACCGCGCACTCAACGAAGTACACTGCAATGTAGTGCACTGAAATGTAGTGCACTTACATTTGCAGTGCACTCAGTTGCTGAGTAGCGCTGTCTAAACTGGAACACTTTACTTACCCACTTAGCGGGAAGTGACGCACGCAAATCTTCTCGCGACACCCGAGAAACTAAACCCGCGAAACAAACCCGCTTGTATTTCTGTCACTGGACTCCTCCTCTTCCGCTACGTAGCCAAGATGGCGCCCGTTTAGGGCGAGTAGTGTCCATCGTCGGACACTTCATTTTTGGACCGTTTGCAGTGCATCATCCGGGTACTTTCAGTGCACTGAATTATTTTGGTTTTTCAGCGTAAGCGCCCTAAGCACTGAAAGTAAGTGCTCGAAGTGCACAAGTGCGCGGTAGTAGACACAGCCATTGTGTCCCTCTTCTTGACAGAGATGGTGGCTGCTGTGACAGAAATCCTGAAACCAGAAATCAATCAACCTCTACATGTTCCACGGAGGGACAAACTTTGGCTTCATGAATGGGGCTCTTGCCACACCCAGCTGACCCAATAAGGTCATCGTAACTAGTTGTGTCTGTTATCACTATATCAATCTCTCTACACTGTTTTTTGATCTGTGGATGTTTGATTTGGAGATGCGTAGTTGCATTGTGCCTCTGTCAGCCAATAGGTGGTGCTGTCACTCCTTACCAGTACAGCAACCTTCTAGCTGCTGTTGAAGGCTCTCTTAATTAACAAATTAATTACCCTGATAATACGTTTTGGAAACACAAATGAAAGGCAACAAGACGGGAGTTTATTCCTTGGGGTTTAACATTCTAACAACCTCCTTACTTCAAGTAGAATCGGCTCAAGAAGCAGACCAAAGAGACTGCATTTTGACCCTCTGCACTGACATCATGTTTGCGTGAACTTGCATCACTACTTGCGTTCCCACCTACCTTTCAAATTCCCTCAACAGCACCTGTCGAGATAGCCTCGGAAATGTGGAACTCCTGCTGCATCGAGATGTTCGATAAAGGCAGGGCCAAACCCGCCAGACGCGCGAAGAGGCATCACGCCTTGCATTCTCACAAGCCTGCTGTTCTGATAGCGCATTATCTTGCAGATTACGCCGCTCCATTTATCCGAGGCTGGGGATTACACCACCAAGTACCATCTTCTGAGGAATTTATTCGGCAGCTACCACAGTGAGTGTCGCCGAGAGGGCCTCAGCTTTAGTGGATCTCTCACCCAAACTTGTGTGATGTAGTTAGGGCCCGTTGGGCAATGGGCTCTGTCTAATGATGGATGAGATTGACTTAAGGCTTGTTGGGTTGGCTACAGTGTGTATGGGAGGGAGAAAGAGAGAGAGAGAGATTACGGCCCTAGGGGGGCTCCTCCAAACTGTGGCTTGGTCTAGAAATAACACCTATGCTTAACCGCTGGCTTCTAGATGTGTTTAAATAGAGATACTGGATCGGTTGCAACGGTGCAAAAACATACATTACATCGGATAACACAGACAATACCATGTTGCTGAAACCATCTAATCCTCCGATATCTCGACAAGTCTCTGGAATCAGCTAAACATATAGAACCATATGAATCCAGTCTCCTGATAAGCCATATTTCAGAGAGCAAACACAGAGCAAACCATTTCTGTGTTGTGGGAACAATAAGCCCTGGCCTGGATGAAAGCAGCCACTAAACCATCTGATAGGCTTATGTCCTGTTCACCAACCATAAACACATGACCTAATTCTGTAATTAGATCAGATGTGATATGTCCTATTGTTTCGCTCGGCGCTCGCAGTCGTTCTGTGACTCACGCAGCCTGTGATGACAGATGATAATAATTATCTTCCGTTATTTTGCCTGAATAAAGAAAACAGTGTCGTTTTTAAGTCTATGACTTGTTTGAAGACTCCTTGACTCGTGAAATAGTCTGGTTCTCGAAGAAAGAACAAAGAGTGCTGCAGCAAAGCTGTCAGCACTCCAGGATGAGCCTTCCGGAGGCAATAACATAGAACATGGAAACATAGTCAAACACAAACATTTAGAACACAATTTGACAGAGGAAGATCCTAACTGAGCCCTGTTTGCTGTATACAAGTCAATACTGCTTAGAGTGCCTTTTAGAGTGAGGCGTACAGGCCATCAACACTAGGCGTATATGTTTCGCAAACGGGTGTTAGGGGAGTGCTTGAGCTAGACTCAACATTCACACATTCAGAGTGTTTTATCACAGCTAATGGGTTTGGATAGCATTTCTCAAGAGCAGCGACGGCCAGCTATAATGGTAGTAAAGTATATGGGAAAATTAGTCTGTTTGGAGAATGGGGCCAATGTATGTGCAACACCTGGGGATTGGTTAATCTTGCATGAAGATACAATGCTATGTGAAATGCCGTCAGTCAGTTGGACACACATGCATGCATCCACAGACACAGACATTTTAGACACTGTTTAATGACTGTATGGCCCTGAGGAACCTTGAGGAACCTTTTCAACTGGTACCACAGTCAGTTTCATTTACTGTCAGGTACATACACATGCATGGATGGAATTGTACACACATACAAAGACACACACAAACACTTACAGCTGCGTGTGTGTAAGGTGATTAGCTTCCAGAGGTCCCCCTCCCCCCCCTCCTTCAGGACAGGAGTGTCTACCAGCCTGCTGTCATCCTCCAGCACCTGTCCTTGTGGGAGAGCCTACAGTTTACTGAGGTCAGCTGCTGCCCATGTTGTGTACGCTAAACCAACTGGGATGTCTGGTACTGTACTGTATCTTTAGGCCAGACAAGGCTGCTTTATAACATGCTCTTTCAGGGCAGTTTATGTTCTGGACAGATGTAGCACGTCTGGCAGTTGCTTACATCATTAATTATTCACTCCCCGCTGCAGTAATTTTCTCCCCTTTGAGACAACAATTACTTTCCCACCTTCCAGATAGGCCCTCTTGTCTGAAGACTCTATTTCGTAATGACTCTTATTGAAAAGGCTGTCTGCACTTGGTTTAGAAACATAGCTGTACATTCTGCGATAGACGGCTGGATTCGATAGCTTCCTTGTTTTCCCCAGTCATGCAGGTCTGAGAGGCCGGTCAACACGGAGAACCTCCCAGTCCATAACGGGAACGTTCAGTCGTACACTCTGTCTGAGACCACCATCACCAGTGGAGGCTTTTGGGACTATTGAACAACGCTCTGGTGAGGACACCTCTGTCCACGCAGCATTAAATATGATTTGGTCATGATGGTAATGCCCACTGACAGTGGAGGACTTGGAATTTTCATAATAGCCAAATCTGTGTTTCAGGTGTTTGTGGACAGACATCTTGTTGGCATCCTAGACTACAAGACTGAGGTGTTTGCAATGCCTAATGGGAAGGTAGTGTGTGCTCTGTGGACAGGCTCTAGGAGTGCTACTGAGGTCTGTTCCCGAGAACCCACTCTCGTTAATATTCAGCACCATGTTAGATGTGAAAGCTCCTGGTGATGCTGATAAATGTGGTTGCTGAGGTGCCAGGATTAAGCCAACAGCAACTTTACAGACAAATGTTGTCCTAACAAAGAAGAATCACAAGCAGACAACTTTGGACTCGCCACTGGCAATTGGAAATACAGTTCATGCAGCTTATCCAAAAGGTGCAGCCAGAGATTGTGCTTGATCAATTACTTTATGCAGCCCAGGTGAAAGGCAAATGTTTCTTGCTGTTTTCTCTTGGTGCTTAGCATAAAAAGCTCTTGCTTGTCCAATAACAATTTGCTCATGTTTTATGCATTTTCCCATTGAAGGGAGAGAGAACATTGAGTTTACTGGTGGAAAACAGAATTATGGGAAACTCTTAGACAAACAGCGCAAAGGTACAAATTCAATTGTTTCCCCTTCTTGCTGTTGTGTTTGATATTTCAGTTAATTAACTCCCTCCCCCAAAGAGCCGAGGACAGAACTGTCTTGTTTTCCAGGACTTGTTGGAAATATTGCATTGAATGATGTGGCGCTTCGAGACATTACCATTTATAGTCTGGATATGGTTTCAGAGTTTATGAACCGGTCTGTACCCACCATTTACTTTTAATTCACCCCTCTGTTTGTTGATCTTTTAACTCCTTCAGTAGGCCTGCCTGTTTCCATCAAGGTTATCTTCCTCCGCCTTTTTCACAGTGGACACCGGGAGCTAGTGGAAATCAAAGAATTATCTGGAATGTGACCTCCCACCATCTAAATCCTCATCTCAATCTTGGCAGCGTTTGTATTTTTGTTTGCAAAGCTTGCTAATTAAATCTAAAGGTCCTAACTTATTTAAATTCCTGGTAAATATATATATATATATATATTTGTATTGTGCAGACTCATGCAGGCCAGTGGAACTCTGGTCTGTTTCCCAGAGGGCCTCCTTTCCAGGGTTCTTCCAGGCCAGTCTGGATGTAGATGGCCCTCCCAGAGACACCTTCATAAGACTTCCTGTGAGTGAAGCCAATGAGCTTATCGGGTTATGAGAGGGTTTCTTGATCATTCTGTGTCCTTTGTTGTTAGCATGTTATTAATCAGATACAAAACATTAATTAAGGTTTTGAGAGAAACTCTGAAGGGAGGAATTCAGGAAGAATAGTTGTCACTCATTTCAGTGTGCCTCCACAGGGCTTGGGTAAAGAAGTGGTCTTTATCAACTGGCAGAATCTTGGACGCCACTGATCCATAGGGCCCCAGCAAACCATGCACCTCCCTACCCCCTGGCTAAGGCAGGGAGCCAATCAGGTACTGACAACATCCCACATCTCTAACCGGTCCTCGGGATTAACTAGAAATCTCCTCACGTCCTCTACAAGCATTTCCAATTCCAATGCCCGTGTTAGAAATAACACAGGTCAACAGTTTTGATATAGCTGCAGAACCCCCCCGCCACCCCCGACTTTGACAATATTGAACTCGGCAGCGCTTTCCGGAACAGTCCTGGGTGGGGCATCCCCAGCCGCTAACCCCTCTGCTGTTATACTTGAAGCCCTAATGTGGGTTTGTTTCTTCAGCTCAAGGTGTTTGAGGAGCAGGAGGCCGATGGTAAAATCCATTTTGCCAGCAGGCCTGACCTTGGAATGACTGTTGATGTTCGGTGAGGGGGCCTGGGGCGTCAGCCTCTCACCCCGACGTTCTGCTTCAGAATCGATGCACATCACTGCACATGACATTTAGTTACTATTTTGGAAACACCAGTGTGGAAAACGAGCGAGACCAGTGAGGATTTCTGACTTAAGCGACCCTTTATTACATTCTATGGAATGTATGAATGGTGTTTGTTGTATGATAGTTAGATAATCTAATTTCCATGACATTGTACACGTCTTCAGCAGCAACAGCTCTTTGTGTGCACTAGTAATGACTATTATTCACCCACAATACAGCCATGTTATTACAAAGGACTGTTGAAATTAACACTCGTTGTGCAGTATTTTCATCAATAAAAAATAAAAAGACTAATTTTATTGTGTTTTAGAGTTGAATGAAAATCTTATGATTCTTATGATCTAAAGGTTTTTGGGCTTGAAGCCCATGAATCAGCCACTTCATCCATTCATTTCCATTGGCTTGCCTTTAAATAATGAGTGGATGGTTATGTCTGTGTTCACTGTTTAAAGTAATTTTTATTGTGACGTCTGTATATAGTATAATGTATTAGTTTACCAAATGGTTTTATCCATCTGTTTTATTCATATATCTTCCTGCCTTTGACTTTGTCTCAAACTGGAAAACAATCAGAAATATTGGCATTTCTCCTTCCAAAGTCAATCACAATGGAAATAAATATATTGTGATGAACTGTACATTGTGCTGTAATAATTATATAGATTTTTTTTTACAGAAACAAGGACACTTGTCAGATAGTTCTCAGTCTTTTATTACTGGACGTCAGACAGTTTCTCTGTGAAATGGAGAGAATGAGTGGGAGATGAACAACCTTCAGTAACATGCAGAACAGTGATTCACAGAAAGACAGAAGGAAGATGACACTGCATCTAAATCGGGATTGGGGTTAAGGTCATTTAATTTGCCCTAGGTAAGCAATCTATGACCAATGATATACTGGATGTGCTGTATTACTGCCAACGTTTTCCTAAGCTGTTTCCTGTGTGGTAGAACGGAATTGCTCTGTTCTCCGTCTGTATGTGTTGGCAAAAACAACTGAGGAGTGGAGCCCACTTTAAGATGGGCTGGAACACTATCCCAGCAGATCCTAAAATACACTCAAGATTCTGAACTACTGGAGCTATGCTGTTTCAGTGTTCAAGCTTTCCACACTCGTTACGGTGAAGAGCAAGGGTCGGGGAAAATGAAGACAATGAAGGTCAAAGCAATACAGCAAACAGTATCTGAATAGCATGCAAGCTGGCTGTCACCGAATGAGATAATGTGGTCGATCATAAACGTGACCTCTTGAGCAGTGTCACTGCCAAGTCTAGAGGATGAATCAGAACGGAACAGAGCCAAAGGGGCAGACAAAAAAAAACATTTTTTATCATAATTAAATAGGACAAGAGGATATTCAAACTGGAAATGAATACATAAATAAATATATTAAGATTGACTTTTAATAAATAAACAGAGCTCGCTTGACATTTTGAAGAATAGAACCGATTTAAGTACATTGATTCTCATCTGTGCAACTCAGTCTCATGCAGTCCATGTCAACAACCAGTAGTGAATAAAATAAAATCAAACATAGAGAAAATAACATTGTTCGAGTTACTCAAAGAAGCACTGTATTAAATTGACAGTAATGACTGTAGAAGTACAATTGGGTAAAACCCAAAATTATTATTTTTGGAGGTCAGAAACATAGGTGCAAGGTACAGGTGCTTTTACAGACTAGAAAACAATGTTTCCTTTACTGAGTGTTTTGTGTTGGTTGACATATACTCTTGCTCTGCAGGCCTTTGATATTTATCAGTAGATAGACTAAGGGGCTGTGCAATGAGGGCGGTAAAATATTATTTGATTCCAACAACCTAAATAACTATACATTATTCATTCTGATATTTGTAAAACCGTGAGCATTTGTAAAATCCCTTTTTCACATCCAGTGATTATTTATCAGTATTTACAGTTTGTCATATTTGATTGTGGTTTACAAGGATTTGTTGGTTTATAATTGTTATAGCTGTGTTTGTCACACATTCATTTGACTGGCCTCTTGTGCTTTTGTCAGTACAGTTTGCCAGCTATTGCCAAGAACGATCGCAATATTTATTGTAAGGCAAAACTAACTTCAACCTGTACAAATGTGACCGATTTGTCCTAACTGGGAGAAACATTATTGGATATAGGTTGTTTCACACAAGAAACTATGGTTTCAACTGAGGATAACTATGTTGTTCACATTTGGCACAGATCCTGCAGGTCTAATGATTTACCAGTATTATTATCTGCAGATTTGCAAGCCCCATAAGTGTGTGCCTATAACTCATTAAGCCTAGTGTAGATAAAGCATTCTGTCAAGACAAGGCAGAGGATACTGTAGACCAGCTCAGACACACATGCGGTAATAGTGAAGGTGGATAATTAATGTCTTTAGCTGACAATCTATAGAGTACACTTGGATGTGCGCACAGAGTGAGCACCATATAACATATGGCCTTAAACTTGGGCGACTGCCTTTGCTTCTCTTTTTCCCTTACTATGTTGTGATCATTGCTTCATCAACTGATTTCATACTTGAATTTCACCGTACTGCACCTTAGTACCATAATGTAAGCAATGCTGTCAAGCTGTTTGTCAAGGGGCAGAGGGAATACACACACACAAGGGGCAAGGGAACACATACACACACACACACACACACAAGGGGCAAAAACCTGATCATTCAGGCAGGATGTGCTGTCATACTCTCCATGTGGTTTAACATGAGTGAAACGTGTGCAATGGGATCGAAGAATTTAGCGATGTGTCGGCAATGCCAAAGTAAACAATTGTGTGTGTATTCCTTGTATTCTTTATATGAATATAAATACAGTAGTTACATCATTCAGGAATTTGCACCAAGGACGATTTCTGAAATAATCCTCTTTGTTAAATACATATTTACATTTGTCTTCAATTTTGGGATGGCACAGTCAATACTGTTATTTTTTTAAGTGCTTAATAAAGTTTTTGAGATTTTGAAGGTCAACATACTTCAGCACACAAGGGAACCATTGTTTTAATTTCAGTTAATTCAACCCAATGGGCGACTTTAGTCCATGAGTGAGGGTGACACTAATATATATGACAGAGGCCCAACAGTGAACATGGATGCAAGTAGTCAGTAGTTTTGAACTTGAAAGAAAATGCATGTAAACACCCAAAACAATGGAATAAAATAAACTCCAAAAACGAAAATTGTTATACAAAAAAATTACTTTCCTTCCCTTTTGAACCAGCGTTAAAATCAAGGTAAAAATCCATTGTTCGGATTCTCCTATTTTGTTCGCACTAAAGAACTGGACGGTCGTGTTAAGATTTTCGGTTCAAGTTGGAGGTCGGAGGGGGGGGTGTTCAGGGAAGAGGTCAGTGTTCTGGCTGAAGTCTTCTGACCCTTTCGGGGCGAGGATTCCTGACCTCATCTATGTGCAGAACGCAGATCCACATTGAACAAGGACCATTCTCTTCCGTCTTCTCAAGCGGTTACAGTATAACGAGTTCCATTGGCATTCACCGTTCCTTATAACATTGTGCCGTCTCTCATGCCCCCACACCACTGACATAGTGTCCCTTCTGCCGTCTCTCATGTCCCCACACCACTGACATAGTGTCCCTTCTGCCGTCTAATGTCCCCACACCACTGACATAGTGTCCCTTCTGCTGCCTCTCCCTCCTTCCATATCTGTTTTGTGTTGGTGTCTGCAACACTTAAACCTGATGAATATTGCCATCTTGTGATAATCTGTGCTTTAATATAATACATTATAACTGCTTTAATTCCAATAGTAAAAGTATTTAGCTTTTTCTTTTCATGATTAAGACATTAATACTGTTTTGCTCTGAGGAAGAGTGTCTGTCTTCCTGTCTCAGAGTCCAAAGCCAACCACCTGGAAAAGAGGACAGAGCCATGCTGAGTAAACTTCACACATTTTATATAGTACATATTAGTCTTGATTAGCGTTCTCAACCTTAACTGTTATGGATCTTATGCATTGAACACGTGAATGCTTACTGAACAACATTCTATGCTCATACAATATGTTGATAATTATTTAATGATATGATTAAATAATGAAAGCTCCTTAAAACAACAAGATACAAGTTATTTTCCAAACAAGAGCATGATTGTAAGCCAGAAACACCCTGACTGGAACAAAACACTTTCTAGATCATTGTTATTTTTCTTCTTACTCACCCTATTCTGAGGAGACACTGTCAAATCTCCACGTTAGGGTCTGTGAATCCTTTTTTCCCCTCATTAACAAGGACAGGTTTCTCTGTCCTGGTGTGCCAAACGAGTATCTGCAGAAAAAGAAAAAAACATATGTGAAAAGACAGATCTCAAACACATGCACACACACACGCACGTGCACGCACACCACACACGCACACACACACACACACACACACACACACACACACACACCACACACACGCTAGCACAGTTGGTATAATGCAGACTTCTTCCCTCCTCCACTCTTCCCCTCTGTGTGGGCAGCATACACTCTCCTTCACAATATCTACTTCCGGATATAGCAACGAGAATAGAACAGAAAGTACATTGTACCAATGAGCAATATGAATGTGTCCGCTTGGACATTTTTTCCAAGACTGCATTTGAAGGCTTTGCACACTCTCAATTGTTTTTATTCCAGTTAGTTAAACCTGCTGGGAGGTGTCAAGGACCTCACCAATGCAACACGAATGGCCTGGAATGGCCCACCCAATCAATAAGGATCTAAATGAACAATAAAAGAGCTGTTTCAGGCTCGTACCGTTATTTGGGAAAGTGGAAAAGCCTAGTTATTTTGGGGACATCACCGCGCTATGATCAAGTCTTTGGAGTGGAATAATTGAGCCGTGAAGACACATAGTTAACATACTCCCTGTATATTCCCGATAAGAAGTGTGTGAAGCTCATTTTCATCAACTACTGCGCATTGGGGCATCAGCACCTTTCATCTCCACCGCCACAGTCATGAATAATGCATGGTGGCGTGTGTTTGAGATGCGGCACAAGCTCACTCCCACTTCACCCAGGTGGAGGAGGGGTTAACAGCCACACTTTTGTCTGAAGACTATTAAAGAAAGAGGAAGATCACATCCCCTTCTTTCTTACCCATTTCCTCCTAATAATTCTCCATTTACACCACTGAACTCTGTACCACCCCAGCCTCAGTTGGCTGTCCCCCCCAACCCCCTTGCCCAATCCCATATTTGTATCTGTTCCTCCTAGAAATGCTGTGCTGTGCTGGACCAAAAATTACAATCAGCTCAATATCCCCCTAATGTCTATATCCACGCTCATAGACACAATGTGTAGAAGGGTGTGTCTTTGGGAGAGTTAGAGTTTGTGTGTCTGTGTGTTTGAACTAAAGGTGGTGGAATATGTGCATGTGAGAGCCTGTCTGTCTGTGAGCGAGAGAGAGAGAGAGAGAGAGAAAGAGCCTGCGTGTTTGTGTAAGAGAGAGAAAGAGAGAGAAAGAGAGAGTCTGCGTGTGTGTGTAAGAGAGAGAGAGAAAGAGAGAGAGAGCCTGCGTGTGTGTGTAAGAGAGAGAGAAAGAGAGAGCCTGCGTGTGTGTGTAAGAGAGAGAGAGAGAAAGAGAGAGAGAGCCTGCGTGTGTGTGTACGAGAGAGAGAGCCTGTGTGTGTGTGTGTGTGTACGAGAGAGAGAGAGAGAGAGAGAGAGAGAGAGAGAGAGAGAGAGAGAGAGAGAGAGAGAGAGAGAGAGAGAGAGAGAGAGAGAAGAAAGAAAAAAAAGAGAGAAAGTGGTGGTGGGGAGCTAAGCCTGACCTGGCTGACTTTCCTTTGCCCAGGGAGAACCTGAGCCGCTCAGACCATAGGCAGAGGGAAACATGCCGGAGGTGGAGTGGGCAGTGGAAAAAGTACAACACACCTTGAAGTGTTTTACTGTACAGTGTGTCTGTGTGGGTTGTGTGTGATAGGACGTGGACAGGGCCAGTTACCTAATAGATGCAGCAAAATATTTCCAGTACCAGTTCGGGAGAGTAGAAAGTTTGAACTGTCAGAATATTGATTACTCGGCTTCCACAAGGGGGGATGGCGCATACTCAATGCCTATAAGGTGAGTATTTAATGCCAGAGATGGAATAGGGGGATTATGTAAAAAACATTAAATTAACTCTGGAAAGCAATCCACATCTCCTCTTGCATGTCCTTACCTTAGTGCAATTAGCTGCTTTAGGCTCCAGGTCATTGAGAGTGACCAGCTCTCGGAGTAGACTGCTCTCCTGGTAGCCCCCCTTGACCCCCCGCAGTTTAAAGTAGGCCTGGGGTTTGAAGAGGATGAGGCGCATGTTGATGGCGAAGCCCGCCATGTCGATGGCAAACGGTCGATGGGGGTCGAACACCGTCTTCCAGCCGTACACCTTTCCTGCTGCGTTGACCTTGGGCGACTCGTAGCGTAGGCCGCCCACGAACGCCACGGGCCACACGGAGACCTTTCTGGTGGACCTCATCTACAGATCACAAGAGTCGGACGTCAAACCTAGCGAACACGCCTGCTCATTTGAACCCTACATCTCGAGCCGTCTCATTGAAGAGACTGCCTCATTTTACCCAGAGGTTTCGGTTTCAAAAACCTCCCACGCTACACCTCTCTCGTGTTTCTGATCATTAGTTCACAAATAGAGACACTTGGCATCATGTATAGTACAATTTCTTTTTGCTTCGGATTTGAAGACGTTTTTTTTTACACCTGCAACACCAAAACAAAAATAGTCACCGGCGAGCTACAGTCCAGTATGTTTGGGGGAAGAAATGCTCTGTGTGTGACAGGCACCGTCAGCACACTTGCTCTCTGCCTTAAGTAGTGTAAATGTGGACAGAGCCAGAGAGGGCCTGGAGGAGCTGGGGCCATTACACTGAGAGTCTGAGGAGCCGGGCTGCTGAGGAGATGCTCGAGAGGTAAAGCCCTTTCTTGTGCTCCGAGAACTCCCCCGTTTTGTCCTTTAATCTTCCAGCATCAAAAGCTCCCGTAGCAGCCTTCGCATTGTCGACTTCTCTGTTTATGCGCTGCTGGTATGAGGTTGGAGACGCCCCGGATCATAAAAGGAAAATTTTCTAATGAGGATGGGGAGGAGGTGGATGAGAACTGGCCAGATCATTTAGACGCACGCGGTGCTGCAGGAATAATGGAACCGCAGTATCTGCTGTGGAAGTGTTTGTGGGAAATGAAACGTGCGTGCCGGGAGATCAGTGGTGTCTGGGTGTCTGTGTGTGTGGGTTAGATAATGAAGGATGTGTGATTAGCCTGGTGTGTCTGTGTCCCTGCGCGGTGGCAGAAACTGATGAACTGCCATCAGCTGAAGGGATCAGAGAGGACGAGTGTGTGAACGGCATGGAGTGGGGGCCGGGGGTTTGTGGGAAGCCTGACTCCGCCAGCCACCCCGATAAGATCTGGCAGGGTAGTCCCACTTAACGAGCACTGGGAGTAAAGGAAGTGTGTGTGTGTGTGAATGTGAGTGCGTGTGTGTGTGTGTGTGTGAGAATGTGAGCCCCGCACATCTTCCAAATCACCCTTTCCCAATGGTGATATTCTTCCTTTATCCCCTCAACCCCTTCCTGACTCTCTATGCTACCTCTCCTTTGCTTAAAACAATCTCCACGACTGACCGTCTTGCCTGTGCTGGAATATGTATTTTCTCGTGAACAAATCAGACCGCCCAAGTGTCTTTTCTCTCGTACTGAAACGTGAAAACGAACGTTTCGAGGGCTGACAGCGAGAGAGATCTAAGATAAACCACTTCCTCCCTCGGTTTGCAGTTAGGCAGATGAAAATGAAAAAGGGGCCGCCAACTAATTTTCTTCGTATCGGAAGTGTTTGGGCTGAATTACCCGTTGTCCGTGTGTCTATAAAGTATTTCCTGCTCCATTTACCGGAAAGGGATTGAGAGGGGTCGCTGAGAAAGAAGCTTGTGTTTCTGAAGTCAGAGCACAACAAAGGCAGCTAGCAAACCCTTAACTCTAGCAGGAGACGGCTGACGTCCACATTCATAAATCAATTTATGTGTCTAGATAAAAGTCAGAAATAGGATATTACTACCATGACTTGGACCCACTTGGACTCACACTCGGTACACACAGCTGTCCCAAGGTCTGGCCCACAAACTTGACTCCCAAATTCACAAATCCTAACCTAACTGTCTCCCTTTTCACATTTGACATCAAAATGAACATTAGAGTCACCCTCGAGATGTTGTAAGCTGTTGTGGTAACGTGTGAGGAATGGAGAGATTGTCAGATTAAAAGATACCAGGCCAGCCTCAATGAATACTTTTCCTTCATATTTTAAAGAATGTTGTTATCCTGAACTCACCAATTACAGTATTAGTCTGATGGCGTCTGCCCGAGATCAATTTTTCAGTTGGTTCCTAACAAATTGTATCCCAGAGCTTGGTCCTCCCTTCTTTAACAAATGCCATACAGTGTTTGGCTTTTTACCAGACATCTTTCAGATCATAAAGATGAGTTTAATATAATTTACAGAGACGGTAAGCAGTATCAACATGAATCGCCATCACATTAACATCAGTGATTTATGTAGTCAACTAAGCTAATGCAATCTCTCTATGAATAAAGGCAATGTTTTCTTTACATGTGGAACTCGACTGAGTTTGCTCTCGTTGAGTCCCTGGTGCAAAAAGAGAATTAAGAAGACAGGTTAAAAATAGGTAGATGCTGTAAATGCAAAATTATTTTGCGGTTTTGAAAAGACACATGAAAATGTTTGATGAAAGCTTAATAATTAATGTGACCCCTTTACAGGGATGTAGTTCAACTGTGGGAGATGCATATTTTATGAGCAATTCTAATTTCCACAATTTACAGCAGACCCTGACCATGTTTCTACGACACACTGCGTTTCCCATGATTTCGATAAGTCTGAGTTGCCTCCAAAAGAACATTACTGTGGTGGAACTTCTCACATCTTTGCCCTGAACAGGCCCATCACCTCGTCGCGATTTCACGCATAATCAGTAGAAGGTGGCCGGTAATGTTATATTTCATCTAGGCTTTGTGTGTTTAACCTTCTTAAAGCAATTGCTACTGAGGATGTGACAGTGAATGGCAGTTAGGCCATAGGCAGATTTTCAAGGTGAGCAAAGTGCAAAGCTTGTACAGTATATCAAGGTTAATGCACCATTGAATCGGATTACAAAGCTACCTGAAGCAGTATGCCACAGGATGCACGGTATGCTAGCGTAGCCTCGTCTCCGTAGTTCTGACATCTACCTGGAAGTAGGTCGATGAGCGTGGCTGATGTATACTGCGCGGTCAGCCGGAAAGTATTTGAAGTACCAAAGCCATGACTGACTCTGGGGTCTATCTATCCGTCAACCAAGAGACAGGTCAGCCCCACAGGGTTGTTACTCTGGGCCATAAACAGACCCCGCTGGGGGAGGTGATGGAGGGCTCCTGGCAAAGTGCACTTCGCCTGATTCCCAGGGAAAGGTAATGACAGGCTCGTCAATACAGAGTGAAAACCATTTACCACAACCTCTCTCACACCGACAAGACCCGAGGCTGTTGATATGCTAAAGCCCCTGCCTTCAACTGGGTCCATTTAGAGAATTCTGTGTCCCACAAATGTCTGCTGGTGAAAGGCTTCAACATTTAGGCCTTAATTACTAGTCCAGGCATCTCAACTTATCAACAAACTTGTGTTGATCTCTACGCTGGCCTTTATTAATTAATTAATCTTTCAAGGCAATAAACATATTTAAGTTCGTTCATCAGAGGGAAATATACTTATTTTAACAGTCATATTGATAGGCCAAATTGTTTTTGATTCGCTTTCTCTCGTGCTAACTAGTGGCAGCAGAGGATAGCCTGGTTCAGGACACAAAAAGGCTGGAGAACGAAAAAGCTTGAATTCTGCAGATGCGCTGAAGAAGCCCTTGAAGTAGCCATCTTGAGGGGCTGATTCGTTTGGATGTCAAAAGCCTTGACAGGCACATTGATGACAGGATCATCTGCATTGCTCCCCCCCTCCCCCTCTATTGTCTCGCCATAGTGCGTCGTGTGAGGTGATATGGCTTTGGCACTGCCAGGTGGGCACTACACACTGGTGGGTCAACTCAATTAGTCGCAGCCAGATGTTACCCAATGTGATGAAAATAGATTCACGTTGTGTGATTAAAAGTGAGCTTTCACCGCTAATGTTCGGCCACGTGAGGGCACTGTGACTCTTGAACTTTCACTGACCTCCTCGAACAGCTCCAGGCTGTAGGTGTTGTCGTCGTCTGCAAAGTACACGATGCCGGCTTGGCTGCTGTTGGCGTTGAAGGTCTCCCGGAGCCAGCGCAAGGCCAGGTTCCTCTGCATGGTTCCCCGGGGTATCCGTGGATCTCTGGTGTCCCCCCTCAGCTTATAGTTCCTGGGGGTCTCCACGTTGAGGTGGGTGTAGTTGAGCCCTGTGTCCCGGAGGAGCCGGGTCACCAGGGGCGTCCTCCTCTGGGAGTCCTCCACCAGGATCCAGTGCAGGTTGGGGACGTGGAGGAAGGTGTTGGCCAGCCGCGTGAGCTCCGCCTTCTGGACGGCCCGGCTGTAGGTGGGGGTGATGATGTGGATGGTGGGCAGCACGTCGGACCAGGGCGGGGGCCGCGTGTACACATACTCAGTCCTCACCACCTCCACGATGTCTTTGTCCGAGGAGCAGTACTCCTTGGAGTCGGAGGTCTGTCCGCCCGCCTTCCTCCCCTCGGCTCTGTCATCTGCAGGGTGGGAGAGAGGAACACATGTAAGGCATTAGCACGCCCCGGGGCTGCCCAGTGGATCTTTTTCAAGTGACGCGGAACCAAGAGACCCGTGTACCTGCGAGTCGGTGTCGATGGACTGCAAGCCTCTCTGGTATGATAAAGATCTCTTTTACTAGGTGGTGACAGGCTGCAAAAAGCAAAAGCAGGCAGCGTGAGAGGACAGTCACATCTACAAGACAGGCTCGAACACCCTCCCCCTGAGGGGCTGACCCTGCTGTTTACCTCCTGAGCCAGCCGCAAAACAACCAGCTGGGCAAGAGAGAGAGTTTTTTCCAGTATAGATATGATAAGGTGAGTCATGGCAGATAGAATATAGTTAGCCGATCGTTAAGATTGTAATTCCCTCAGTCATTGTGCCGCAGCTAATAGCGATCTTTATGGCTGCTCAGCTCGAGAGTCATTTGCTCCTCACACATAAAGGGGATATTTCTGTACCACACAGATTAACCCAGTCTTACAATGACCAGATGTTCGGAGTCTCCAGAGCCAAAACCGCTTGCTTCTTTTAAGACTAAACAAAAATCGGTCCTGGAAATGGTTTGTGTGAACTTGCTTTCTTAGTCCGTCACCCTTCACCCTGATGTTGGGAGGTAAGGATGAAGAAGAAACTGTATTGATTTACTGTCCCCCTGATTTGGTTTTGTTCAGTGTACAGCATGCCTGACATTTCACGCTGTGGTCTCTTGGGAGTAACATTGAGTCTGAAGATAATGACTAAAGCTTGTGTACAGTATGTGGATAAATACCTCACTCACTCACACACACACACCACACACACACACACACACACACACACACACACACACACACACACACTGCACACATATATGGGCCATTCAGTTAAATGAGCCTGGTAACCATATAGGAGAAGAAGTTAATTTAGATGTTGACAAAAGGACTTCATAAATTAATCTAATCTCCATTGGATTTGAGAAACCACTATAGCTCAATAGCTAATCTGAACGAAAAACTGAAGAACGGAATACGACTTTTAAACAGCCCTATAACTGTGAACTGATTCTAATGAAACTTTTCTGACTGATAACTAGGTTCTAGTCATGTTTGCAATGGCCCTTTCAGAAAGATAATAATGACTAATTTATGAAATCATTACATGATGTGTAAAGATGACTAAAATGAATCAGTGATTATGTTCAAGTGCTTCTAGGAGCGAAAGATTTACGATGTTCAGGCTGTTCAATATCTCATTAGGCTTAAAGCGTGTTATGGAGGACGTGAAACGATCAAGATAAGTATTGGTTTACCCTTTCGGATGGCGAGCAGCGGCGCGATCGCGCTTTGGTGCCAAACGGTGATGAGCAGAGTCCACGGTAACACTATCAACACGACGGCAAGAATGTCTCTTCTCTTCGGCATCTCCAGGATTAGTCTTATACCTCGTCATTACCTACAGAAAAAAAGCATTGGGGGAGGAATTTCAAGGAATTATTGAAGGAGTTGAATAATAGTGATCATTCAATTCAACATTTCTGTTAAATATCTCGTTTCCATTCTGTGCGTGTCAATTCGCTGTGTAAATCGCCATTTGCGTACCATGCTGTCAGGCCAGGACTTAATTTTCCTAGTGTGAATGCATCTGAATTCTCCATAAGACATAGACAGTAAAAGCCTTCCACTACTGATCAAGAATTGGGTCAAGAAGAGTTTCAAGCATTTGTATGCTTCAGTGGCAAGTGCAGTGAGAGAATTATGCTGAGTTCAGTCCCATTTAGCACCCATCATTTCATACCCATTTGTTAAAGAATTGAACCGCATGGGTCTTCCAGTGATTAAAGGGATGAATGCATGTCTTTTGTCCTACGTGGAGATGATCTGGATTTGGTTTAAGGTACATAGAAAACAAACAAACAATAAAGAATGCATTTTTATCTGCCGTCGTTCAGTAACAGCAAGCTTGTTTTACAGGATCCAGCTTCAGGCTCTCGCTGGGACCCCATGGACACTGAACAACGCTTGCTCGTATTGCGATAAACAACTCGATTGAAAGAGGCGATGAATCCTCACCCACGGTTATAACAGGATCATGGCACCATCGGGGACACACATCCGGGGGGGGCACACAGTGTAGGAGAGGTAGTGTGGTGGAGTCCTCAACGACATCTCAGCCAAACATGCTTCTTCTTCCTGTGGCAGACAGGAAACAGCACCCCAGGACCTGCCGGCGAGTGACATGAGGCTTAGTCACCGTGTGACAGTATTAAATACTTGGTAATCATCACTCTATGAAGCTGTCTTACTGTATGTGTGTGTGTGTGACATATATAGGTCAAAGCCTCTAAGAGCTGAGCTCAATCGAGACCGTTTTATTTCATCCGAGCTAAGGTCAAGTGTCAGCTCAATAAGTAGTTAGTCAAGAGTCAATAGGAACCTACATAGTTTACAACCATTTTCGAGCTCTATATGCAATCACATACTCGTTCTTTTTCTTAATTCATCATAAACGTCTGACCTCAGGAAAAGAGAAAGAAGGAGGACATCTCATACAACGAGGAATTCTAATCAGGCCAAACCCCAGTCTGGGTTGGAAGCAGAATCCCTCATTCTCAGTATTCTGCAGCTGGAAGAACCGTGCCGCATTTGTGCTCACTGACTGAATGCTAATATGCTAATATGTAAATTACACATGGGATGCTATGCCTCGTTGGCTCTGTTTTGTATTTCTGTCTGTGCCAGTGACATGTTGTTTTCATTTCTGCTTCACACACGGAGAAGAGCACAGCTACAACCACATGGCTTGCCAAGTGTCTGGTGCTAGAGACCATCCGAATGAAACAATTAGCACGGTGCCTCATCCAGAGACATGGGAATGAAGGCTGATGTCAAACACGTCAACGCCAATCTGGGTTGGGATGTCTGCAGACTGCAGCTTGAAGATTGGCCAACTACAGATGCAACTTTATTTTTAGACCCTTTTTGATGGAAGATCAAATGAGCTGTAAAGATTGTGCTTGCAGATAACAGCAGGGGCCGGTCTTGATGTTATGAGGCACAGCATAAACGCAAATTGCATCTGACCCCATCATTCGGAAGGGAGGGTACTGTATTGTTTGATGTGCAAAATATTTCACGAACATAACCCTCAAATGACCTGACGCATCCTTTTGTTGCTGACAAATTGAAGTATGCATCTGAGCGTTCGGATCAATCAAACGAAGGCAGATAGAGAGATACTCTGTAAGCCTACTCTCAACTAAGGAAATGCAAAGGACAACCCTATCCGACATTCATAAACTGGTCTTGCGTAGGGCAACTGGCTGCTGTTGGATATTAACACAAGCTAAACTCAGAAAAAGAAAACAATGACCACATGGTTGAGAAGACAGGTGAGTCCATATGCTACGATGCTAACGACGCATGTGTGATTTGAAGATTTCTTGCCAGCTCCAACGTGCATCGCAATGAGACAAATGAGTCTGTTCGTGTGACAAACACAGCCAGAGCAAATTGAATCCTCCCAGAGCTTCCCAACAACAATACAACAAGGACAACAATGGATGACAACTACAGTCAGTGAAACGGCCTCATGTATTTCAAAAGCACATTTCTTGATTATCCACCCAAAAAAAAATCCGGAAAGCTAATTAACCTTCCCGATCTCATCGACTGGAGACCAGCAAAGGCTAAAATACTTGACCTCCACCTGATGACTCACATGAGGTGATGTCTCACATCCTCCCCCACTACAAACAAAGGGATCTGGTCTGACTAGCCCATGTGTGAGGCATTAAGAATACAAAGTGCCATTTGACCAGGAGACGGCCACAATCAATGACAGAGGAGGCTTGTCGGCGGTTCACATCCACAGCAGCTAACCAGCCGTGAAGGCAGCACCTGCTGCTGTTTAAATAGCATCGCATCAACAATGTATCGTCGACGGAGGTCTCACTGATGGTGAACTAACAGTGTACGCTGTGACCTTTTAGGGGGCCTCCACTGTTTGGAACAACAGGGAAGGATGCAAGCGGGAGGAGGTTAAGCGACCACCACTGTGGTTGAGAGTACAGTAGAGAGTACTTACTTGTGGATAAAAATAAGAAATAGAAGTAAAGGCAGGATATTTCTGATATTTTTCGATTCAATGTTCAAAAATCATCCAGTTGAAAAACGCCCCTTCTGGGCAGTTTACCATGAACCAGTTTGGGGACTGAATGGACCGATTCACTTTGTCTTTTCAGCTTAATTGCAAATGTGAATATGTCCAATTTCCGCAAATAACTCACGGTTCCGATTTTGCAAGGACACGCTGAAATCATTATGGAGTAAGTTCCGCTCGCTAGCCAATCAGTAGCCCCGTTCATTGCTCACACTTCCTCTGCCTGAATCCGAGTGACGAGCCGGTGTCTTCAAAGGCCCAAGGACGGGGCAAGTTTCCAAGACTGTAATGGAGCTTGTCTCTGACTTTTCAGCTCCCTTGGCTCCCATCTCCTCATATTTCTAGGAGGCCAATAATAACCCCATCTTTTCCTACCCGCTTCACTGTGGCATCTTTTTGATGCTCTCCCTAGTCAGAGAGAAGAAGATCCACAGAGGAAATATAATGTCAGAGTCTGTCCAATCAGTCACTTCTTTTCAGGAATTTATTGGTCTCGTACCAGCTTGGCTTGGCGGGGGCATGGAACCCTTTTCAGTGACGCCTGGGAAACTCTAGGAAAGAGGGGCCGGCGATAGGTCATTATTATCGATGTTCCTGTCACAGGCCGAAAAACAGCTCTGCCCCGAGGTGTCATTAAATGTGAAATCCGAATTTTCAAGGTATTGATTCAAATGCCCTTAATTGCTTTTGAAAACGGCTGAGTGCGTGGCCTTTTTGTCCCCAACTGCTTTGCTTTCATTGCTCTCTGCATTGGCCTTGTGTTGAACTTACAAGGAGCAGTTAGAGCAAGCAGAACATGTGATGTGCCATGCCCTATTAGGAATATGAGAATTAAGATTAACAATATGTTTTCCAATACAAGTAGAGACAGTATAATGTACAGGATATGTCTCCCAAGCATATCTACATGTGACCTGGACTGTTTGTGTGTGCAAGTGTGTGTGTGCTTGAGAGTATGTCGTAATACTGCAAAATCAATAGTCTACTCACCCCATATTAGCCGTGCAAACCTATCAGGCACATTTATTGCATTTCTCAGATTTTCCTTCTCTACAAGCTGAGAACCTGACTTAGACAGGCACAGAACATACAGTATACAGTACAGTAGACACAATAGAAACACATCAAATAAAAATAACAACTATAATCCAAGGGCATCAACATGCTCTAAGACAGCCATCATAACTATCATCACTGTCCAGGTAGACATTTAAGGTGTGTAAAAGATTTCCGGGGGAAATACGTTAATCAATTTGTGGGCTCACCTCTGGTGTCAAATGTAAGACACTCAACCATTAGGCAAAAGTCCATTATTCAGTCAAAGATACTGTCGGAGTGTGAAAGGGCTGTGTAACCTGGCTCTTCCTCCCTCACATCACCTGCCATTTCTGGACAGATGTTATCTACATTCCTGCTATAGCGCTGTCTCATAGGTAGACTGCAGCAACTATATTGTTTATGTCGTAACACTTCTGTTTTTGTTGCACTGTACCACGTAATATTGTAGTGGAGATGCTATTGTTGCACTGTGCCTTGTAAAATACAGAACTTCCTTGACCATAACCACCAATATGTACATGTACATTCCACATACAGCTCTACAGAAATGGTGTAATCAAGCTGAGGCAACCTTCAAGCTTGCTTACCAGGAACATTAATTCACCTGCCATATGCAATTTGTAATGTAGATGACTTCCCAAAAAACATGCAATGAAAAAGAATACATCTTTTACAAGTGTGCTTAATGGGCACAGCGCTAAACATGGCCTCAATTTTACTGGCAGACAGCCTATTTAGATTTATACTTCCCCTTTGCTAAGCACAAGGCTAGCACAAGGTCCACTTTTAACTCTGCTTAATAACTTAATCAGTTCCCAAAGAACGTCGGGGGTGCACTTTCTCCCCATTGATTTAGATGAGAATGGCTGTTTTATTTCTGGAAAAGTTAACGCAAGCCATTTGTGCCCTGGTGTCGCCCTTGATTGATGGTGAGGGTCCAGGGAAGAGTAGGGACAAGTTACACTCGATGAAAGATTTAGAGGAGCCAGTCACAGCATGTTATTCTGTGCTGATAACCCACACTGGCCAGCCTGTCTACCACTTTCCCTCTAATTTATGTACTGCAGAAGAGCCACCCCGGGCACGTCCCCTAACCTCCAAGCCCAGGAAGGAGCACTTACTGCTGGGTCGCCAAGCTCAGGGAGGAGACCCACTGGCACTGGGACCTCTTTTGTTTAAGGTTGCGGGGAGGTCACGCCACTTCACGCCCCTGTGTGCGACCCGTCAGTGGCACTAATGAACAATTGCGAGAAAGAGATGTCGAGCTGTGAAGATCAGAGGGTATAGTCATGCACAGTTCACTGAATAGACCCGACCCCAAGTCAAGACGGAACAAAGCCATCATCAGATCCAGTGTGGTCTTCTCAAAAACGTGCCATTGTGCGCGTTCGATTTGTCCACCCGCGCCTATTGACTTACCTATAAAGAAAACAACAATATGGCTGCAGTACTGTTATTTAATGCTGACTCCCATCTTCCTGGAATAGCAGTATTGTATTTTTGAGATCTAATTTCCCAGTGTGAAGGTGAAGGCTACAGAATGCTGATGCATACTTGTTTCCCACCGGAGACACTGGACACAGCTTGTTTAGAAATGTTTTGCCACCTAACATTGAAAGAACGTACGATGAATCTCATACCAATGTTTCATTGCCAGTCAGTCTATGGTGCACATTTTGAAATTGCATTTGAAAATGTCCAAGTTTGACCTTTCACCAAGCATATGCTGTCTTCTAAAAAATATTATTCAGGGAATATTTCACTTCAATATTATTTGGGACAATTATAGTTCACTGTATGAATTCATGTTTTGGGTAACAAAACTAGCTCTGTGAAAGCTGTCTAGCACAAGCCCTCAACAGGGTGGGTTTAAGAGCTGAGTTGCTGCCGAAGGCTTTCACAGCATTCAATGTAAAGTACCTTAACAAAAGACCAAGTCAATTTAAGTGAGGGTCAAGGGTTGGAGACTAGAGCTTCCTAGATTCTTAGCCAATTAATTCTGGCTTCCTGAGTAGGAGTTTAGGCGCTAACTAACTCTCCCCATCCAGTCCAGTTCATCCACCACGTCCTTCTCTAGCTAGCCCTACATCAGCTCTATTCTTCCCTAATGAGGGGGAGATGATATATTCTTTATATAAAAGATAAGATTCACAGAAGTCAAAGTCCCCCCAATTATATGCCTGCGTAGAGAGAAAAATATATAATTATGAATTTGATCATCACTAATTAAACCAGGGGGGATTCATGCAAGGCTGAGATGGCGCAAGTGTTTTTGTTTGGATAGGGGAAATAATTGGTTTAGGAATGATAAGAGCAAAAGAGCGGCCCGGGAACAAACCAAATAGGGGGGTTGGCGTAGCTCAAGGCAAGATTTTCTAAAAGCAGTTACTCATAGTTTTTTGAGAAACAGTTAGAATAAGTGCTGAGGAAGGGTTGTATTATTTTTTAATCGTCTGAGCTCTCTGGCTGTTGTACGGGATCGGAGTAATTATACAAATGTGGATAGTTGAACAACAAGAGAAAAAGCCAGATGTTCCTATGTCCATGACTGATATGTGAAACGTTAGTAGTGTTAAGGGTTGACCAAATTACACAAACTGTACTGTTACTGTACCTCACTGCAGATTTCTTAATTACATAATTAATCTGACTGTCAGCATGTGTTATTTCCCTCTTTGCTGTCATTAGCTTTGAACCTGCCAGCAAAACTTCAACCCTCAAGAGTGAACTAATTTGTGGTGAAATTTAATTTAATTAATGGCTTTGGTAATTAGTGGGCATACCATTTTATTCCTATATGTAACCATTTTCTTATTAAAGTCGTTTGGTCATCTTTATTGCATTCTGCATGATAAGTAACACTTATCAAGTAGCATTACATCATATTGCCTTTAACCCAGATGTGTGTGGTTATGTGCCTTGAATCAAATATTGACGTCATTCAAGTTTGGACACGCGTCTCAGAGACCATGAAAAGACCTCTCTCTTTCAGCAACCCAACAATAGGGGTACTCTGTTGTCTAGACCATGTCCTTCACATCCTTGAATACCATTCCACTAACCATTTTAGTGTCCACTTATCTAAAGGTCAGAGAAATGTCCCTGTATCCCCAATTCCTAATACCGTGAGCACAACTTTGTACAACACAACATCGTATTTTAACTATTAACCTTAGAAAATGGTATAGCATTTCCATATTGTGCTGAGTAAATATTTCCCCTAATTGTATTAAATAGATTGCCAATACATATCTGATTTGAACATCTTAAAACATGTATCTACACACAGGAGTTCCCTGACTGCTGCACCTTTTTAACATTCAAGAAGCATTGACATTTAAAACTTTGGTAAAATGCCAAGTAAGTGTCATGCTTAGCAAAACTGCTAATGAAGAAGATCTATTTGTTTTGCTGTTCAAAGGCTTCAACTCAACATGACTCAGCCTAAATTTCGATCTCTTTTCGGAGCCTTTGGCATTTGTAAGCCTGTCTCTGCTCACTGCTCTCTTTGCTCCCTAAACTTATCGACTGCCTGGCATATTCTGTCATCCCTTTTACCTCTGCTGTCCTTGTAGATCGCAAGTGCGCCGGGGTACAGAAAAATGACACACAGAAAGCACTGTTGACACAGCAACTCTGTGCCTGCTGATGCTACATTGCAGTTTGTCTCTGACTTTGTTGGACGATGACTTTGCTGAGAGCACCTCAGTGACTTTGACAGGGCGCTTTGGCAAACAAGCTCAAGAACTATTCTCAGATATAGGATCCTGACATTTTTAGCGACATGTTTAAGACATTGTGAACAACATTATGAGACCACAGTATGCCAGCATATTTAAATAAGACAACACAGGTCAGAATCATTTGAGATCTACAGCATGAAGGCAACACAATCATTACTTCTTCTGGGTCTCTCTAATCAATTAGATAGCTGGGGCAGAGAGAAAACCAGGGTGTTCGGCCGCAGACAGACTAAACCATTCTTCACCCACAAAGGAAAAAAGGGTGGGGGGGCTGTAACAGTAGCTCTAATGAGCCCCCCAGGGGATGCCATATTACATGTGGAAATGGCCCCAATTATGCCATCCAGCCGTGAATTCCTGTGGAAGGAGGATGGAACGTTTCGCGTTAGCGAAGTTTGGGCGGGCATGGCTGTGACCACGGTGACTACAGACTTAATCAGGTGTCATCAGGGCTGCATTCAACCGTACGATAGCAGACCTGAGATTCCTTCCTGCCTCTCCTAAGACCCCCTGATTGCTCAAATCAATGGCTATTTTTCTCCTCTGCTACGAAAGTCACATTATTGGAGTGATTTGCATTGTGACTTGTTTCGGATGTGTGCGCTTGAGACAAAACGGTCTTGTAAAGCTTAAGATGATGCCTCATCATCATGCAGCGCACCCATTCTCTCTGCCAGATGCTTACTTTACAAAATGCATATGTTTACATCTCTGTCTGGGTGCAGTGATTAGTAATTTCTAACCTTACTCTGGGGCATTTTTCACTTGAAATGTTCTGTAAATCCTAATTGTAATCTGTTCCTGGACAGTGACAAGTCATATTGGCAAGCTTGCATGACCGATTAGTGTAAAGTCTGCCTCATAAGCTTGATGGACCTCAGGACAAGTGACCCCAATCACCCGTTCACCTTTGAGTTAACAGCGACTGTAATGGTTTCTAGCTGTGTCATTTGATTGAATGCAAACTGTAACACTGCAGCAGACAGCTTAGCATTCATCCAATTACCATAATGTAATAGTGGAGTACGTTCAAGGGCGTTGTGTGCTCACTGACTATGTTCACTGTTCTAAGTGTGCTAAGGCGGTGAAAACATTCAATCTAGCTCTCATTTCATGGCCAATGTTGTTTGAAGATGGCACAGGCAAAGAAATGACTCCCTTTCTTTCTTCTGCTATTATGTGTAAAGTGTACCTAGCAAAGAAGAAGGGTTTGTAGTGCTTCACTTGAAATTCCTGCTCTAATTCGCACGGCAGATACAGACACTGCACGAGGCAGATGTTGGGAAATACTTTTCTCGAGCTTGACAATGCTCTGCTGCACTGCTCACAAAGTCAAGAAAGGAAACAAGTCTGTGAAGTTGCAGCAGATTTTCTCCTTTTGCTCATGAGCTCTTATTATTTGTGGTAGTGTGTGTGTGTACTTGTGTGTGTGTCCTGGCTATTATATATGCTCTAAGAACCAGAAGTCTCCTCCAAAATAACAAACTGAGGAACGAACTTGGGAGTTCTTGATCCTCATGTTCAAGTGCTGTGGGTTTAGGGTTCGAATGTGTGTTGGTGTTAGGGATGGTTATAGGTTTAGAAAGTTTAAGGTTCAGTTTAGGTTTGTGGCTCAGATTAAGGTTAGGGTTAAGGATTTAGGGACTGAATTGTGAGTACCCACATAGTACAACAAACTTGTGTGTGATTTTGTGAAACAATAGTTGCTTTCATTGCATTCCCTTATATCCCCTTTATATCTCTAAATACAGAAGAAGGTTCTTGGAAATATAATCAGTTCATTTGCCAATATAAGATGCCCATACAAGGCCAAACATCTCGTTGTGTAGCCACTTCGATAAACATGTTTCACTGTCATATTTCTATGACAACGTTGTTTGTGTGGACTACGTTGAAACCCAATTGTCTGGCCACGACAATGCCTTGAGTACTGTTTTGTTGTACACTCTGGAGGCAGTGTGGCTGGGGTCATGGCTAACATATTGAGTTTGTAAGACCATCAGAGGGACAGGACGAATCAGTGACTGCCTTCAGAGGAGAGAGGCAAAAGGGGTGTTTGTTGCTGAGGACAAGCCAAGCTCACTTTCTAGAGACTTCTAGAAACAAGCCAAGCAACCGACAGCCACTTCCCCTGGGACAAAAAGTTCAGAACACTAAAATCCAGAAGAGTACACTTTGTCTTTCTCTTTGAAAAAGTCTTCCCAACTGACGAGGCGAATGCAAGGATCTTTGGTTAGAGCCCGTCCTCGCTCTGTATGCACGACCCAGACGCCTCACGATCACTTGGGGCCTGAGAAGCGAACCCCTTGTTTTCCAATCCAAGAAAGCGTTCACCGTGGTGGCCATATGTTTAGAAAGAAAACAGAACGGCGAAATTGCTTCAGCGAATAGTGTTACTGCTGTATTGCCGCGGGCATTAGGCTGTTGAAAAAGTTGGGCATCCATCTCTTTGGGTGTCCCCACGGAGATTGAGAAAAATCTGGGAATATCTTTTCTTTTTTTTTATGTCTGTTTCAGATCTGTTTCACCCAAATCCCCTCACAGCTGGTTGGCCCAGGGTGCTCTGATGAGGGCCGGGTCCAAGGGGACCGTGGAGAGCCGTGTCTCGGCTCAGGTGTGGTTATCTTATCAACCAGGACTTACGGGTGGGATGGTACACTGACTGTAGAGGGACAAGCCGGAGCTGCGCTTAAAAATATCTCCAGACAAGACGGAACTTTGTTCGTCATGTGGTCCGAGTGGATTTGCTGGGTTTCTAAAAGGAATGCTCGGAATTAGACATTGTCTGGATGTTTAGAGATCTTGCTGACACTGAATGTAGTGATACCGTTCTGGTGAGAATTGAGTGAAAGTCAACCGTGCAAATACTATAACATGCATTAATCACGTGCTGCATATGTGTCCTGTGTATTTAGTTGTCACCATGTATATAAATCCCAATGGCATTACTGTGTACACTAGAAGTGCTTAGTGGGGTTCAGAAATATAATTTTTTTCTCAAGTGTTTCAGATCAACTGTGCAGTTGGCAACAATTGCATCATGCCAAAACTGAGCACTAATCTCACAGTATACAATGAAACTGAGTTTTCCAACGCTATCATACAGCCTAAGAATCTGTCTCTCTTGGTCCAAAAATCCATGCGTTTATTCTAAACTGTACTAAAGCCCTGTGAATTAAACCATGCTGTATGACACAAATAAACATTGCAGCAGGCTTCCAATTCCTGGTCTGGTTTTTTGCACTGGAGGACAGAGGTAGCCAAAGAATGTATTCAAACTATTAAAAATGAATCACAGGTGAGGAGATGGTGGTGGGCCCACTGTGGATCACTGAGCTGAAACCTAGATGCTGTTTGTGATGGAGCTCCAGCACTTGTGGGCTTCAAGGTGCAGGTAAACAATAGGTGAGTTCTCACTCAATAATGGATGTTCCAATTTCCTGTTCTACAAATACATCTGTCTCTCGCATGTTTATCATCTAGGTCAAGGACAAAAATGTTTTTGTTTTTTCAGAAGCAAAATATGGGCAATGCAGTTGAGGCTCATAGCAACAGAGCACTAATTCAAGGCGTAAGCAGGTTTCACTATTACCGATGTGATTTGACAAAAGCAATGACACACAAGTGTTTGTGTTCTCTTTTCCAACCAACGATTGGCTTCTCTTGGTTTGACCCCATATGATTACATCAAAGACACAAGATCCAGCAAAAACATTGCTCTGAATCTGTCTGGCAGCTGCAGTATGTGTGGTGTTAATTAATAAGAGTTGCAGAGGGGTTGCTACGAGGATGTAGTATGCTCTCTGTCATTCTCCCTTCACTTTCTCTCTCTCTCTCTCTCTCTCTCTCTCTCTCTCTCTCTCTCTCTCTCTCTCTCTCTCTCTCTCTCTCTCTCCTCTCTCTTTGTCTCTTTAACGATCTCTCTCTCTCTGTCTGTCTCTCCAGCGCTCCATGGGGGCGGATGTGTCTCTGTGGCCCTCCGTGGAGCTGGAAAGGACATCCTCTCAGTTTAATTCAGCTCAACCCCGGTCTCCTGGTGCTCGGAGACACAGGGTGTGTGACAGGCCTTTCAGAGAGAGGAGTGAGAGAAAGAGAGAGAGAGTGAGAGAAAGAGAGAGAGAAAGAGAGAAAAGAGAAAGAGAGAGAGAGAGAGAGGAGACTCATCACCATCTGTATGCCAAGAGTCTTTCAAAGTGTCATTGGCCTGGATTGGCCCGATTGAAAGAGTTAATCTGGACCTGGCAGCAGTTTTGACAGCCTATGCAGTCATGATGAGAGGCTGTGTTTCTCTATGCTGATTGATACGTCTAATTGAACTTACTGTCTTTTAAGAGGTATCAAGAATCTACAGTATTATATGAAACCACGTAACATGTTCTAACATCCCAATGGAGAGAACCGACATTGTCACATTTCTATTCTTACAACACATTTACTCTGAAGTGTGTTGTAATACAGGAAATTAAACAAAAACATTGCATGATGTGCTTTCCGTAACACTACATAAGTGCGTAACACTACATTTTTACTACAGGTTAACAAACTTTGCCAGCAGGAACAATACAGAACGTTCATTCTCCCCATATTCCTATTTAAAAAGCTCCCAATGCTACGACAGTGGTGTTATCCCAGGGCACAGCGGTAAAAATGTTTTATGTAAGTTGTATAAACCTGTGTGCTGACCAGCCTTATTTCACCACTGTTTGTTTGCATCAGGCAAAAAAATGCGGAGGCTGAGGAATGGATAACTCTGGCCCAAGGCACTCGAGTACAGAAGCCCAATATTTCCCTTGGTACCCAGGAGACGACAGCCCCCACAGGCGTTCTCTCACTGCCGGCCGGCCCGCTCTCTGCTCTCTCCATCCCTCCCTGCTCTCATCATCTGACGATGATTCCTCCTGCTTCTCGCGAGTCCACGGGAACTGCTTTTCGGAGGACACTTTCCTCTTTTCCCCTCCAGACCTTCGTCACAACATCACATCCCCTGATCTACCATAGACATAACTGTGTCATCACATTTTACATTTAGCTTTGTCGATGCTAAATAAATAATGGCGGCAATGGGTCTGTTCATCTGCGGGTAGATGAACTTGTCAGGATGGGTCTTCTGTTTGGCTACCCATCATGCAGTGTATGGAAAGGATGTGAAGGCTCGCTCTGATACCGTATTGTCAGACCATTGGCTCTCAACTCATACAGTGACACTTTAGACAATTTCACTCTCAGAGGACTCAGTCGTGGGTGAAATAGCTTTGTTCTACCTACACAATGCTTCGTACTGTCACCATTCAACAGGAAAGTGTGTTGATGATACTTGTAACTGAATGATAGCTTTGCTGATTTGAGAACTCCCATTAATATTTTGCTATGTTGACGCGTACGGATGTAATGCATGCTGCCGAGCCTCCAGCTCCTCCAGTAGGTTGTCCAGCTTTCGGGACGTTTGCGGCCGTGCCTCCAGCTGCTTCTCATAAGATAATCAATGCCAATTAAGGACACGGGCATGTTGACGAGCAGAGAGGCGTCATTGGTGGTGTCATGAAAATGTGTGGACAGCGTGACGTGGGCTAATACAAACTGGTTATACTGCGATCCTCTGTTTTTATTCTATCTTTTTAACCTATGTATTGATTGTTTGGTCTAATTGCGATGTACGGTGAGGGCCCTGACTAGATAGTTTGTATGTATGCCCAGCTATGTTTAGGCTATATTGTCGTGAAACCTCACTGCTGTTTTAGTGTGTGTGTGCTCACTTGTGCATTGTGTTGCCGTATTGTGTGCGTGTGCTCACTCTTGTTGGTGGTTTGTGTATACTTGCAGTGCCTATGTTATAGTGTTGTTAGCTGGGGTATCTAGGCATCCTATTTATCAGTGGCACTAACCCTTGAATACCTGCCGTATGTTTTATTGTAATAATAAATTGACTACTCTTTTTGATACCTTGTGAAGCCTACCGGTTGTTCATTGAAGCCCCATTCCAGATCCTTAGTATAGCTCTTTAAAAGCGAACCATTACACAGTAATAATAGTGGACAAACTTATGTATGATATAACACAGAGCTTTCCTTAGCTGTTTAGGTAACATGTTCTTATCGTGACATGTTTTCTATATCCACTGGAGAATATGAATGAATGTGCAGTTAGAAATAAAGTTGAGTTTAAGCTGAAGTCAAAGCACGTTTAGTTAGTAACTTCCTTTTGGCTGAGAATCACACGTCTTGAACCTGGGTCACTGAATAAAATCCACAGTGCATTACATCCTCTCACATACTTACCCTGTCCAATAAAATCCTAACATATGTCATCAATTCATAAGAACTGACAGAATTATGTTGGTTCTGTAGGCTGGACATCAGAACTCCGTTCAACATATTCCTACACGACCAGATGTCAATTCAAGAACAATAAATCACAGTCTGCTGCAGAAATGCTGATGCACACCAAGATTCACTAAAGGATACTCACCAGTAGGGCTTTGCCTGTCTAAAACAAGCAATAATCTCCCCTTGTCTTGCAGATGTGGTCAGGATCTGTCGGAATCCCAGGCTTCTTAGTCCTCAAACATCCTTTAAGAGGAAATACTTGGAGTGTGGCAACGTGGGCCGTGGTTGGTCACCGTGCCGACCAGAACTTTGGCAGAGAGAAGCATTGGGAGACGCCCAGGCCGTGTGCAGTGGAGTGGTCAGTTCCTCTGGATGGGATCCTAAAGATACAAGAGGGAAGAGAGTCATGAGTTCGGATGGCCTGTGTCACACCGTAACAATGGGTGGCATTGATGGAAAGGGTGGCCTGGCAGTGTCTCCGTGGGTAGTGTGACATAGCTGCAGCTGGGCGGATGTTTTTTCTCAAAGGCACGGCAACACCGATGATGTAAAGAATTACACAATTTAACGAGCAGGAAGTGCATGGCTTTTTAGATGCCATGCATAGGATGCTGCACCCATGTCGTTTACTGCTCGAGCATTTTGGTCGCTTTTGAGAGGGAATAACAAGCAACGACTAACTTTCTTCAAGAAGACATTTATAAATGAATAAATCACAGAAGGGTGATGCCAAACTTATTTTCGTAAAATGGTTTTGTTTTATTTTTCTTCTTGAGTAACAATGACTGAGCGCAGAAAGTGGACAAGGCTAAAAAGATGAGGCCATCTCAATCTAAAAGAAAAGTGACGTCGGTCGGATGATCATTAATTGATAGCACTTCCTCTGGAGTTCAGCTGGGAGGGACATTTGAGAGACGTCCATCTGAAGAAAAATAAAACAAACACGCCAGCTGTACTTGCCGATATGACACCTTTTTTTTCCTTGTGCGTCTTCGCTCTTTCATTATTGATGAGTTTTCCTGTCTCTGGCATGAGCCACTGTATCAGCTGTATTTGCCTGGAGGCAGTCGTGGTTGCAAAAGAGGCTGGCCGTGCCATGCTTTAAAAAAATTGCTGGGTTGAACCCATTAGCAGCATATTGACAAGGCGAGAAATGTAGGCTGTGCAATGTCATGGGGTTGTTATGAGCCTAATCTAAATCCAATAGAGTAATCATACAAGGAAAAATGGCTACTAATTATTTCAATACCCTGGTTAATAATAGTTTTTTTTTGTCTAGCTTGAGGCCTACCATGATGGTTGAATTAATTAGTTGTCCATTCAATTACAGATGCAACTCTCAAATAATGTCACCATTGTATGTGCATTGCAACTGGCTAATTTGATGTATCTCAATACAGCTGTACACTAGGAGGGGCTGTCACATTTCTAGCTAACTTCTAGGACCTACTGTAGCAGCTGCATTAAACTGTGGCTGGGGCTTGCAGACACGAGGTAGACTATCCGTGGTTGACCACTCAAACCTCTCCCCCAGTCACTCCTGGCTGACAGTGACGGATGGGAGACCCAACAGGAACCATGAAACTGGGGGGTTCGGGGGCAGGTGGTTTAGTGGATTGGTATCGATCGACACCACGCCAGCCCACCAGTACAGGAATGAATCAACGCCCCATCAGCTCCCCTCAACTCCATCTGTCCCGAGTACAACCCAGCTCCTCCTGTTGACGACGAAGCCCGTAAATCCTCCGACATAAGTGCACACCTCGTCTGACCCCTTTGACCTTTCTGTTTATGAGCGTAATTCCAAACACTCAGGATGTGAGTACTCTTATGACGGAAAACGACCTGTGGTGAGGAGTCAGGGAAGGGAAACGTAGAAAACGACAGTGTCACAGCAGACAGTACACCTCTGTACACTTTAAAGGATCATTGCATGGCTCTGGGAAATATATGCCAATTATTTTCTTTTGACTAAATCAGTTATTCTGAACTATTTTGAAGACTTCTGCAATTTTGGAGGTGAAATGGAGGCATGCAGATCAGAATTGCCTGGCATTGGTGGGGGAGGGGGGGGCACTCCATTCACTTCGTGATCAGGCTGATGAGAAGCTGTCCAAGGACGGTGACCAAAGAGGCGACACAGCCTCGCTCTCTGGCCCTGGGCATGACGGAACACCACACAGAACTCTGGGAGCGGCACACTGTGTGATCCTGCACAGGGGGCTGCTTTAAACAGCCACTCGCTCACACAATCACCATGGAAACTACTTTTTGGCCTTTGATGGGCATGGTCTTTGGAAGGTCCCCAGGGGATTTTCTTTAACTCCCTGTCTTCACAGAGTGCACACAAATAATACCAGGCCTGTCAAGTTCACGTTACTTGTCTACGTTCTGTGTGAAATAGTAATGCTGGCCTTGTAAATTGTACATTGTCATCCTCCTTTACCCAATTCCAAAATTGTCACCAGATTGCCTTCGATCATATCTTACGCGGTGACTGGAAAATCCAGTAAAACAAAGCTTGTTGTTCTGTTGAATATTTAATGCGGAGGAAAGCGATGCCTCAGATAATGATAGGGACAGTTGGCCTTTTTTTTCGTCTCGAAGACATCTGTCATTTAAGCTGAAATTGGCGGGTTTGTAATGAAAGAGAATTCATCGCACCTTTTGAGTCCAGCCCTATCATTAATTTAGATGCTCCCGTGCTGAGTAAATGCTGCTTTATTCTTTCATAAGTGGTCGATATTAATAATGCACAAGGTGGCTAAGTTCAGCGTCCGTCTTTGGAAAGTTCTCTTGCTGAAAAAACCTTTCGAAGCCGGATGGGAGAAGATCCCCCCTTCCACCCGTCATCAAAGAAAGGTGAAAGGTGGATGCGTGGCAGCATGACAGCCGTGCGGATGGAGGGATCCGCCCATCAGCGGTAATTGGAGGTACAGCAAGCTGGGGGCTCCTGGGGGGGTGCTGGGAGAGGGGGGCCTCCATCGATCCCAGGCACGGTGCGAGGAAAGATGCGCGTCCTCCTCCGCAGCCCCTGACAGCTTGCTGCGCGGGGCCGCCTTGAAGGACAGGGTGTCCTTTCACACGTCTGATCATCAGAGGTGAGGGTCTCCCCCTCTCTCAGCCTGAGCACAGAGCCGTCCAATTATACCCTCATTAACCATTTACAGTCATGTAGACGGGAACAGGTTGAAGCTAATGACACGGTTTCATCAAACGACACAGAGACACAAGGCTTAAATGGTTTTCTCAGAGTATGTATGGGCATGATGAGTTCCAGGGTGATTCATTTACACATTTTATTTAATTAATTGCAGATGCTTTTGGGCAATTCAGTGGTTGCATAAATCCCCTATCACTTGGAATTCATAATTTCTTTGCCCAATGACCTGCCATACATTGTCTAACATTCTACTTTATGAATTGTTTGATATTTAACTATAAGGGTATGGTTTTTTCCTTTGGTGATATCTTCCAAATATTTCGACATATTTGAATACATCACTTCACCGTTTAGTGTTAAGACTGTTGCTGGTCTGAAGCCTTTCTCTCATCACCTCTCAAGAGGAAGGCTCTCTTCCTGCGCTTCTTTTATGGTATACCAAAATCAAAACAAATCTGTATTGAGCTTTGCCTACTAGACCAATGGTTGCCATGGTGATGTGTTAACTCTCTTTGCCTGTGTCTGGAATTGTAGATGCTTCGTGCAGACACAACCACAACAACTATTTACCTTTAACTGATGGTCTTTGTCGGAACTCGTCCCATCATGCTACCTCAGATTGTTTTCTAACGGGGGGTAATGACGGTATTTCCCATGCACAGCTGTGGCGACAGGGTTAAAAAAGCAAAAAGACAATGCCCCTAAACTCCAAGGACATTTGCACCCCATAAAAACCTGTTTGGTTTTGGTGATGGCTTGAGATTGCTTACAGGCAGAGAGGCACTCACCTCATGCACTACAGAGAATTGAAAATGATTGAGTGCAGGCACATTCAGAGAACAAGATCACCCTGAACATGCTTAGAATGAGACAGGATATTCAACGGATACAGAATCAGTGTATGGCGTAGGTTAGAACAGGATACTGAAAACGGATATAAAAATGTTCAATATTTGTGCAGTGATACTCCTACTCCTACCTAGAAGAAGTGAGTGTCTTGGTAATTTGGTAAATTTGACCCTTCTTTATCTGTTTATGTGGATGGGCGATAACACTACTGACACGGAAAAGTACTATTTATAGTATTCAGCGCTGACCGTGCCAAAATCACAGCATAAGTCCTGGATTAAACGGAAAGCTATTAATGCACCATGGCTGTGGGCCCAATGGTAGGTGGCAGTGCTGGGTATGAGCAGGGACACCAGTAAGGCTCTCTCCAGGAGGTCAGCGAGGAGCAGGGCCAAGGCGCTCCATCCACCCCCCCCCTCCTCCTCCCCTCCTCTCCTCCTCTCCTCCTCCATGGGGAGGGCTCAGGTTCGGCCAGAGACAGAGGACAGGAGAAGGTTGTGGCATTACAGCAATCTACCCAGGCAGCACCCGTGCAGGCACACACACACACGCACACTTTCTCTATTTCACACAATCTCTCTCTCAGAAAATGTGTCTCTCTTGCTTTTTCTCTCACCAAGCACACATACTAGTAACTTCCCTTCCTTGTCTGCAAAATGATATGCTGAGCCCTGTAAAGAAACCTAACCCACCAGAACTGAGTGTTACAGGAATAACACAGTCTGAAGGTGCCGGGTAATGTAGACAGTATTGCAGATGCTCCCAAGGGTATAAATAGATAATGACCGCTGGAGATACTGTAAGTAGAACACGGTGCACCCATGAAGGTATTTCAAAAAGAGCCTTTTGACTAAAGCACGCCATTAACTATATTTGAATATACGTAGCAAAAAAAACATGTTTTATTGCCATGTTTCTCCCCTATGGTAGAATATCCCATACTCATTCACCGATGCAAGGTCAGGCTCGATCCTAGAAAACCAAAGATGTTGGATGTTTTGAGTGCCATTATAGTAATTGCTCTCTCAATCCCAAGTTGCTGTAAAATACCTCTATTACTGAGAGCTCTCTGCTGCCGGCTCCCTGGCTTGAGAGAAGGGAAGGGGGGGGGGAGTGTCATATTGCTTCTGTGGTGACTGCTCAGAGCTCAACCTTTCAGTGCAGACCTTTCATCTTCTACAGCTGTCACTCAACCTCACTGGGTCATTTTGTGCTCCGGCAAGGGCTCAATTAATCCAGGACCAAATGGGAGAGAGGGTTCATTTTCACCCTTGGTGAGTAGGTGACTGCTGTTCTGTTTACTTGGCCGTCTTCCCTCTCCTGTTTCCTTCCCCCAAGGCGCTATGCAACCGGAATAGCAAGAGCGGAGGGCTGCAATCGTTCTCCGTCACCGGGACACTTTAAGAAGCTCTGGAGGTGATGACATGGTGGGGGCTTGGCAAAAGATCCCCCCCTGCCTGCCTTGAATCTTTATGAGTTGCTGTTATGGCCCCCATAATGGTCCATTAGAGCAAGAGGGAAATGGCAATGGAGAGAGTAAGAGCACACCTTGAAATATGTATCACTTTACCTAATTGTTTGTTTTGCTCTTTTGTATTCGATTATTATTCGAGGCCCAACGTTTCAAGAAGTGCAATATACTGTTAGGTGGCTGACAGTATTTAGTTTACAGTCATAAAACATTACTTTATCATACTTTATGTCATATTCATTTTCAACCAACAAAGGAATTGTGAATCAATGTTTTTACAATGGTTACATTATTTCACTGTGTATTTTTTCATGCAATGGGGGTGGCAAAATACTAAGTACTATGACAGAATGCTTAATGAAGTACAAAGTAAATTGTCCCCTAATGATGTCCATTAGCGGAAATCCCAGTGCCCCCCCAATCCTAGGCAAAATACGACCCCCCCCACCAATATACATTACAACATAAGTAATTTGTTACAGCACTATTTTTGAGGTCCCCCCTCATCAATTGCTCTTGAGAAAATGTCATGTAATTGCTGCATAAATCTGTCTGTTGAGCTTGCGGTGTATTTCTGTGTGCGTGTAGAATGTCTGTACAGTTCTAGGGTATGTCTGATGGCAGGAAGCACACATCCACATCAATATCATTCCTAATCATGGATCATATTACATGTTTCATTCCTCAGCTGTAAATTATCCACGTCTGGGGCTCAGGACTCAGTCAACCACACAATGAGAAAATCCTTTTTAATGTAAGCTATCTAAAAATGGAATTCAATGTCAGCCGAAATTAATGCATACGACTACCTGAGGTAAACCGACTGGACGCCCTACAAGGTAATATACCATATGTCACAGAGTGCAATCACACAGCTAGCGCACGGCCATGGTCTGCATAATTATAGGGGCTTGGGGAAATCGAGGGGCTGCGCTACCCATAAAACAGGGGGCTTAAGTAATCTCCGCGAGATGAGAGACATTAAAAAGAACACGGTGCGTCCTTGTTGGATCAGTGCTTCAGCATGCCGTGTACAACCTGCCAACGCTTGGATAAAGACGTGGCTAACGGTGGCTTCTCGGTTTTTTGGCTGACAAGCAGCACTGCCTGCAAGCACGTTACAGCTCTGACTCTGACACCAGCTTTAGACAAAGAACAAGACCTTCATGTACAGGTGACTGACGCAGCGAAATATCGGGTCGCGCTGTATGGTGTTGCATACTGCATTAAACGTATTTTAAAGTCATAAAATATAGAGGTCCATTTTCACCGTGAGATGGGCCCAGTAGTGTGCTTATCCTCGGATCAGGACAAGAGCGTGTGTGAGGAGCGTGTTGGTGGACAGCACCACTCGTCCCTGACAAGTCTAATCAGGCCCAAGACAAATGACAAGCCATTCCGTCTTGTCTGCCATCTGCGATTCTGACAGAGAGCTTTCTATGAATAGTATATTCAGAGCTCTTTTGAAGAGAAGTAGCTCTTCCTGTTCTCAAGGGGATTCAACCTCCATGTCTTCATTGTCTGCCCCACACACACACACACACACACACACAGTATCGTTGTGCTGAAACAGTACAGGTAAGATGGGTGGTGCCAAAACATTTAATATTGAAGTGAAACAGCAAGGAAGGACTAATAACAAAAGTGCTGACTAGCAATATTCTGTTTCATTTACGCAGAAAATAGGGGAAAAAATTATTGGTCTTGATGGATTAGAGTATGAAATATGTATCCGATGGCTGTATACATAGACAGATATTAAAAGAACTTGGATGACAATTTTTTGTTGTCTTTCTAACAATTCTATCCGCTTTCAGGCATCCAGTCTGTCAATCTCTCTGTTTATCTCTCAGAGCCTCACAACAGCAGCCTTCTTTATCGTAACCAATCTTTTTTCAAACTTCAGGGCTCTTTCACAGGTTAACATGGATGTATTGTCAGGGCCCAGCCAGCACCCAGTGTGGACACCCTGTCTCACAGCGACCAAACCCATCAGAGGAGCTCTCTCTTAGGCTTCAAACGAGCATCCTTGTGCCAGTACCCCGAGGGCCTGGGGAAATGAGTTAGTGTTGGTGTCTTTGTTCCTCTCTCTCCTCAATGCAGCACAGCTAAGATATATATTTGGGGGTTTAGCTACTCATAGGAAGAATGTTCTTTTTCTAACAAGGCAAGCAGATACTGTTTCTCTGCGTTTGAGATCCACCCTATAATTGCAAACATTTTGTGATAGAACCTCCCTAATGAAGGGAAAATGTGCCTGGGTAGCAGACGACATTAGAAACAGTGACTAATTGCCGCATGTTGCGGGAAAAGCTGTCAACAGAATGATCCGATTTTCTTAAACTGAATTTGCAGGCTGTAGATATTTCATCTTTGTCGGTTTTGATGCCACTGTTGAAGGACAACGCGCTATTAAGCTTACCACTGTCATCCTTGCATCAGGGTTCATCAGGTTTGTCCGTTTGTGTTCTGTGTGCCGTGAGTGTGTGCGTGTTTCTGTGTGTGGGTTTGCATTTGTGAGCACATACTGCACAGCTCAATGGAAGTTGATTTCCACACGTACAGTATACTGCATGTGTAAGGAAGTCATATGATCATATGACAGCCTTCCTTCTGCATTTGTATTCTTGAAATGTCAATGTTCTTGTATGCTTGTGTGAGTATACAAAGCCACTAATGTATTGGCATTACTGTTTGCCTGTCTGTGTGTGTGTGTGTGTGTGTGAACATGCACACATACAAGTGCAGGTGTAGTCACACTATTTGTGTATGATAGGAGTAATCTCTATTTGAGGGTTGACCTGTCACAGTGCGACAGCATGTTCACCAGAGCTCCCTGTGGACACTCACCCATGCGCTACAAGGCTCCAGGCAAAAAAACTGAGACTCAATAGAATGAGTGATGGGATGTACTGGAGTTAAGGGGATGTGTGGCTAGCATTTTCCACTCAGTTTATTACCCTCCATTTCTATTTTGATGACACAGACACGAACATTAAAGACAAAATCATCATCTGACCTCTACCGAACCCACACGGAGGCGCATTTAGATCCCCTCAATGTTCCCATTTTATTGACAGAAGTTGAGAAAGCACCTGTCGTTTCCTGTGACCTGCTCACACTGGGATGGGAGGATGAGGCAGGTCTTTGTCAGCGACGACAGCGCACAGTGCGCTACCTGCATTCCGCCATTTTGTGCAACCTATGAACAGTACACCTATCAGTCTTCCTGTATAGGCTCACTATGAGGCATCCCTGGCCTTGGCAGTGGGCTGTAGTGAGGCGAGTCAAGCATATGCTAAACAGACCTTAAGTCTTGAAAGCAAAAGTTGTCCCATGTCTGTTTGCACCGCTTTGAGCACAAACCACAAAATGTAATTATAAAGGGCACGAGAGCACACTCTAAACCAAGTTAAGACTGCAGAGAAGGCAATAAATCCACAGTGATTATTTATTTTCACTTCAGCACCCCAAGCTCTCAGTGAGAAAAAAAATCAATAACATGCAAACATCCAACCAAACAAGATTTGCAAATCAGCCTCCATAAAACAAACGTGGAGAGCTCAAAAATAAAATAGACCCGTCTTTGAGCTCTGGCTCTATAGCGGGAAAGTTAAACAGTTGACACCATATTCCATACTGTTTCTGCACAGTAGGTCGTGAGTCAAAAGAATTTGACTCAGAACTACTGATTTATGACACTTCCCTGTTCTTCTGGACAAGAGGTAATCTGGGTTTTCAAGTCATCCACAACACAATCCCTCAGTGGGAGAACCAATACGACTTTTTACCTGTTTATAATTAAATCATCACTGAAATATTGGGTAGAAGCGATGATTAGCTGTCACCAGTAAGTCACCTGCTTTCACAACAAAGAGCAATGCACAACACATAACTGATGGTCACACCAAAGATATTTGTAATGCACAAGACATATTGCAAAAACAGGCAAAGTATAAACTCTACACCATCTGTCTTTTCATGTGAGACTCAAAAAGGGGGAGAATGTACTGTATAAAATTTGAAATGTAAGCCCCCCTCCTCTACGTTCAAAGGCTTATACTTTTCTTATCGTTCTCGAGCGAGGAAGATGAAAAATATCACGAGGGCAAATCCAGCCCTCCCCCGTAGGCAACAGATGTAGTTGTAAAGTGTTTTAAGGAGCTCGGGGAGAGGAGTGGAGAGGGAAGCGTAGCCGCTGAGCTTTCATGACTCCCTCTCATTCAGGCTGGCAAGACAAAGAACCTGCGTGCACTCTCTCTCTCTCTCTGTTCACTGCTAATGTGGTGGAAAGAGCTCCGGGGTTGGGAGCACTGAGGCAGAGTCCTGGTTACGCTACGAAACACCCCTTGGTGCCGGTGCCGGTGCCATCCACTCCTGTCTCCGGGCCCCGTGTCTTTGGATGAGAGGTAGAGGAAACAAAGAACCGAGAGAGAGAGCAAAAGGGAGAAAGAGGGAATGAAAGAAAATGGCTGAGTAAAAGATGAAATGAGAAAGAGGTCCCTAGAAGGCACATCACATGTTCAATTTTTTTCCATCCTGCTTTGGCTCCTTAAGAGAGTTACGTAAGCGTTGAGAATGGACCTGTTTACCAAGGCTTAATGATTTTCATATTATTCTGTCAGCTGGAGATAAGGGGTCTGGGGTCGACAGAGTTTGTCCAAAGAAACCGTTTGAGATTTAACTTTGCAGATTTTCGGCATGAGCGTATCACTCATAAGAGAATTCATAGTATGGGGACATATGTCCTTTATATCTTTCTATTTGTCTCTTTCATGACATTTCAAAGAAGTTTCATATGCAAAACGTTACAGATAATGTGTCTTTTCCCCCCCCGGGACTATCTCGTCACATTTCAGTAGACTTCTAACAATATAATTAAATAATCCATGGAAAACTCAGTTGATATTGGGCTTCAAATGAAATCAGTTCTCTCCGCTGTCTTTCCTTCTTGCGGTTAGAAATGTGGAGTGCAATTTGTCGACATGAGTCTCCACTTCAATACCTCAGCGGCATCTGCCGTACTCTCACCACAAGCTTATAAGTGTCAATTTGCTTGGTTAAAAGTACATAGAGGCATGCTTTTCATTGCCCCAGAAAAAAGTTTAGAGGTAATATAGAACATTTTATGAACAGTGTGCATTACGGGCAACCGGGGACCAAGTGTTTTGGTGTGACGTGAAATAAAAAGAAAGAATCTCTTCAAATGTTTGTTGTCTGACTGTGAGGAATTGAGCTGGGGCATCCATCCTAACATTGAGATTGGTCAGGGGAACAGAAGTGCACAGAAACCTCACGACCGCACTAGTAGACCGCATCGGAAGACACCGTGCACACGGTTGTGATTCCTTAGGATTGAATATTCGGTCTGAAGGAGTTGTCTGTATGGCTATCCAAAAGCTCTGGCCCACTGTCATGGGGTTTTAATGTAGGCAGTGCTCCCTCTGTGAAATCTAGAGAGAGACCTAGGCACTGTTGGGAGCTAAAACTGTGTCTCACACCTTCTGGGAATTAAGGCACGAGTTGTCAATTTGATTTGGATTAATCCTTCTTAATCTACAAAGCATGGAAATCCCATGGAAATCTTGTTCTGAAAACACCATTAATGTGTTTTTCTTTCTTCTGAGGCTGACAAACTTGCATTATCAAAGAAAGCATGCTTCTTATTTGTCTTCATTTGGGGTGTATAAGCCACAGGAGGTTTATACACTGTCAGAAAATGTGTCATGGACTCCATACATCTTCAATTAGCTGCACCGTGATCTGATCAATAGTCATTTTCAGTACCAATCTGGAGATAGCATCTCATTACATCTTCCAAATGAGACAGTGGAATGGGTTCCTGTCCATCTCAGAGCCTCGATGTAGCTCAGCCTGAAAACCCACTCAGAGATCTGCCACCTACAGGTTAGGACTTGAAGCCCTTCCTCTCTATCCTACTCCTGCTCCACCCTGGCCTTCCACCACTTCAATTAACCCTGCTCGAGACCGCCTCTTCCCAATCCCACCAGACAGTTCAGTGCTGCTCCACCTGGACCTGGACCACAAGGCCAGAGCAATTACAACAGAACCTGTAACCTTCCTTGTGCTTCTGCCACACTGGTCTCCAGGAAGTAGCCTGTGGAAAAATACCTGCATGGTGATCTATTACATACTACCATGAACCAGTAACCGTGCCTCCCCCGACTGCGCAGACATTCACGGCAAGCTAAGAAGCAAAGATCATGGGTGTGAGTCATGGTGACGTTGGATGAAGACGTAGGTGGTCTCTCTGGAGGAGCAGCCCAGGTTTTGCTCTTGACAGGTCTGCTTGACATTTTTTTCCCCAGCCTTGAGAGGTCGCCTGAATAATGTGCTTTCTGAGTGACAGTTTTCCGTCATCACATTTTTTTTAAATACCTGAAGTAGCTGTCTCTGCATTCCACTACTTTGTCATGTCAGAGGTTGAGTGGCATGTTTGCAATGTGCCGACACAATCTGGATTTAACTTCTCTTGGCAGGATAAATTACAGTCTTGAATATTTAGTACTGTAGTTTATGTGCTGATTGTCGAGAGTGGCCATGTATCATGTGTTTCTGGTTCAGTAATCAACAACCAATTGACCACATTATGGTGGGGGGAAAGTGACACACATACCATGCAATTTAAGAAGGTACACAGATTTGACGAAACAAGACCGCTGTTAGGGGGGGAAAGAGTGATCAACTTGAGTCCGGCCAAATTAAAGCAATGTGTCATCGGTGACATCAGCATGGCTCGGTGTCCCTCGAAGCCACGCTTGATGAATGAGTAAGGCTGACAGGCTTTGTAAAGGCTAAACCTTATGTGCCTTTATTCAGAATTAAGAGCCAATTAGTCCTGGAAGAAAAACAAAACCTCTCTCAACTGATCAATGATGCGATTAAACACGCTCTAACCTCCGTTTGGCATACAGACAGACATCGCATTACACTATATGGGGCATTTTCACTTCCGATCTCTTTCATAAATGATACTGTCTATAATATGCATTTTGTAAGTCTTGCAGATATGCTTAATGTGAATACATGTCGTATTCATGTTGTTTGCACGCGTGCCTGCTTGCAAGAGATAGGAGAAGAATCATACTAATCACATGATCATTGCTTAAGAATGTATTCATGGTGGGTTTAAACTGTATAAAAACTATTTGAGCGCAGAGCACTTATCAGATTTGTGTGAAGCTTAACGAAAGCCCCACTTTAGAGGTACTATTTCCTCTTTATTTAAATGGCTTTAACCTACTTAGATTTAGCCACTAGCATATACATCTGCTTTCTCAAAGCTCAGCATCCCTAACCTTTCTCATTACTCTAATATCGGGCACCCAAACAAAAAGGCTAAAATGTTGTGCAGCCACGCTAAATTGCTGGGTGGAAAACACACAGCAGTGTGTCCCTTTACAGGACTCCAATCTGCTTACCCTGTAAGTGCAGAGGATGTTTGCCGCAACACGAGAGAGGTAAGAGGGGTGGAAAGAGTTTTAGGACATTAGACGCTCTCTCTCTCTCTCTCTCTCTCTCTCTCTCTCTCTCTCTGAGGCAAGCTCAGTCCCACGCTCTGAAACAAACTGCATGTTTTATAAATGGCAGAGAAGAGAGGGATGAGGCAGAGAGAAAAAGACCAAACTTGTTTTGTGTGATAGAGAACCTTTGTTGTCCCCTTTGACTACCGCACATCTGTTATGTGTTATCTTGATTTAAACTGATCAACTGGAGGGCTGCACATCCCCAAATCATTTAACCAGTGCTAATTGGAGGAGAGACAATGTGTATAGTGAAAGTTTCATGGATTGTGCAGTTGGTTGGTGAGTACAGCTAGGAATACAAATAGGAAAATACATTTAAAGTACTCTGATGTACCTCTCAAAGTGAAACCATTTTGGTAGGTTATGCATTTTTTGGACATGCGTGAACAATTCTTCCTTCTTTGGTAATTTTGCTCCCCTGCAAAAAGCTTTTAGGTTTCAGTCAGTGCAGCAAAAAAAGAGAGATTGAGATTTGACTCCCAATTCAGACTGATAGAGGAGATAGATTGTATTTTGTCAAGCGCTGTCTGATCTCGAGGAGAGCAGATTGATCAAACTTACATGGTTACTGGGGTAACCAGGGTAACCAGGTTTAATTCTGTCACCAAAAGAAAAAGGAGAAAAGGCAGGCTATTAATATATACTTTTCATGTATTTCTTGATTGTGGCACAACTCTTGCTAGTTATATTGTAAATAACTAACACTATATAATCTCCAGGATTTTGAAGGTTTAAAGTTAAGTGGTGATTGAAATTGACCCATTTAGTCTAAATGCTGGATTTGGAGGAGAGCTACATCTTTCATACGATGCCCATTCATGCAACCCTGTGAGAAGCACATTGAATACGATTTATGTGACAAACTCAAGTCATGACAGCCACAAACACAGCCTCATGTTGTTTCTCAATCCTATATTCATGTGCCACTCACCATAACAACCCAGGGACTGTCACCCTGGTAACGGGATGAAGAGATCTCCAGTCAGACCGCAATTCAGAAGCCAAGATTTCTCCAATTCAGCTTCTGTCTCCCACTCTCTCCCTCCCTCTGTCTCCAGCCTGAGCCAAGTCATGGTTGGTCTCCTGTCTGCACTCACAGGCCATGCACTATGACTCTAATTCCCATGAGCAGAACCATGCCTCATGCACACACTACACACACATACTCATCCCCCCCCCACACACACACACTCAACCAGCCACTTACTAACTCACATACTGTAGATTGCAGATAAGGTGCCTATGTTGTGAAATGTCCCTGTTTTGACGGACAAAAAAGCTTGTCTCTCAGTGATGCAAATATTGCAATGTTGTTCCTCCTCTCTCCATTCCACACTCGTTTGCCATATAAACTGAGTTTTGCAGCTTAAACAGCAACCGACCTCCTCTCACATTATCCTCTTTCTTTCCCAAGGCAGGCCCCAGTTGGCTCCTGGTCAATGGCCGGGCCCTCTGACCTGATGTACAATATGTCTGAGCGTGCATGAATAGCCTACAGTTTTTATACAGTTTATAATATAGACTGTCAAAATAATGTTTGAAGGAGTATACTCCTATTACAGCAGTATTTACATTATGACTGACCAAAACATGTTTAGAGATTTACTCTGACAACATACTGACAAAACAATACACGTCTGTACAATACACGTCTGTCTCAAAGCAAAAGAATACAAAAGTCTTCAGCACTGACAACACTTGCTCTATACTCATTGTGTGTGGATGCAAGTATTTTCAACTCCAAAGATGTGATTTCAATGAACCACATGACCGTCCTATATCAATGTAAGCAAAGACAGTGATGGTACTCAAACCATCTGAGAGGAAGTTTTTATCTTACTCCATCTGTGTTGAATAAATGTCCAGGTACAGCCATCATAGTGTGCAGAAAATGCACTCATTGGCATGACCTCTCATCAATCACCTCCCGTGCGATATTTCCAATATTTCCAAAGCTAGGGAATAAAACATGAGGCGTACGTTGAGAAATCCATACCCATTATCGTAGCATGCATGCTTTTCATTTGCTCACGTTGGCTGGCTGGAACTTTATTGATTTCCGACCCTTGTTCTCTTACTCTCTGTGGAGTTAAAGCTTGTTTTTCTTCAGATCTGTATTCCGAATGTTAGCTCGTAGCATTTGTTCCATGTGATGAATCCTGGGATTCTACATAAGTAGCCATAGTATTTAACACGAATCATTGCACCAATGTCTGGAAACACTGTGGTTGGTCTATGGCTAACTAGCCATGTCATTGGCTACCACTTTTTTTCTATCCAGGATATTGGTTTAAATTGCCCTTTTGTATGCTACTGAATGGTAAATTTGATTGGTGCATATAGCCATATTCTACAATCTTTGGAAGCAGTTTCATCAACAAAGGCTTTGTCTTGGGTCACATAAACTCTATTAGCTGGTTAACGTTGTGTTCTTGAACATGTAAAGATGTGACACCTGTAGAGGGGGAACTGTATGCTACTTTATTCAGCTAATTCTGTACTCTTACTGATCTGAACTGTACCAATAAGAAATAGTATCATCAGGATACTGAGACGCAATAAAGCCACAGTCCATAAACCCAACTCAAACATGTTTCTTTATATGAATTCAATGGTTGAATTAGTGATTATAAAATGTGAAATCAAATGCACGGCCATAACACTGTCAGGTGCAGTTGTAAACACTGGGTTATTAAAACCACTGAAATACCAATTGTACTTCAGCTGAGTTCAGTCATGCTGAAATATATTTATTTCTCCCAGTATAATCTTGCTGGACTTTGCTGGGGCTTTGGAACATTCTTATTCACGCTCCACAGCTGTTTGCCACCTGGTCGTGAGGTGACACAAAATACTTTAATTGCCAATTGTTGTGACAAACGCCCCTCCAGCGAGGGTGGTTTCTTCTCAGTGGGTTTCTACTTGGTAGCTTAAATGAGTGGGAGAGCCTTCTTGACTCAGGAAGTAAGATGACAAAGACATAACACATTCTTAAACAGCCACTGCAACATGTCATCATGATGAGGCAGGAAGGGAGCTTCAAAAATAAGCATTTCTCTCCCTTTGAAGCCCTCAAGTGTAAAATTCATATACACATATATATTATGTCATGCCCTTCCCCATTCCTTTTTTACCTATAAGCCTAGTATCAAACACATGCTGGGAATAGATTGAACTTTTAAGCAATTGGAAGGCAGATTAAATGGCATTCGGCCTTTGGATCTGCCAACGAACATTCAGCACATCTATTCTGATGTTCGGTTCTGCTTGCAAGCTATCGACGCTTGTCCTCTGTAGCCAGGCACTGTCCTCTGCCCTGCTCTCCCTCCCTCGCTCTCTCTCTCTCTCTCTCTCTCCATCCCCCTTTACCCTCAGTACTTCATGACGGATGACTCACCCTCTGTGTCCGTCTGTGAAAAAGAAAAGGCCTGAGTGACACCATCGTAAGGCAATCAATTAAACACAATCTTAAAGAATGTCCTTCTCATGTCTACCATGCCCTTAAGTTATTTGCTGCTGTCTGGCTTAGTTACCAGAAAAGTTCAAAGTGCTTGATTGCTCATTGTATTGAACCCACAATGTCACACCAAACGTCTATTGGAAAAGGCACCGTTTAATTGGTTGACATATCAGCAGATAGCAATAAACATAACTACATTAATAAGCTACACACTTATCACTGAGTTCATACCATTTTTCTGATGTAGTAAGTTTGGCTATTGTACTCTCTTGCCTACATTTGGGAGTCATTGCAGCTTGGGCAGGCTTGGTATCATACAGGGCCTCTGACCGTTCCCCTCTTGAAGTGATTCTGCCGAAGCAGGAGGGCTTTAATTGGTTAAGTACAGCACTGGCTCATCAGACTGACTCTCATGAACCTGTGTGCACCACAGGAAAGCTGTTCCTAGATTGGCCCAGTGAGGCCCTAATTCAGTTTGTCAGTCACCACTGTAGATGAGGCGTAGAAATGCCCCCAGTTTTCTTCACCCCCCCAGCTGATGTGAGCATTCAACTCTGGCCCCCACCCAGAGAGTCCAAAGCAGCAATACACTGTGCTGACAAATCAGCAATGCTTTTATAGCTGTGCTGCTGTTTTCGAAACAGTAAGTGCTTTTACCATGTCAGTTCTCATAACATGTTATTCAAACAAACTTTGATGCTGGCCACAGTAGCAGGTGCTGCAGAATGTAAATTATGATAGGAGGTTTAAATATGAGCGTGTCAATAGATCTAGCACACACCACTGCATTCGCCCCTATAGCATGCTTTTTCTCCAACTGAATCGATTGGAGCTCTGTTTATCTCATTAGTTTGTAGTGTGGGAATGAATCACACGAGGGCATTCGATGCGCTCCCCTAACCATTGTGAAAAACTCAACACCGTTCTTGTTTCTGACAGTGTTAGCCTCCGGTTAGCATCTGCAGTGGCGATCACATTGAGCTGCATGCTAATGCTAGCCACCCACCCTGGCAAGCGTTCAAGTGACCCGGCTCGGATAATAGTAAGTGATGCAGTGTTTACTCTGGCAGGGAGCACACATCCAGCCATGTCTGTCTAATAACCCCCACTTCATAACGAAGGGTCAAGAAATCACCTCACTTCACCTCTCAGGAGAGAACATAAGCAGCTGTTCCATGCTCTTGTGTAAACATCATTTGCACTACTGATGAGCCTAATGTGTTCGCTCCCCTTATTCATTAAATCTGGAATATACTGGAGCTGCCCACCCCTCTATTATGAAAATCTGCAGTCAGCTTGTGTGGCAAAGTCATAGGCTACTGCATGAAAGGTGGACAAATCAAAAGAGAAAAGCAACATTATTCGAGGTAAGGATATATTGTCACACCACTAGTGAGAAATCAATGCAGTGCCGAGACTTGTTCTGGGTGTAAATTGCGTATGTTTCCCATGTTTGCTGAGGGTATGGGAAGGTTAAAGGTACAATAGTCAGGATTTGTTCAGCAAAAACAGAAACATTAAGTCCCCTATAAACAAGTTGTGTGTACTAAGACAGCTCTCTGAGAGTTGTTTAGCAACAGAGACAGTTCAGTGCCACTGCCGGTGTAATGTCAATTTACAATTATTTGAGTGTGCCGTTACTTTCCAGCCACTCCTGTTCCAGGAACCCTGTTCCAGCATGCCTTTCTTCTTTGCCTATCTTGTGAACCCTCTGCCAATTAAACTAAAGCTGGAGGAAAGCTCAGGTATTCAGACAAGAGAAGACGTTTTTTTTACATTTACAATTGAATATGTTGTATGTTACCTATTGCAGATTTAACTGTAGCTGAGCCTTGGGGATGGGTGAGTGGTTGTGTGTATTTAAACATTAGAGCATCAGATACGGTCATTGTTTCTCAGCTAAATGTGGATGGATGTGTGTTGAGGGGCAAGTGTTTGCTGAGTACACACAATACGTTATAGAAATGTCTGCCGTTTTGTAAAGTTTATTGCATTTTAAAAACACAGGAAACTGTGTTCTAATTAACTAGTGTAATTCCCAATGGCAGCACTCGTTAGCAGCAAATGCTAATCAGTGCCAGTTCTGATGAGATCTATGGCTCCATCGCATAGTGCAACTCAACATAGCAGCAAAGCTGTTCATGTTCTTGCATTTATATTCTTGAGAAGCGCCTATCTAAACACCTTCATATGTGACACTGCACATTCTTGGGTCCTGAGCTATACAGCTGCCACATTTCAACTTCATACATTGCCTTTTTCTTGGGATATTCAAGCCACAGACAGACAGACAGACATGAAGAGATTCATGCCCATAGTATAGTTAGATAATTATACCATTATCACACACTGGTGTTCATATGCAGGAGCAATAAATGGTTTTTGGGTTGTCATTTGCCGTTTAAAGTGATTGAGAAGGTAACACCCACTAAACCGCAACAGAAACAGATGTTACTTTAATTATCTATGATGCTAGAGCAATCCCATTTTCCGTTACTCCCCCTATCCTTCACTTTGAGCAACCGAGCTGAATCACACAGTTAACCACGTTCATGTTACATTTTCTGTTGTCACTTGTCAGTGAATACAATATTGTTTGTAACAGGTATCTGCTTGCCAAACTGACACCAGCATTAGCATAATGCTAACACCCAGTAGCAGTTAATTACTTTCCTGTTACATTTTCTGTTGTCAGTGAATTACAATACTGTATATAAAAGGAATCTGCGTGCCACACTGACACCAGACATTGCATAATGCTAACACCCAGTAGGGTGCCCCACGCTATAAGCCATTTCTTCCAATCAGGCCTAATGGGTGTAGTGAGAAAACTCACTGGTCCCCAATTGATGGGATGGGATGAAAACATGGCAAGAGCCCCTTTTAATGAATGCACAAGTCCTCGCCAACCTTCTGGCCCAATTATTCCAAGACATTCATGTGACACTTAGAATAACGAGCGCTATCACATCTGCAGTCACATATACTGTACAGAGCTTCGGGACATAGTGTAGCCTATGCCTCCATCGAGCCCATGAAGACTTGTGCCAGATACATCTGGGATTAGCATTAAGATGGTAGAGTAAGTAAGGTACATTTCACTATGAATCTCGACCCTGTTTTTGGACATGATTTTATAAGGAGAGACACTGTACACAGTACATTACAGTTTGTATTGATTTTGTCTTGGACATGAAGGAACATGTCAATAATGTATCATCAGGTATCCAGTTGTGTTTGTGAGAGACGGTACTAGTAAGACTACTAAGATAGCATGTCGAGGATGGTGGAAAGTTTACATTTGCTTGGCCAAGCTTATACCACAGTATGTTACATTGAAGTGTCTTTTGTATCGGCTGCATGCACATTACACTATACCTTGTTGGAGCCCATTAGCGCTTTTGAGGCAAGCCATTGTTCGAAAGTACAATTGCACATGAAGGGTTATTAGCAAAGCGAATGATTCATTTGAATAGTATGAACTGAGCAGCTTTCCCCCTTGCATAACTGTATCTACATTTAGCTTTTGCTCGTAGTAATTCTCTCACATCTTTTAAATGGAGGAGCTTACTCATTTAATTCGAGGGCCATGCGGTTCAGGTTCGCTGCACTTTTTAAAATGTGTATTACTGTTAATTAAAGGCTGCGGCATGAGGCATTGAACGCACAACAGACACCATCAGGTCACACCATTCTTTATGACTTTTGACATTAAATCAATGAAAATTAGTTAGATTTCTCACAGACCAGAGGATGTTGGTGAAACGGTGATGCCTTTGGATTTGAGAGAGGGCATGTGTGTTACAGTGTTAGCATGTCTGCTGAAGAAAGGGCTTAGCAAAGTTTGAGAGACAGGGCCAGTCTGGTTTGTGACGAGCGTGGCATTAGTCCGATTGCCTTAATAAAATATATATACAGTATATAAAAATAAAGCTCTTAGCCAACATTGGTGCATGCCAGCATGTGTCGAAGACACAACACACAGTGTTGAAAGTAATTGGGGCTCGCTTGAAAGGCTGTGAGTGCATTACAACAACAAATATTGCTCCCTTCCATCAATCTATCCTGTCATCCCCCACTCCTCACCCATGCGTATGACACTGTTTGACAGGGATGAACTGCAGCCACGCTGAAGACTATCTTCCTGACAAACATTTTTTTCTCTAATTGGGGCATTCCTAAATCATCCCTTGCTTGCTTCTAGATTCTTTTTCTTGTGGGACAAGGTAAAATAAATTATCATATTCTCTTGTTACAGGAACTTTGTTCTCTGCCATGCTGATGACTCGTTTTGCCTTGTAATGTAGCTCTCTTCCTAGATGTAAAAGACCAGACTAATTTATCAATAATTAATATCCAAGTATACAGCAATTCCCTGCTGTAATTTGTATTTATCGGTCCCAGTCAGCTCAGCGAAATACGCTGTCTACATTAACCTTAAGTAACTCCAGCAAATTCCAAAGTCAGACGACCCTCTGTGCCAATCTCATTTCATACTGTGTAACGAGGATGATTGCGTTACGGTGGAAAATGAGTTTGTATTCACTGCCGCCGGATAAAACGGTCATGGTCTTAATAATATGTTTGTGGAGGGATTAGTAAATGTGATTGGTCTCGGATCTAAAGATGCTCACTCGTCCACGTTTATCGACGTAACCCTCGCCTCGTGGTTGTCACCTTCTTGACTCGTCACATGACAGCAGATACATCAGCGAGGTTCAAGTGAGACCCCATGGGTGGCACTTGAATGTCACTAAAGCGTATCTATATTTCTTACAGTATGAGGGGCTTTTCTTCCCTAGGAGCGGACTGGGGTGTGTACAGCGGGCTGTGACGAGCACTGGAGCACCACTAAGTACAAGCCTAATGCCTCCTATGCCGGAACTCTGTATTGTCTTTGAAAGGTCAAACGGCTGGTGGTCTTATACCATCCATTACAGTCACTGATCTTTTCCTACTCTGTTGGGGATGCAGTCTTCTGTTTTGGTAAGCCTGGGGATTTGTTGCAAGACCCTGTGCTTTTTGATTACTCGAGTAACGGCAGTGCAATACCACCAAGTCTTGTCTGCTGCATTTGCCAGTGCTAATTCTTAAGCTGTGAGTAATTGGAGCAAATATTCTTTGAAAAAGGACTTTGAACTAGATCTGTGATCAGCGAGGGGGTGTGATAAGGAAGAGTGCACAGCAGGGGACAGAGGGAGGCATGGCCGGACACTGGGATCAGACTGACCTTGTCAAAGCCATGGACGTTGACTGCAGTCGACTAGCTTGCCCATGCGCCTGCTGTTAGCCAGTGGAGTCTGGTCCAGCTCCGTCAAAGCCCTCATTCAACTCCGTCCCCCATGGCGAGCATTACTTCACAGGAGACACAAGCTGTGCACCTTCACCACCTCGATTGTATGATATGTTACCGCAGGATGAAAACCAGTGGTGCCCTTGTACAACGGTTCCACTGAGCCACGAAAGGGTTTATTGTGTTTAACTGAAGAGGCACACAGGTACAAAAAAAAGACAAAAAGATAGCTGAAGCCAAAACACAGTTTCTTCCAGTGTCATCCTGATTCTTTGCTGTGTGAAGCAGAATGTAACTTGACATTGGTGCAGTGTGGGGAGGGGGGGGGCAGGGTCAGGAGCTACCCTTTTTGTTTCCCCCATAGCTACTGAGCTCCAATACTGAGCATCTCCTCTCAGCGTTAGTGCCATTGCAGCGACATGCGTGTGTGTGTGTGTAAGTGCTTGTGTGTGTGTGTGTTCACTGGTGTGTGTGCCTCCACCATGGGAGCGTCGCTGCTTCTAATCTGCGACAGACAGGCCAACAGACGTGATAGATGTGAACATGAGGGTGCTACACTGCCAGCTGTCTTTAATACACCTCCCTTTGCCTCCTAACACAACCTCACAACCCTGAGGGAACATCCTACGTACAAACTCAAAATCAACATCATGAGATTATGCAAAGAAAAATAACATGGCTGCCAAAAGCCGTTAAGGAGAATTTGAGCTAGGTATGACCGGAGTAGTCATGTGGTAAACAAGATGCCAGCAGGAGTGACCAATCACTGCTGAAACAGCATTGTGATTGATGGGAGTTCCCTCCCTACCCTCCATTTTTGACACCCCGGCTTCAAGCTCTCTCAGTGGAACATCACAGCTGCTATCACAGGTGAAGGTGTTCTTGAGAAGGGGGTTAGAGGAGCTGGTCCGTCCCTGTCAGGGAGTAGAAAGTGGAGGGTGGGGGCTATTGTGTCTGCAGGACACTACGAGCAGAAGTTCATGGTGGTTGTCTATTTAGGCAGCCAAGCACAAGCGAGCACCCAGTGGGCTCTGTTAGCCATGGAGCTAGGCCACATTCCAGGGCCAAACAGCATGTATCTTGCATTCAAAGCACAATGTCATTGCTCTTCAGCTGTTTTTTATTTATTTTCATAGATAGTGTTTAGAAAAGACTGCTAGTGTCCAGAAAGACCTTTCTCTCTTTTTTCTCTCCCTGCCCTTTTGGATGTCAGTCTGTAAGTGTCGGTGGCAGGCTGCTCGGAGTGAATGAATAATATAACAACAAAAGGGATCTGGCTACTGTGGGGACACTCCGGAAACAATCGGGGTGGTTAATATTCATTGTATGGAAATGTGGCAGGCTAAGAGAGCCCTCATGAATCTCCATCCGCTTAGTTTCTGCACACACATTTCTCTGGTCCTGGAATGTGGGGGGAAAAGCCAGTCGACAGATTCTCTCTAGGTTCGACCTATTCACTTATTGTCAATTTACAGAGAAGATATCTAGTGTTAAAGGGTAGTTGTACCTCCTTTCTTGGCTCGTGCGATGGAACAGGTGTGTGGGGGTGGGTGTTCAGTGTGTGGTATGATGTTTCTGCTACAGCTACATGGTTTTACCCCACTTTGCCCTGAGCTGGGTCAGTGAAGCCAGTGAATTCTCAGATGGTCTAGCAAAACAACAAACATCTTCCAAATGCCTTCAAACAGCAACACGAGAGCAACATATTTTGAACCGACATCAAAAGCATTTTAACCTTACCCAGTGGACCCGGGGGTTCACTGCAAACCAAATAAAAGTTGGCACTTTTGAAAAGCACAATGGTCTGGTGTTTTTTACTTGCATTGCTCCAAAACCCACTTCCCTTGCACACTGTTGGTGAGGTACAGCAGTTTTCACTCTGCCCAAGTACAACCGGCTGTGGATTGTGTTGTCAATGTTAATCTCTCAGTTATGGGTTGCCCCTCTGCCAAGACATGATCACATGTGCAACATTTTGTCCCATCAGCATGTACAGCACTGTACAGTTTGTCCCTCAGTCAACTGTAAAGCATGTCGAATCAAAAGGGCTCTGCTGGCAAAGTTTGACTGTGCAGAAGCTAAATATGTCTAGGCTCCCGGAGCACGGACAGGAGCTGCCACCCATGTGAGAAACAGCTGGGTGTTGGCCTTCATGGTATGCAAGCAGGCATGCTGGGAAAGCAGAGACCGGGTTTGAAATGATGTACCACATGTATCCTAACGCTTCAAGACGGTGGATTCAGTGTGGTGAGCAGTGAACCCTTGGTACAGTGATGAAGAGAGAAGCCTGTCAGACAAGCGTATGCTTTCGCGTCTGCCGTTGAAAATATATTCATGAAACAGTGTCTCTTCCTTTGCAACATTTCACACCCTTCTTGTTCTCCTTACTTAGTCAGTTGTTTGTTTTTGAAGGAGGATATGTGTCCAGAGTCTCTGATGTCATGGCGGGTGTCACTGCAAGACGAGTCAGAACTTCCAAAGTTCCTCTCTTCGTCTTGACACATGCATGAGAACTTGGGACCGTGTCCCAGATTTCGGTAATTGCTGCCACATCAAGCTATTTTTCTTCCAGTAACTGCACAGTGAGCCTCTGTTAATAACTGGACCTAACAGCACAATCCCAACCACTAATTCAGTGATTTATACTTTTAGCTATTGCGCCCAGCAATTTTTACTATTGCTAGCTTGCTCATTTAATGCTTCCTTCTGCAGAGAAGGCATAATATGAAACATGAAGGGGACGGAGGGTCTTGCGTTTGATGTAATGTTCATCCAATCAACTCTGCCCAGGCTGCATCCTAATTAGCATTACCACCAAAGCATACTGCCTTTGAAGCATTGTGTCTGGATTGTCAGACAAAACAATGCACAATGGTTCTGTACTGGGAGCAGGAGAGGTGCTGATCAAGTTGATTTAGTGTGTATACTCAAGGGTTTTTCAAGGTAGCCAACACGAAAGCCGCATCTTTTCCCCACCGAGGTGGGAAGGTGCTGTAGGCTACCTGTCAGGAAATGAGGACATACAGCTTGCTCCGCAGGAGAAAACCTGCGAGCTTGGCTGGGTCTGCCTTTTGTCCAAAGCCGATGCCCTTTTCGTTGCATCGGACAACCCCGTTATTTCTTTTTTTTTCAGAGGTGCTGAACGACTCCCCAGAGCCACCTGTAAAAAGTGGGATTCTGCCAGCTCAGCCCTCTACAAAGCAAGAAGTCGGGTCTTGCTTGTCAGAGTCAGACACACAGTCTCCTCAGTAATAACCCAGCTAAACATGACCATGTTTGATCTCACGTCATGTTCAATTAGAACCATGCTTATTTAAATAGTTAGTTAGGAGACTCCAATCAGCCCTTTCTTGCCATGTGCCTAGTATATCAGCAAGCAACATAAACCAACACAGTGAGGATTGTGTATTATTCACCCGGTCAGGCCACCATCAGGTCCATTTAACCCTTTACACCGCCTGTTCACCACATACAGCATGGCTCAAAGCCTAACCTGGACTTTCACAATGCTGCTACGCACTGAGACCCCGGACACAGACAGCAATATCTCCCTCGCAGTTGAGAAATCTCGATTATTGTTGAAAGGTTCCTCTGTGCTAAGGTTATAGTGTTACCCCAATCCTCTATTGACAGAGATGTAACCAAGCATGGATACCAAAAAATAGATGATTGTATGGTTGTTTTTTGTGTTTTTCTTTTTTACCTGAATCAGAGACTTCAGTATCCGACTGCTATTCCCAGCACATGCTGCGGGGGACTTCCATTCATTGGAGAAATCCGGTTTTTGTCCCTTGCTTGTTGTGCTTCTCTCGTCCTCCTCGTCCCTTTTGCAAACAGAGGCAGCATTCAAAGCATCCCTTTATTTTATCCCTGCTGTGGCAGCTGACACCCGTATTCAAGACTTGGATGATGAGGAGAAAAAAGAAGGAAAATAAGGAAGGAGGGGGAGGAGGGAAATAAAGAAAGAATCACCCAGGCTTAATTCTATTATTCCCCTCTCTCTCCTCCACGCGTTCACACACTGGAACGCACGAGCACGAGAGATGTCAGAGAGAGAGACGGCAATGGGGCTGTATTTTGCTCCCTCCGTGGTCCTACTCTTCTCTCTCTCTCTTTCTCTGTCTCACTTACTCTAACCCCCTCCTCTCTCTCTCGCTCTCTCTCTCTCTCTCTCAGCACAGCTTGGTGGTTCTCACAGAGGCAGGCTACGCAGGGCTGTGCTGTGCTGCCGTCGTAACAGGAGAGATGAGTCTACTCGCGGAGAGACATCTGTGAATGTGTTTATGTGGGACTAAAGTAGCCTCTCAGACCAGGCAGAGACCACCCCTCCCCTTACAGAGATGGGCTCGCTAATGGCATGTACCATTAAGCCTCAGTGCAAGGGTGGGCTGCTCGACAAACGAGAGCAGAGGAGGGAGAAAGAGAGATGCAAGTGAAAAAAAGGGAGAGAGACATGGTGTAGACAGCACAGTGCTCCTATTCCTCCTTCCTCCTTGCCAAGCCTTTATCACCATCGCTAACTTGTTTTCTTTCAGACATGTGAGGATACTTGTTCGGAAATGGTACTTACCCACTTTCATTTGAATGACCCTGCTAGCTAACTATTTAATTCTCCCTGATAGCATTAGAGTCCCAATCATTTTCTAAGGCAGGATTCTCACTTTGCCCTCATATTCTCCCACGCGTTACTTTTGAAGCTGCAGATATACTATGTGACCTCAGTATCGAAATTTGTGATCTCTTTTATGTTGGTAATCGTGAAAACATTTATGGAAATGTCTTAGGTATAATTTCGGAAACATCATCAATGACTGTTTAAAATTGTAAAACGTGTTGGAAAAAAACTGGTTTCTGCATACATTTAGTCGATTCACTCTGGAAGAGATGCATCCGATACAAAATATTATAATTCTTTCAGAAATAAAGCATACACATATGCATGACTGGCTGAGCAATTATGCACTTGCGCAAACACATTGGAGAACGCTAGGTGGAATTAAGATGGACTAAATTTGGCATGAATTATGTAGGCTGTTCTCACAAACAACCCTCCGTGGTGTCCGCACAGCAGCCATATACAGCGTGCGTGCAGTGTATTGAAAGGTGTAAGATGCAAGTCAACAGTGAAATGGAACACTGAAACGGATGAAAGGGCAACGGTTCATCTGAAGTTTGTTGCCTATACTCAAATCACCTCTTGAGTAAACAGCATAACTGAGAGTGCTACCTGTCTTGAGCCTTATTGCATGTGTCTGCGGCAGTAGTATTCTGTGGTATACCAATCATCTGGTACGAAGATTGAAAACACCACCTCTTTTGCCTTTCTTTTCCGGCAGCAGCCGGAGCTCAACTAGGTCACTGTGCCTGGGGTAGGTGGGGGGGATAGCTCCTGTTAGGGCATGGCAAGTGCAGGGATGTGCCCATGGAGAGAGCCAGTGTCTGAGGCTCAATGGCAGGAGATGCGGGCGTCTGAAATTGGCACTGGAGATCAGCTGCGATGATCACAAGCAGGAACATATGCCTCTGTGTGCATGCATTCACCCACAAAGACACATGCACACTACACAGACACATGTATTTTGTGGATCTGGGATGTTCAAGGAAGTGGAACATTTAAAATTCCCTACAGGCGTCAGGCAAGGTATGTAAAATACTTTAATGCATAAACTCCGACTACTACAGCATTTAGTCTGACCACCATCCTCCTGGCAAGACACTTTGTGTAATGCTAACAATCTCAGCAGTCATTAATATGATGATATTTCAGGGATTGTAAGCTTGGATGGCCTGCAGCGAAAAGCCCCTCAGATGAGCTAGCGATTGCGTGACACATTTTACTGAGGAGTGCTAGGCAGTATTTTAGGGATGATTCCGTCAGAGTGGTTGGACTCCCGACTCGAGTCACTGAGTCAATGTGAATCTTTGAGGCAAAACTTTGCAGGCCTTTGACAGGACCAATTACTGTGAGGATAAAGATTTTGAGGGTGCTGCATTGGTCCCACATGAACAGACAAATATAACAGTAGGAATAGATGGTCAATGTGGGCTATATTTGAAGCAATCAACATGTGAGGAGGGTAAGCTTTCAGCTTGTTTGTGCATCATCTGACTTGAAATGAGGCTTTAGATGTTTTCATCTTTCAGAAAACAAACATTCAACATTGGACTACCATGCTTTGTAAAAATGCTTTGTTTTCCTTTTTTCGATGACGATGACAGTACATCATAAAAGCAGGATTTCGATTTTGTAACCCCAAGACCACATTCCCAACATGATCTCTCCAGCTTTAATAGATTAAAAGATCAACATATTGGCCTGCAGTGCTAGGTATGACCCTGCGCTGCTGTTTGTTCACAAGTACACATGTTGCAGAATGGGAAGAACGTTTACAAACGTGTTGTAGTCAATATCAAGGTCATGTGCCTGGAAAATACATCAACAATGATGACCTCTTTATCTGCTGTAGTCAATCCTTTTATAGAGGCCATATGCTGATTAAACAACTCCTGATGAGCAGCATACAAAGAGGACCTAATTTTTGCTAGTGGCTCTTTTCAATCTTTCAACACCCTCCTATAGCTGTGGGTGGTGCCTCCTCGCTTTTTCGAGGAGTGTGTTTTTTCACAAGCCATCTGTTATATATTGTTGTGACCCAATGAGAGGAGAACAGATAGAAACTGGAGCTCTGTATTTGATAGGGTTGGTGGATGGCTACACACACAGTGAAGGCAGAGGCAACAGATGGAGAGGGCGCTGATACGTTCCTGGAAGTGGTCCCGATTCCATGGCTTCATTGGTCTGTTGACGTCTGATGCTGTGATTTTATTTAGTTGGAAGAATATTCAGGCAGTCTTTTTATTAAGAGGCAAATGAACAAGAATATATCCTCCCTGCCCTGGTAATTCATGTACAATGTATCTACTTAAAAACACAGGAGAACAGTATCCTAAGTCGTTAGTTAAGGTTAGGGTTAGATGTATTGGTAAGGCCTGCAACAACTTCATATTATTGGATTAAAGAAAGATGAACCATATACAGTATAAAAGCTCCAAATATCTAGTTCTTACTAGTGACCTTTTTATGTTTTAAATAAATGCTTCCCTTGTTGTGATGCAATTACATTTCATCACATAAATGACCCACACAACCTCAGTCTTATTTGCCTTATTAGAAGACAAATTGCTGCAGACAGTTGGACGCTTTTACTATGATGACATGGCCACGAGGACCTGACAGTGATTAAATCACAGGAGCGCCCACATATTGATGTTTTCTTCTGCAGTTTGTGGTCAGTCCATTCCATCCTGCTTCACTTCTTGCTTAATACATTTGGCTTGTATTCCTTTAACACTGACCAAATGTATCTGTCATAATATAATAAAAGTTATTGCATTAACTATTTATTACCATTTCTAAACCATTCTATGCAAGGTAAATGTATGCAATTTGGAAGGGAAACTCATTGTGTGAAATTGGAATGCTTTGCCTTATCCACATCCAATTGCAGCAAATTAAGAACTGCATAAGTTTTGCCTAATTGCTATGCAACATTAGGTGACATTTTGCTTTTGTTTGGGAGTACACATTGGGATAATGCTGGCCCAAGCAAGTGCCATATTTGTAAACCTTTCTCTCAGTCAAGTCGTATTACAGCCCAAATCTGTAATACGGACCCCTGATAAAAACCTTAACAATGATAACATTGGGACCTAAAGACAAACACTTTATTTACTTAAGAGTTGTCCTTTCTTGTGTCTACTGACAATAATGTTCAATTTAATATGAAACATGTTATCTTTAACTATTTTTGTTTAACTCTGTAATAAGGTTTATGTTATATATGTTTCCGAAAATACAGACGTTATTCTCTTAAAATTCTTACTTTAAAGAAATAGAGATTTGAAAAAAAACGGTGTCAGCATTCGGCAATGCTGTTAAGGAAGACACACGGGAGAATGCAGATGTGTCTGATGTGCTCTGTAAACCAGTCAGTGCCAGTCGTTTGGGCCGGGGGGCTGTCAGAGCATGACTAAGTGTACTTGTCACTCTGTTCCAGAGGAAGTCCAAACCCATGGTTATTAACTCGAGAGAACATCACACCCATCCTTACCTCATATAATGGGATGAATGACCAGCCCTGTATGTGATGATTATGAAAACATTAAATTGATGCATGGACTGGTGTCAAGCCGAATAATGTTCTCCATTATGACTTTTCTGTGTCTGTGTCTGTGGCCGTGGGCTGTGTAACATTATGATGAAGTCAGGGGTATTTCCACGTGAGTTCCACTGGATTTATCTGATGGTGACATGCAACGACCAATTTGTAGATAATAAATGGCAAAACGTCTTCAGGCAAAATTAGACAAATGAGTTCATCTCCTATTTGACTCAAATATTTGCCTTGCCTGGGAATGACAGACACTCTGGCCTTCACCTTGCTGAGGTCAAGTGTTAAAGTTTGCTAATGAAGCACAGATTTTTTTCGCAGCTAATTAGTCATTTACTGTTTCCTGTTGTCGAATTGTCTTAAGCAGTTAGCCTTTACTTGGGGTCGGTGACCTCAATAAGATAGGGTGTGTCCGTTCTGGCTGAATTCAGCAGCAGACAGGATCACATGAATATGATTTAATCTGGGTGTGGGGTAAATCCTTGATACGATCCAAACATAACATACACACATAAAGCAGGGCAATCAGCATTGAGTAGAAGTGTCACGCCCACGGCCCGTGCCCCAGCCTTAGTTTGTCTGCCCTAGTGTTTCCCTGTGTTCTGTGTTTATTAGTTCAACCTGTGTCTTTTTGGTTGTCTTTCAGTAGTGTCGTTTGTGTTGTTGCGTTGACCTGTGTCTTGTTTTGTTCGGTGTATTCAAGTCCCTGTCATTTGTTCAGCCTTGGTCAATCATTTGTTTCATGTAGCATATTTCCAGTGGTTTGGTGTTTCTGTGTCCTACGTTCTATGCACCTGTGAGTATCCATGCTGTCTCAACATTTTCAAGTGAAGCCTTTGGTTTTTGTCTTCTGCCTCGCCTATCTCCTTGCGTTTGGGTCCTCCCTGCACCCCATCTTACAAGAAGCATGCATGGAAAATCAAAACACAAGTTTTTAGATTACGTAATAAACCTGTCTGGAAGTTTCGTCATCATCCTGCACAGTTGGCATAACATGATCATAATCGGTCTGTATTCTACTTAAACTGTCAGACTGCAACAACAACAACAACAGTGTTTGTTCCATCATGTGGCTTGATGCCTACAGTACATATTTTGTTTAATCATCCTGTTACTGAACAGGAACATTTTAACTTGTGACACACTACAACCATGAAGAGTGAGCCACAAGAATAAAGACAAATTCTATTGTCACTTAGTGGGATGATTAAATCTCAGCCATGTTCTCGAGAATTCTTTATGATAGCTAATGTAATTACTGAGGCTGAGGTTTTAGTGATTTATTGGCCTACTGGAGACTGTCAGAGGCCAGCTCACATCAGAGATGCTGTCTGAGAATACAGCAGGAGGGGGGGTCCAGACACTGTATTTACTCTGAATTAGGCCATCAGTTGGACAGGGGTCCTGGTAAACAGGGACTCAGACTGGGGAGTCAGACCGGGGAGTCAGTGACTCAAGGGCAAAGTCTTAGACAGCAACAAATCTCAGATTGACATCCACTCTGAACAGTCACAGGAATATACACAGTCTCCAGAATGAACAATGTTGTACACATAGTATGTGACAACAACAGGACACCATTGGAAGATTCTTTAAAACATTACACAGCTTTATGATTGAAAAACTGTATTGCCCCGAAGGGAATTTGTTCTGCACCAAGAGCTTAAAAACAGAGATACATTCAACACTGCATACAGGACAGTACAGTACAGTGTACAGTGCACAGCGAGACAATAAATGCAAGAATAAAATAATACAATATATATATAATAATATATATAAATAATGTAATATAATATAAGAATGTCAGCATGCCCATTATAATGTAAAGCACAGGGTGGAAGAAAGGATAAAAACATTATCTGATTTGATTGAGCAGCTTTATAGTATGGAACCAGCTTAAAGAAACATGTTCTGAGAAAGTTATTTGTAGAACATAATTTGCTTTTTTTTGAAGCAACACACTGAAGTACTTCTCAGGTTCAATTTTAAGCTGCACTCACAAGAAGTCAAAATGAAGACTGTGAAGAGATGCATCTCCTCAGTTGTTCTCATAAAGGCTTGGATACATTAGTACTGACTGGCATATAAATAATGATGTCACAGTTAACAAAAACAAACAAGGGGTATGGCTTTGAGCTTTCTTTCACCCATTGCTTCTGCAACATGGACCCGTGAATATCTGTCAGAGAGAATTGATATTAACCCCGGCTCCACTTATGAATCTTTCTTACATTTTGCCTCAAGACATGTGGTCTCAAATTAATTAATTTATTGAGATTAAGCAATCTGATAATTCAATCAGTCTCAATTATTGTTCCTCAAATCTTGAAATGCTGTGGACAACGTGGACATTCTTCTCAAGTAATATATTTTTTGGTGTATTCCTTAAATCTGACTGGAGTTAATATATTCAGGAGTGTGAAACAGCCATGTCCACAGACACAGTTTGATAGAGCCAAAGGGGCGTAATCATTTTCAGAACTCTTTTGTCTCTTCTTTAAAAATGTGCCTAAAAACGCCTAAACAGCATACCCAAAGTAAATTGAAAGCTGTTCTTGAACCATTTGGAGTACATGCATGTAAATAGTCTATTTTGAAAGCTGACACTCTGAGGTTATGTCCCCTGTTGTCAGGACCCCTGTCAGTCTTACTGGTGTTGAGTTATAGCAGCTTAAACACAAGGAAAGTGAAAGTTTCTATTTCCGCCTAGTTTTTGTTTTGAAAACAGAGGCCTAAAGAGGCCTAGAGGTGGTAGGTATTAGCTGGAACACAGCATTGGACCATAGGTTGAAGCCTTACCCAATTCAAATCAAAAGTCAAACATAATACCACATTATATTCATATTTTACAAAAAAAATTATAAGAGTACATCCATGCGTTTTCTAAAAGGGCCTTTTGTAGACTCCAAAATGACCCTTTGAACCAAGGTCAAATAAAAAAGGTATTCTTTTTCATAATTGTTATCTCTAATGAAAGGTGGTACTTAGAACTACCATATCCGTTTTCCATTCCTGCTAAATGTGCCTAAAAACGCCTAAACAGCATACCCAAAGTAAATTGAAAGCTGTTCTTGAACCATTTGGAGTACATGCATGTAAATAGTCTCTTTTGAAAGCTGACACTCTGAAGTTATGTCCCCTGTTGTCAGGGCCCCTGTCAGTCCTACTGGTGTTGAGTTATAGCAGCTTAAACACAAGGAAAGTGAAAGTTTCTATTTCCGCCTAGTTTTTGTTTTGAAACAGAGGCCTAAAGAGGCCTAGAGGTGGTAGGTATTAGCTGGAACACAGCATTGGACCACAGGTTGAATCCTTACCCAATTCAAATCAAAAGTCAAACATAATACCACAATATATTCATATTTTACACATGTTTTTATAAGAGTACATCCATGCGTTTTCTAAAAGGGCCTTTTGGAGACTCCAAAATGACCCTTTGAACCAAGGTCAAATAAAAAGGTATTATTTTTCATAATTGTTATCTCTAATGAAAGGTGGTACTTAGAACTATCATATATAATAGCTAAATCCCTCATTAGTATTACTGAAACACAAAAACTGAATTATGAACACATTTTGTGCTTTATCTGATTCCCAGGATTGGCGCACAAAGAACACTGATTCTGTCAACCAGATTGCGCAATAGACTTTTATTTCGAAGGCTCCACAGAAACTTGGCATGTTGGGTATTAGCATTTGCAGCATTTCCTGGCTACTTTGGACCTTTGGGAATGTAACCAGCCCAAATTACCAACGTTTGATGGACTTGTTTGCATACCTGGACCCTATATGAACTGTTGAGTGTGAGTAAAACTTTTTTCGTTTGGCGGTGAATTTATATTCGTGACAGGACAAAGACGTTAGATGTACTTGCTGTTGCGATTTGATATTGAAAAGGTTTATTTCAATGGAAGCACAAGAATCGTAGCTTTCCAATGATGTGTCATTTGTGTAGCCGTCTTAAAAAAATATTAGTTAGAATTGAGTGCGTTATAACTGAGGGAGGGAGGGGCAGCGTTTCAGGAAACCACAGGCAGAGTGTTTGTTTGGTAAAACATGAATAGTCCATTATAGCAAGGTCTTTAATTGGCAAATTTGTCTTCTGAATAGAGTAACAACATGCATTGTACACCAAATCTAAATGAAAATGTACCTGCCTCTGAATTCTAAGTGACACAGTATACCTCCAAATTATATAATAGGGACAAAAAGGCAATACACAAACAACTGAAATATAATGTTGGAGGCTGTGTTCATTTTCATGGGAATTTTTTTGTTGATGTGACACTGCAGGTAACAGCAATGTAAGCAATGTCATGGAAGATTGAATGATGTTGCTTCCATCTTGAGAATGTTTTGCAATTTTACGATGAATTTTATTTTACTCTTCATAGAAGGTACACATTGGTGGAAAATGTTGCTTTCTATTCCAACCACGCTGAGTCTGGTCTGTACTCATGCTTATTCACACTGCCTTTCTAGCTGTGACTGTCATAGCTAAGACTCATATCATGTCAAGTACCTTTTGTAAAGTAGTAAAGTTTCTCCTTCGTTCCTTATCTTCAGCCTTAAAACTCCATCCTGAAATACTTTAGATTAAACTAGTGTGCTATCAATTTCCATTGGTGGGCTTTGTCAGCCAAGTTGGGGTTTTGATGTAGACTATGTCTGATGTGCGTGTCGTACAGATGAGAGAGATCCTCCTGCTGTTTCCAACGGGGTAAAAACAGATGAGGTGGCTTAAAGGATCCTACTTGATCTGAATGAATGATTAAAGATTTCTTTTTTGAGCAATCCTGTCTCTTTCTGAAAGAAGAGATGTCAGATTTAACCAAGTTCAATTTATTTTCCTTATTTTTGTCTATAAGTTTTTCAATTTGATGGCATTAGCTTTTGCATAGATGCACAGATATGTTTTTGTTCAGTTTGTTATGACAGGAGCTTAAAAAAAAAGTTCAGTTGTCAGATTTCAATGAACCATCTGAGGTCATTCTTTGTTCTTTTGTCTTTAGAGTCAAAGTTGTTTAAGTGAAAATATAAATCTTTTTGAATTCATTGAGACAACCAGGTTCCAGTGTGAAACAATGATCTGTCTAAATAACGAAAATGAAAGCTCTACAATGAGTCTCCAAAGCAATAGAAATGTATCACATCGGTAATTTACAGAAATCATATGTTTCATCGTGTGTTTTCCACACACGTCATTCTGTATCCAATAAAAACATTTGGAATCATCATGTGGGGAATTTCTGAGGTCACCCCGGCTGCCACGTAGAAACCAGCTTTGTATTAAAATGTCTTCTAATCAGAGATTGGCATGTCGCCTTCCTCCATTGGAGTTATATTTCCTTTTCTAATAAGTACTTGTCATCCTGACAGCTTTCAGAAGCTGGATTCAGTTATTACCTTATATTTGATGGTAAAGCATTTGTTCACACAATTATAAATGGTTTGGGTGCGGCAGGGAGCCGATGCAAGCAGAACCATAATGCCAAATCAAGTATTACAATCATGTATCGTATCATGTGCAATAAAGTATCAAGTACATACTATACTGAGTCCTCCTGCCTGAACCTACTCTTCTTACGACAAAAAGACTGAGGTGTACGGGGTCAAGTGGTACATCATCATCATCTTTGTTGCCGGAACACCAAAAAATCCATACAAATGAAAAGATCCAGTAAACAAATGCTTTACTAATTATATATTATGTATGAACATAAATAACTAATGGTGAACAAACCATTACCTAATATGTAACAAATGCTTAATAAATTGAATTGTGTGTAGTTATTATAAAGTATTACCAAATATGTTTATTTAAGACAAATCTCAAAGTGATGGACCAAAGGGCATAGCAGAGGAAAAAGACAAATTAGGGAGGTAATTTACAGAAGGAGATTTTCAGAAAAATTATTTGCTAAAAGTTTGCAATATTGTATGACAAATGACAAGCATTTGCAAATGTCAGTCTTGTTAGGAATACCATTGTCAGTTTGTTAGGGCATGATGTAGACCAAATTGTATGTCAAAGGCTGTATGGGACATGTAACAATATAATCATTCATATAAATATATAAAGTACATATATTTAATTAAATAAAAGCATGTCAATAAACACAATATATTATGGCCTTAGATATTACTCTCATTTCCCAGTTTAGTAGTGAAATAGAGTTTAACATTCCTGGATTAGATCATTGAATTGTTTATGTTGGTGTATAATGAAAATATCTTAAATGGTCATACTCAACAAACTACCCCAAAATGGGGAACTAGGTAACAGGAATTTTAATTTGCCACCAACAGCCAGGCCTACTGCACTTATATTTTTTCATGGCATTTCTGCCGTCATTATTTATTTCTGATAGAGATAGTGATTTTTTGGAGGACAGGAAATGTGGGGAGAGAGAATCAGAATCAGAAAGGGATTTATTGGCCATGAACGTTTGCACAGACAAGGAATTTGCTTTGGCAGGAAGGTGCATACAATAAACATATAGTAACCTTAAATTTCAATATGTGGACTATCTATACTAAATATTTATACTATATATCTATAATATCTATACTAAAGTGGAATTAGAATTAAAATAAAATATACAATAAAATATAAGTTGCCTAATTTACAATATAAAAATAAAAAAAATACAAATATGACAAAGAGCAGGAAGTTATTAAAGTCATTAAAGTCAGTGTGAACCCTTGGCCTTGTTGAAGAGGCCAACAGCGGAAGGGAAGAAACAGTTTTTGTGGCGAGAGGTATTGGTCCTGATGGACCGCAGCCTTCTGCCGGAGGGGAGTGACTGAAACAGGGAGGGTCCAGGGTAGGAGGAGCCGGCCACAATCTTCCTCGCTCGCCTCAGGGTCCTCGAGGTGTGCAGGTCCTCGAGGGTAGGCAGATTGCAGCCAATCACCTTCTCCGCAGTGCGGATGATACGCTGCAGCCTGCTCTTGTCCTTGGCAGTGGCAGCAGCGTACCAGGTGGTGATGGAGGAGGTGAGGATGGACTCAATGACGGCTGTGTAGAAGTGCACCATCATTTTCTTTGGCAGGTTGAATTTCTTCAGCTGCCGAAGGAAGTATATCCTCTGTTGTGCTTTCTTTGTGAGGGAGCTTATGTTCAGTTCCCACTTGAGGTCCTGGGAGAGGATAGTGCCCAGGAAGCGGAAGGACTCCACAGTGTTGACTGGGGAGTCACCCAGGGTGATGGGGGTGAGTGGGGCTGTAATTCTTCCTGAAGTCCACAACCATCTCCACTGTCTTAAGAGCATTGAGCTTTAGGTTGTTCTGGCTACACCAGGTCACCAGGTTGGCCGCTTCCCACCTATGATCAGACTTATAATAAGGGTGGTGTCGTCCGCAAACTTCAGGAGTTTGACGGATGGATGACTGGAGGTGCAGCTGTTTGTGTACAGGGAGAAGAGCAGAGGAGAAAGGAAGCAGGCCTGAGGAGATCCGGTGCTGAGTGGGGATGACATGCAGGATGGTCCTGGGCTGGAATCAAACCCAGGATGCTGCAGTGAGGCCTCAACCTACATGGTGAGAAAATTAGTCCAGTGAGCTACTGGGGCTCCCCAAGGCCTACTGCTGTTAGCCTGACGTTATCATACTCATAATTCTGGACAGAATGAGTCTGAAAACTCTCCGTTGGGCTGTGACTACGGGGCGTGTTTGAAACGAACCCGGAAAACAAATGCCTCTTCGCTCAATTGGTTAGACCTGATAAATTAAACTTTTACCAAACCTCGTAGAAAGGACGGCAAAAACATATCCATCGACAAATGCCTTGATTGTGTTTCTCTGTTCCTCTTTCAAAATTAATGCGCTGTCGATGTCTAAAACAGACTCGATGGCAGAATCATAAAATCTCAGCTCTCCAGCGGTAGCCATGTTTGTTGAAAACGAATTCAACTCAAGCGCTCTTTTGTGGTTGATTACGTTACTGTTGATCATCTGTCCATCATCGTATAGAGCCCGCCCTGACAATGTGATTGGTCCGAACAGCTCCTGTTCGGATATAGTATTTTGCCGACCCAACTTCCCGACCAAATTATTTTGCGGGCACCCAGGCTATACTGCTGTACCCTTCCTATTGAAAACACAGTAACAAGACTCATGGAAACTAGCTACTCCAAAAGGCATGGATTTCACAAGAAACAAACTATGCAACAGGTTCCACTTTGTCACAGAACATTTTCTCACATTGCAATAAGATGAGGGCAACATGGGTTTCAAGGAGTCCAGGATAGGTTTCCTGTCGTGATAATGTCGTCGAGAGGTAAAAGCGTGGGTTAGCTTTATTTCCACCTAGCTGCATAGTCTGGCTTTCAGCAGCTAACGGTAGCTAACTAGCTATCCCCAGGACTAACAGGTTGTGTAGCCAGCTTACTGTAGTAGTGGCTGCACTAAGCGATGGAGCCATGGATCACTCACGGGGGCACTGTGCTAGTACTATAAATCCTTAAAACAAATTTCAAAAGGTCATATGATTGTTTTAGATTTTCCATCACAGGAAGACAGGTGTGGCGAGGAGTGGTGGGGAGCAAAGGGGAGTGGAGGAGGAGACTGCCAGGTCCAGTGAGTGAGATTGCATTGCCACACACCATGTGATGAATTTTGCTCGGGGCCACACTTTGCCATCCCACTGGTAAGAAAGGGAAATGCGTACTATAAATCACAACAAGAAGAACCAATTGAAACCACAACCTTCATTAGGTCAACAACTGAGGTACCAGGACACCAATCATCATTATGTGTATTATATTCCTGCTAGTTTGGCAGCAACTGCGCAATTCCCTGGGAGACTGTGATGTGTGAGGGCTGGGCGGATGATATCTTTAAGGTTATAGGTGATCCAAAGAAAATGTAAATTATGTAAAGGTCCCAAACATTTTCAAATAAGGCTTAAAGGAGAAACAATGGCACTACATGTTTTTTTGTTGTGGAAAACCTTCAACAAATGTCTTCTGTTCTAGTATTTTTACATGTATTCATTTAGCAGACGCTCTTATCCAAAGCGACTTACAGTAAGTACAGGGACATTCCCCCCGAGAAAAGTAGGGTGAAGTGCCTTGGCCACACAACATCAGTCTGCACGGCCATGAATTGAACCGGCAACCTTCTGATTACTAGCCCGATTCCCTAACCGCTCAGCCACCTGACTCCCTAGTATCCCTGAAACAAATTCAAACTCTATGACCGAGTTTCCCAGACATGTACCAAAAAACTAGTCCTAAAGTAAGAGAAAGATTCAATGAAGATCTCGAACTAGTATAGGACTTGGCTTAGTCCATGTCTGGGAAACTTGGGGTATATGTTGTAGGGCTGTTTTGGCAGCCCCTTTGTCACTGGTCACCCAGGAACTCGTCTGGGACAGTCGTTGATTTACATGAATGCTAAAATGACAATCACAGCTGAATGACACACCTTTGGAGAGGTGGTCTCAACAATTGAAGAGGAAGATGAACACAGGAAGACTCTGAAATTATAATTAAAAGTTGTGTTCTTGTAAATATAGTTCTAAACAGTTTTTAATGTCATGTTTGATATGATTTTGTTTTTTATTTCATGTATTACATTCTAGTCATCATTTTGATACTGTAACATGTACATTTACAGGGTCTACAGAGTTTGGGCTTGCAGAAGACCAACATGTGTTTAACATATTCCCTTGTCTAGCAAGGATACCACTTGGTCTACTGCAGCCTTGATTAACGATCCAATTTGAATTTGTATGCGTCAGACAACTTTTCTGTCACATGGGCGGTGTCCCATTTTATCCAGGTTAGGGTGTATATAGGGAGAAGTTTTTCCCAAATACTTTGAGTTCTGTTTCGGATACAGCTCCCGTGCGCTAGGCACGTAGTCTTGTCATGTTTGAGTTCTGTTTCGGATACAGCTCCCGTGCGCTAGGCACGTACGCTAGTCTTGTCATGTTGGAGTTTTTGTTTACTATACAGCTCCGGTGCATTTAGGCATCTAGTCTTCATTGTGAATACCTTTGTTTAACCATTGCTCTGAAGGTATGTTTGTATTTGATGATATTGTATCATCATTGTATTGATTATCTTGCTATTTAGATAATAAACGATTATTGCACATTTAAACGTTGCTTGTTCTCCTTGAAACATATCTATCACGCTACGGCGGTGAAAACTTTGATAGCCGGGTGGATACGGCTATTAACTACTTATAAACAGGGACTCTCGGCGTACGTTTTAACTTAAGGCCTCTGAGTCACTTTAGAGTGTCGATTTACATGCTAGGTCGGTGGTTAATTCCATATTATAGTACAGATAAACGGCTGTTTAGTGAACACGCATACTTTAGGGTCGATGCTCTGATCCCCAGACGATGTTTACCTACGTCAGAGTTTCATGTAATTACTGTTTGGCGCTCAGGGTTACAGGTAACGTACTTGTGCACATTCTTAAAATTTGAGTCAGATATTAACGAGTCATTATATCCCTGAACATTCTAACCAGATTTCAGTGGTGTCTCCCGCGCCGTTGACGAACACACGCGTCTTAGGCCTGTACGATTCACCACCTACAGTTCAAACCCTGCATGTGTGCAACTTAATGTAGTTAATGCACAATTTGTAATAAGATTTCTCTTCCAAACACATTTTTTATGTAATACTATTTTAGATTTTCGCTGAAATTGAGCACATCTATCAAATTGATGTGGATAAGAGGTTGCTGGAAGGCTTTGGGAAAGCAGCAGACAAAATTGTTGCAGAGGCCAAACGGAGGAGCCTGTGCAAGGAGTTTCTACTCCAGTATGAGAGAGCACTGAGTCCGGAGTGTGAGGAGACACGCAAAGGTATTTAGAACGTTATTTGATGTTCTTCAAATACATTATGCCATAATTGCTATAAAAACTTGTGTTGTGTTTTTTTCCTTTTAGGACACATCGTCTGTGCTGCAATATTCTTGCTCCCTTACCTGTTTCATGAAAATCCAGCCAGACTCTATGTAATTGACAAGAACATCGCCAGTCATTCATAGGTAGGGCTCTTGTATGCCTGTCGTGTTTTGTTTGTTATATTGGAAATCTGGAGTGTATTTATCCTTTGGTGTGATTCATATTGATAGGCGAGTACAGAAATACATCCCACTAACTAACATCCCACATTCATTGAGATTTCTATGTATTTATTTTTGCAAATTAGAAATGATCAACCCCGAATCGTTATTGTTGTATACTTTTCAAAAGTCTGTTATGTTAATAAAAACATGCTTAAAAACACCTGCTGTTTCACCATTTTTATTGTTATTATTGTTATTACTACTACCACTACTACCACTACTACTACTACTACTATTACTACTACTACTACTACTACTACTACTACTACTATACTACTACTACACAACTTATATAAAGGTTGTTCACAGAGCTTCAAAGGGTTCTTCAAGTGTGCCAGTGATCCAAATGACTGAGCAAAGGTGTAGACGTTTAACTTTCTTGTTTGGAAGGGTCAGCAGCACAAAAACCCTTGCTTGATGACAGAAAAGAGGGCAGTCCCTGATGTTTGTCATGGTTGGTGTTACTGTAGATGGAGAGTCTCTCTTATCAGTGGAAATTAAAGGCCCTCTTTATCTTCTCGAAGAAGCCAAGTTTTGGCAAAGACCCCATTTCCAGTTTTCCTTTTTCTGCCTTTTTCTCTTCCTTTTCCTTCTTCTTAATTTTCTTTCTTTGCTCTTCTGCTAACCTTTGCATCTCTTTCCTTTCTAGATATTTCATCTTGCGTCTCTCATTCTCCAACTTTGTTTGACTCTCCATGTTTCTTTTTTCTGCCTGATCCAGCTGCTTCCTCTGTTCCTTCTCCATCTTCTCCTGCGCCAGCTTTTCAGCTTTCTTCTGCTTTTCTATGAACTCCCTCTCTTTCTTAGCTGATTTCCCCTCCTCAGCCTTTATCTCCTTTTCAATTTTCACCAACATGTCACTGTTGGAACTCTCCTCAACAGATGCCTCCAGTACTTGCATCTCCGCCAGTCCACTCTCTAATCCTTCCTCCTGGTTGGAAGGGGGGTGGATTTGTGTGTCCTCAGGAAGAGGTGTGCAGGTGGGATGCTTGACCCCGGTGGGGTGCCTGGCCTGAGCTTCCAGGGGTTTGGTGATGGTGAGGCCCAAGTATGGTCCATTTTTACCCAGTGGGAGGGGTGTGGGGGTTTGGGAGACTGGCTGATGGATGGGGGACATGGGTGGAAGTTGGATATCTGCCATCTGTGTTGGAGACAAGAACATTGTTAGCACTGTAATGGAATACCCAACACAAAGGACACTTTTCTGAAGTAAAAAACGAATGACATGTTGGCCTCTTACCTCCTCAAGCAGTTCATCCAACATCTTCAACTCCTCCAAGATGGTAAGAGACCTGTGTGGCACCTGTGTGTGAGGTGTCTTGGTCTCCTGCATATCTTTTTTTTGGGAGTTGAGCTCCAGCTCCTCTTTCTGTCTCTGCTCTGCCTTCCACAGCTCTCCCTCCTTCTGCAGCCACTCTGTCAACCTCTCCTGCCTCTGCATGTCCTCAAGGTCTTCTGCCAGCCTTTTATCTGCCTCCCTTAACTCCGCCAGCCTCTGTTCACGAGGCTTCTGTAAGGTGTTTTTCAGGTCGACCCACCTTTTAATTTTATGCAGCGTTTCAGCATCCTTCTGTGCCTTCTGCATCTTCCGGTACGCTCTCAGTGCTGCACATACCTGTGGCCCGGTTCTTACCACCGGTGTCCGTTCTTTCTTTTTCTTATCCATCTGCTTCTTTCCTGGAAATCCGCTCATGTTCTCTGTTCTGTTGGAAAAGAAAGTGACTGCAGTGTTGACTGTTGACATAGACTTTTATAGTTACTTTACTCATATGACACATTGCTTTGTGACATCATAGCTATTGTGACAAAATTCTGACTCGCCCGCTGAACATTTAATTCTCCGATGTGCATAGGCTATTTCATGGCAAAAACACGGCGCATGTATCTTCTTGGTTTACGGCATGTTCCGAAGTGCCCAAAAAAGTCACAGAAACGTTTTTATACTGAATTTCTGAAAAGGTCTTTCATTTTTACTTAGGCTTTGTGTGGCTTTGTGTGTGAATTGGCTAGTAATAAACACAATATTCTCTAAAGCAAAATAACTGTAAATAGTATTTTTCCAAAATATATTGCTGACATGCTTGAGGAGGGGTCCCTCTTGCCTATCTTCAAAATTTGAGAACCCTGCTTCTACATTCTATATTTAGATTACATTCAAATCTTTAGATTACTGTCTAGAGTTTAGATGAGTAGCCTACAAAGTTAAACTGCGCACACATGTGGCATGAATTAACTTCTGTTAACGCTCCTAGTACAAAATCGACACCTTTTAGCTAGGTGCTAAACTGTATTTGAAAAAGTATTTTGAATAAACCGTTAGTACCATGTTCTTGTATACTAGTCAGAAAGACATTGTTATTTGTAAAATAAATACTTGTTAAATATCTGTTCCAGAACACCGGTGTGACCTTATCTATGGATGCGACAGCTTCTGGCTGGGCCCCACAGGAACGCGTCCTTGAACGTCCAGTTTTGCTTATTACGTACCAATGAAGAGTTCAGTATTAGCCTAGTTGGCCTATATAATAAACATAAGTCTTAATTGACTGTATATTTTGCGTAAGTATACCTTTATTATCCATATGAAAACGTTCAAACTATTTAGTTTAGCAGACCACTTTCAACCCTACGTCACACGACTAAGCTGGCTCAACTGCGAATGTGAGTTGCAAAAGACGAACTTCTCCCGGGTATAATACACTTGGAGTGTCGATCAGGTCATCATATATCTCTGTTCACTGGATTACAGGGCTTGACATTAACTTTTTGAGGCACTTGTCCTTTGGACGAGTACATTTACATTTCACTTGTCAATGCACAAAAGTCACTTGACCCCCATACTAGCTTTAAATAGCCTGACCAAGTGATCGGGCAAAACTAGCCTGGCTAACGGAGGTCGCTTTCTCAGGAAAAAGACTCAAGAGTAATGAAACAGGCTCGGTTAAAGAAATCCAATATGCTGGCTATCTTCAGCAGGCTCGTATCTACGTTAGGCAGTCCTCTCTGACGTTTCTGGAGTGAAATACAACATTGTGCACACTGCCAGTGAGCGATGGGTCTGACTGAGGCTAATGGGGACGTAGTCTCACACTCAATTGCCAGTTTAAACAAATCAAAAAAATAATCGGACCAGCTCAGCTGGCTAAAAGCAGAATTCCCATATCTCTTGAAAGCTGCCCTGCTCGACTTTTTAGTTGTCGAATTGACTGTAAAACTGTAAAATGATTAACTTTGTGACATGACGCGAAGACATGGCTGCCGCTCCACTATGCGGTCTGTACCGGCATTACATTAACTCAAAACCGTTACATTAACTCAAATAGGAAATGGTTGGTACAACACTTTCGTCGCTGAATGGATGCAATAACTAACAGGGAATAAGAAGTACGAAATGCAATAGCCTGACAGAGTAACGTGCACCAGGACAGTTGTTTAGCTATCGAAGAAGCAGGTAGCAAGTAGGCCTACTTATGCAAAAGTATAAACTGCGTGTTAAGGGGCACTGTTTCGACAGCGCCGTTGGGCTGTGCTTCAATACCGCCATCTAGTGGTTTAAAATGTGAATTACAAGTACAGTTCTCACAGTAAACCACCAGATGGCGATGGTAAGCGCAACCCTATGGAACAGGTTTTTAAACGTTGAGTTACAATAATGTAATGTTTTCCATTTGGGGGAGTGTGTCATTCACAAAAGCCATTCACATAGCTAAACCGATTTCCAGAATTAATTTTGGAAATAAAACGTACAGTTTTGAGATGATGTGGAGAAGGACTGGGGGTGTCACTGGTTTAAGAGTAGGCCTACTGAACTTAATTTTTGTAATACAAAATCTATAACAAACCACCTAACTTATGATGTCTAAAATACATCAAAAACGTAATCATCTAAAACGGTTAAAAAAAGGTTATAATCACTGTATACACATTTATCTTTTTGCCATGTCAAATAAGTGTGTTTGTAGGGTCAATCTAGCCATTCCTCAACAAAAGAGAGGAGTAAAGGAAATGAGGGCCCAAGACGTGAAGACTGTTGGGGCACACCCGCAAATTTCGTAGCAATATGATCTCATGCCAACCAGCATGCAGGGAGTTCATCTCTTTCAACATAAAAGTAGGTTGGTCCCAAATGTATTATTTGCCATTTTCATGTGCTTAAATGTACCCTCTGTTACCTCATCCAGACCAGCAAGCGATTAGTTAGAGAAAACAAGTAACATGATTATTCTTGACTCCATTCAAATTATTCTTGACTTCATGCATATTCAAATGTATGGAGAAAGCAGCTGTGGCGAACAAGACAACAGTTATAACACACCCAAGGTCAACCACCTTTTGTATTCAACTTTTACACAAACAGGCATTTCTGTTCTCCATTTGTTTATGCCTCACAACCAAATATTGAAAATACTAAGTAAATAATGAATGCTTTTGATTTATTCATACCCTCATTTCCATGCAAATGTGACCTATGGGAGAGCGGTTTGTTCCTCTCAGCAAGATCAAACCAAAAGCTTTTTATGTTTTTCAGTCTCCTATTGCAATGAGAGCGCACATGCATTCATGGTGGCTTCTTATCCAAAAAATCTACTACCTTACACTTCCTTTTGGCATTTTCCTTTTGAGTTTTTGTGGCACTCTTTTGTGTAAATATCGATCTTGAAATTATGGCTTTTGTGTACTTTTTACCTAAAGCAAACAATTACTGTGTTGACAGTCTCTTCCCCTCTTTTCCTTACGGTGTTTTATTTTTTCTCACCTCTTTTCCTCACAGCATTTGCATGACAGATACATGCAACAAGTGCTGAGAGGACAGACGTTTATCTCCCACATCACTATCTTCCACTTCCGTCTATCAACCCCCTCTCACCCCGCCCTCCCTACAATCCCTCTTTCCTCTCTCCTTGTTTATTTGATTTTCAATCAAAATAAACTTAATACAAACTTTGATGAATGTCTTTGTTCATACTCAAATGTACAACTTCCCAATGTCAGACAAGTACTAGTTACGTATGTACACTGGGTGGCAGTATGTTTACACATTTTATTTTTTCTCATGACGATGTTTTAGCAATGCCACTTTTAAAGTGTAAACACTCCAATTTCCTTTATAAAAACGTTCAGGAGAAAAGTTATGGGTGGTCGAGTTTTGCATGAATGGGGTAGATGAAATGCACACTTTGAAACAACCCACAGTTTAATCCGCAAACAGACATGTAAACAAGCAGACACGATGCAAATGATGGCTGCCTGTAAAAAAAATGGTTTTGCACAATGCAGGCATGTTTGCGCAGTGTGGCGTTTTTGATGTATAACACTATACGATACGGTGTAGATCGGTGTAACCTCAAACAGGAAAGGCACAATTACACCAGTTAGCTGGCAGTGCAGTCATGTCAAGTGTTACAGAGGCCAGCTTGAAGGGTGGGATTTAATTGGGCACAATGAATCTCTTAAACATGCCATCCGCTCTGCAATGTGATGTTATAGGCCTACAGTAGGCTATACGTGCATGTTTGTATGCTTCTTGTCTGTTGTGGAAATCAAAGACAAAGAAACCATGATCCTCCATCAAAGGCTAGTCAGACCTCTGACTCAGAGATAGCCATAATCATAATCAGAATGGGGTTTATTCGCCATGAAAGTTTACACAGACAATGAATTTACTGTGGCGAGGTGCATACATTAAACATAGAAGAATCTTAAATAGTGTACAGATGGATGACTGAGCTAAGGATGTGGGGTCTAGCGTTTGGCTGCAGATCAACAGGTTGCAGATTCAAATCCCCCTTCCGTTTTGAATAAAAGCGTTTGCAAGATGACCTCTATTTTTTCTAGGAGCAATCACTGCATGAGAACATGTGGAGGACCATGCTGGTGATGACACAAAGTTACATGGAAATCGGTCCTTTCCTCAGCGGTAGAGATATGCTGGCTGTGTAATGGACCTATTGCACGTTCAGTAACGCTTTAACAGAATATAGTCACCATTTACACAGGGATTAGTGGTCGAATCCCTTAAATGCATCTCTTCCCTCCTGGGAAAGATGTATTATTGATTACTGTCAGTTCCCATTCAAGTAGATCTACTTAATTGTGTTTGGAGTTCACAATCTGACAATTTGTGTTATTAGTGGCAGAAACCCAAGAGGATTTACGGCGATCTTTGATGTATTTGTTGTAGGCTAGGCCTATACTCCAGGCTGTTGATTGAAAGTTTTAGTGTGAGTTAGGTAAATCATTATACAATTTTCCATATAATGTTACACTATAGTGGGATAATCTATACATTGTTCCACTATTCCATTTCGATTCCCTTAAGGTGAAAAGTGACTAGTATTTTCACGAATGCGTGACAGATCACCAACATTCACTTTTTAAACGAACGATGACGTCACTCGCGCTCTATTAATTCATCTGGCAACCCTTCACGTTTCCTGTTCTCCCAGCCCAGTCTTCGTCTTTCGAGCTGTAGTATTCACTTGCGCCCGGCATATACTGACTTAAAACCAGGAAACACAAAACACCTCGACATTCCAGGTAAAAAAGTCCAGTCAACAGGTATTTTGTTGATATTTTATTTGGCGCAGAGCTAATTCTTTTCTTTCCAGCGTCTGACGTTCTCAAGTGTGCCTTTTTAAACGAGGTGCGACAGCATGCATTGCCACGGAAGAGATGCGCAAGAGGGAGGGGTAGCTAGCATTCTGGCTTTAGCTTTGGTAGCTAACGCGCATCACGCACCCTGATGTGAGTGAAGGAGAGATTGCTGCTCATTTTTGCATTTCTATGTATTATGTAGTCCTTTTGTTTTATGTTGTATCCATCACCTTGTGTTTGGCAAAGTTTCTCAAGCTAGCTAGCTAACAGACATGGCTAGTTACAACAGTGAAGCTAGCTAACAGCCTGCCAGCTAATGTTGGCAGATGTGGCACTGTTCCATTCGCTCGCTCTCAACTTAAAAGTCAATTTTTCCATTTTGCCATCTTATCAAACAAAAAAAACATACCCCAGTCTGAAGTTTTAGTTTAATCATTGTGCGATGCTGACGTGACTGGCGCACTCATTCAACAGGCAACTTTATAAAGTTCGGGAGGGGATAGTAGTGTCCAGTTCTCTAACCAGGGTCACAAGATTTCATAGCTGAGGACATCTCACTGGGTGAGAAGTCGAATGACCAAACATGCCACTCTCTTTCAACCTCCAAGTCTTTGTAGCCGACAGGGGTGTTTCCTATTATTGTTAGCCTAGGGCGTGTAACGTGCATGGGCATGCTTTTATTAGAGAACAAACTTACTAGCAAACTATTGAGTCAACTTTGCAGGAATATACTGTTACCATCTAACCATGACGATATTCTATGTAAAACGAGTTGCCACAAATAAAATAAAGGCAGCACAACATTGTTGGTGTCTCCAAATAATGGTGTTGTATTACAGATGTACAGATTCCTTTAATTTGGCAGCGATTGTGACCCATTTGTAATGTCCCCCAACCACTAATGTATTGCTCTCTTTATTATTGGATTATTGACTCCCTCAACTAAACCTAAGTGCCTAGTACCAAAGGAATGCATGTAGATAATCAATTATTCAAGTGGTGGCAATGGCCTGGGATTTGCTTGCTGATGAGACTGTTTGTACAGACACTGGAGCTAGGCAGTGTACTGTACCGTGCATTTTGCGGTCATGGCCAATTTTGTTTATACTTCTTGGCTGTTGCTCAGTTTTCAAGGTTGTACAGAGCAGGGGACCCCTTTGTCTTCTCCCAGGGAGACTGAAGTCAGTGACAGCTGCATTGTCCTGGTCCTTTGACTAAATAGGGCATTGTAACTTAAATTATGTACCATCTTTGGTTAGTTCGTTTAACACAAAAGGGTTTGATCTCCTCAGATGTGCTCCTGTAACTATCGAAGTCAGGGTTGTAGTGGTATTCAACGCTCCTCGATTCTCAGTTTGAGAGAGAGTTTGAGAACAGGATCAGTAGTTTGTGAAGAACAATGTGAACTGTGTATTTAAGGAATGGTATGTTTGTCATTGCTGTGCCTGGCCTTATTCTTCTGGTTGTTAGTCTCCCCCAACCTAGCACCCTTTGTTCCAGGTGCATACCTGGTATAGTTTACCTTTGGCAGCAGCACGTATGGCTACAGTGCAGGATTCTGCAACACTGAACAATCTTGCTTAACGTGACCATGAACAATCTTGCTTAACGTGACCAGGAATCCTTCTAGAAAAGCTATAGAGGCTGCCTTGTAAAGGCAAGAGTCAATGGTCTTGGAGATTTGTGCCTGAATTGGTTTTTGCTATTCATTAGTTTACAATATATCACAATACCAGCCTTTATTACCAATTATATTTTTTACTCAACTAAGTAAGAAGACTTATGGGGTAAACATGTTGTCGGATGTGGTTGAATTTGGCAATCATTATAGACATTAAGTTCCACCCTGTTTTTGCAGCATAGCTATCCCCTGTATGATCCGTCTGTTGACTGATCAGCGGTTGGAACTTGGCAAAGCTGCCTGTGATGCAGTGAACAATATCTGCTGAATCGGCCAGGGCAGAGCGTGAAACTGTGTAGAGGGGAAACCTTTTATTAGGCCGTTTTCTAAAACGATTGAAAGGGGTCTCTTCATATGCGCCTGGCATTGCAGCCTTCGTGCATATCTACAAGCGAGTTTGGGTGTAGCTCAGTGGTTAGAGCATTTGACTGCATATCAAGAGGTTGCCAGTTCATATCCCCCCCTTGTACTGTACATCGTTTTGGGGGGGAAAAGCCTGTGCTGAATGAATGTGTTTTTGGGATATCCCCACATGAGCAAAGTGCACTGCCAGAGGTGGTGCCCTGCTCCAGATCAGGTAGAGCTGTGTCTGGCTCAAGGTGGGCAGCGTTGCTAGACACCGAGGCACGTGACCTCAGGAACTCTTTGTTAGCTGCAGAAGTAAAGAAAGACTTTGAATGCCTGCAAACCTGATGAGCTGGTCCTACAGAGCCCAGCTCCAGGTGAGGCCCAGCTCCAGGTGAGCACCCACCTCGTCTCTCGACAGCCCAGGAAGGAACACTGTGTTGCTGTTTTGTAACTCCCTTTCGACTAGTTTGTTGTTATTTGTGCATATTGTATGCAATGATACTGGTGACAGGATTATATGTTTTGGTTTGCCTTTTATTTGATAAAAGCAAAATAGCCTCTAGTGTTTGTGGCATTGTGCTGTGCTATAGACAGTAGGCCTGTCTTATCTGCTGTGTTTTGATAAGCTCTTTATCTCCAATAGGGTCAATTTACCATTATTTAGAGATAACATATTGGCTGTCTGTTGGAATTATTAACTTGTTATCTCCGTGAATAGTTGAGCAGTATCCACTTGGTCTCTATTTCAGAGATAACGCTAGGCTACTCCTGGTAGTAATGATCGATTAACCGGTCATGAACTCCCACGTCTTGTGTGAGACAGTAATGGGCTTGTTTTGTTTACATTTCATGCGCATGCATAGTAAAACGCATTACATAATGTTGGTTTTCCATTTGCCTTTTCTCACGAATGCTAATCTGTTTTTAACGACTGTTTCAGGTATTTTAAGGAGGGTTGGAGGACAGGATAAGACAAGCAGCCATGGTGTCCATCCCAGAATACTACGAGGGGAAGACTGTCCTAATCACCGGGGCAACTGGCTTCATGGGAAAGGTCCTGCTGGAGAAACTGCTGCGCTCTTGTCCCGGGGTCGAGGCGGTGTACGTGCTGGTCCGCCACAAGGCTGGACAGAACCCCCAGGCCCGCATCGCAGACATGATCAACTGCAAGGTTTCCTACTGTACTTTACTTTGTACATGCACTGTTTGTATATCCCTTTGGATAAGGGCGTCTGCTAAATGACTCAAATGCGGACGAAAAGGGGAAGTTCTAGAAGAAGGGGAAGGTCAAGAGAGGGGGAAGGGGAGAGCAGGAGTTGAGAGGGGTGGGTCTAGTTCATAGTGAGGACGTAGGATGGACTATTTGAGTTGGTTGTGGCGTTCCATGTTCATCCGTGCGTCACCTGTGCTTTTCAGCTGTTTGACAGGGTGCGCGACGAGCAGCCGGGCTTTGCGGAGAAGATCGTGGCTGTAAGCAGCGATCTGACCCAGCCCGAGCTGGACCTGAGCAAGGAGGATCAGGAGATGCTGGCGGGACGCATCAACATCGTCTTTCACTGCGCGGCCACCATCCGCTTCAATGAGCCCCTCAAGTAAGACGCATTCAATATGTCAAAAGTCACGGAGCGGATGCTTTTGAACGCTATCAGGTCTTGGTTTTAGTTCAGCCATCCAACAGAAACGGCATGCTTCCTGTTTGAACCCACGGACAGATGAGTTTTGAGGATGTGTGGTGTCGGGCATGGATGTGTTTGGTGCGTCATGAGGTTTTGAGGGTGTGTCTGTTTCTTCCCGTCTCCCTCACCCAGAGATGCCATACAGCTGAACGTGCTCGCCACTCAGAAGATGGTGGCCCTGGCCCACAGGATGAAGCACTTGGAAGTGTTCCTGCACGTGTCCACAGCCTATGCCAACTGTGACAGGGAGCTGATCGAGGAGGTCATCTACCCTCCACCTGTCGATTACAAGAAACTTATCGACACCCTAGAGTAAGTCCAGTCTGCCAGATGCACTCCTCCATCCCCTGTGACAAGTTGCAGTGGGTTTATCACCTGGTTTGAGAAGTCTCTATTGCGTGTTTCCTGGTTGGTCATCCATTGTGTACACGTTTTTTCCCTCATTGGCCAGCTGGATGGATGAGAAGCTGGTGACCCTGATAACCCCTAAACTGATTGGGGATCGTCCGAACACCTACACGTACACCAAGGCCATGGCCGAGTACCTGGTGCAGCAGGAGTGTGGGAACCTCAACGTGGCCATCGTCAGACCCTCCATCGTAGGAGCCAGCTGGAAGGAGCCTTTCCCCGTAAGTGATTACTCATGTCGAGTTCGGAGAGTTCAACCGATGAGTCATGTCAGTTACCTTTTGCTTGCTGTTGTTCTAGGGTTGGATTGATAACTACAATGGACCCAGCGGAATATTTATCGCGGTATGTATCTTCACAAAAGTATTTTCAACAACGTTGAGAAGTCTAAATGAGTACAGAATTTCAAGTCTAATCAATAAATGACTGAGGCGGGATTGTAGTAGTGTAGTCATTCCAGCCCTGCTCCCTCCTGTCCCCCTGTAGGCTGGGAAGGGAATCCTGCGTACGATGAGGGCGTCCAACAACGCAGTGGCTGACCTGGTTCCAGTAGATGTGGTCATCAACATGACCCTGGCTGCTGCCTGGTACTCAGGCTCCCAGAGACACACCAGGTTTGACACACACACACACACACACACACACACACACACACACGCAGCAGTCAAACTTTCAGTTTGCCACACTTCTGGGGCCTATACTCATTTTAACTGTGCGTTTGTCCTCACAGGCCGAAGAACATTCTGGTGTACAACTGCACGACTGGTGGAATCAATCCTTTCCGCTGGGGCGAAGTTGGTATGAAGCTCTTATCTTATCCAAATACACACAGTGGGATTGTGTTTGCTCTCAAACATGCAAACAAGAGCAGATTTATTAGATCAGAACTCCCTTTGGATAACTGTTGTCTGTAGCAGTCATGGGTGTGGTCAGGGGAATCACAAACCTTTTACTGGGTGTGCAGCCCTGTAGGGGAAGATTGAACCTTCCTTTCATGGGCTTCTTTTGTGTTCTCATTTGTTACATTAGAGTTGATGTAGGAGAATGTCAGAGTAGAGGAACGTGGGGTTTTCTTAGAGTTTTGAGAATGTGCAAGTTGAGGGCGTGATGACTTTGGGAGAAGCTGAAACTTTGGAGTTTCAGGTTTGCTGTGTTGGGAGATCTCCCCTGGATTTGGGTCTACTGTACAGCTACTATTGGATGATTTTCTCTCGTCGTTCAAGCAAGGCAGTGCCACCAGTCACCAGTCTTTCAGTGTTTTAAGAAACTGACTCTGAGGCTCTCCAAGAGAGTCCTTCAGGTGACCTACTATTTGCCACTTTCCAATCAAAGTTCAGCCTGCATTTTGGAATCTCAATTTCTTCATCAGTATGTTTCAGACCACCCATGACCACCCTGGTAGTTTAGACATAACTATTCCATTGATCGACTCTGTGCCCCAATGAAGGAGTTATCCTCCTAGCCTGACTGGTGGGGTATGAATTTGCTCCACTTGGAAAACGATAGCCAAGCATTACTGCTTAATCTACTATTTGGACACTGATTTGTTTTGACAGTGAAATGTTGTGTAGTTCCCTTGCACCAGCAGATGACAGGTAATGGCCTACATGTAAAAATGATCATTCAGTATATTTTGTCTTGCATTGTTCAATACATGAGCACAATATTAAAACAGATGTTTTCAGGCTGGAGTTTCAGAACCAAAGAGACACTGACATTTAGTGAACTAGTTGCGACTATATTTAAACTTGCTTAAATCTAGCCCACTTTCTTTTCTAGTTCAGGCGAAAGAGAGGGGCACTGATAGCAGTATAATCTTTCCTGTTGAACCACCTTTTGTCTCTTAGAGTACCATGTTATATCCACTTTCAAGAGGAACCCGCTCGAGCAGGCGTTCAGAAGGCCCAATGTCAATCTCACAACCAATCACCTTATCAATCAGTACTGGATCGCTGTGAGCCACAAGGCTCCAGCCTTTCTCTATGACCTCTACCTCAGGATGACTGGACGAGAACCCAGGTAACCCCTCCCGTCCAGGTTGTGACCCCCACGCCCCCCCTTCCCCTCCCAGTTGACATCCGTCAGTGTAGCCTCTAGTAGCTATGCTGCTGTACCTGTGTTGTTGTGTCCAGTGACGTTGCCGGACAAGGGTGCAGAAGCCACCCTGCCCGTTACCCGGTGCCAAGGCTGGGTTCTGCACTGTTGCTTCCTTCTTCCTGTCAGTGTCGTTGGCCCTGTCCCGAAACAACCGCTGGCACCCACCCCTAGACACGTCTGGAATGTTGAATATTTGTGAAAGACTCCAGAGGAATCTAGTCCCAAATGGCAGCAGTTTCACCTACCCCTGTGAGAACAGGAGGTGGAGAAGCTTTGCTGCTTCTCACCCCGACGGATCTGCTCCATGGTGTCTAGAGGTCCTGGTGAAGAGCCAGAAGGGAGTTTGTTTCTGATCAGGGCTGATGTATTTATGTGCTTGTAGATTTTGTGCTTACAGTTAAGGATGCCCCCCTCCTCTCCCCCTCTGTCCTGTGATGTGTATTTCTCCTGCAGAGAACTGTATAAACATGACCTTCAAGATCAACCCTTTAGAGCAGGCTTTCAGACGCCCCAATGTTAATCTGCGCTCCAACCCGTTCACCAATCAGTACTGGACCACGGTCAGTCACACTCTCCCTGCCCTGCTATACGACGGCTATCTCAGAGTCACGGGGAGGAAGCCCCGGTAAGGTCTGAATCAACGGTCCCGGCTACCCTCCTCCCACCTCAGCTTGGTGCTGGACTGACTGACTCCCGTGGCATGATGGTGGGGGGCGGGGGAGGAAGCTAGGCAGTTGGCTGGATTTGATGGCATCGGCTGGCTCTGCTGCTAGCGTGAAAGGCTAACACAAAGCTATCACAGGGATGAGCATGAGGTCTTGTTCCCAGCATGTTTTATCTTTTAAAAGATACCCCAACCTTGACTTTTTCGGATGCTGTTGAGACATTCTTTACAGAGGAATTTCACCATGCAGTTTATTTTCTCATGGAAAACCCCAATTTTAAGATTTTTTTCTTCAAATCAGCCATGCCATTAAATCATTTGCGTGACATTAAAGTGAATTTCAACCTCATCTTCCTCCATGGGACCTTTTTGTTTTCTTCACCTATACCAGATACCAAACAACTATTTCTGTTTTTGGACCATTTACTTTCTGTTCCCTTCTACCGACACTGGTACCTGGATGATGTTCCACTGTTTGACCAGATACACTTCAGATACATATATATTTTTAATTAACATATTGTGTAACACTTTACCTGTAAAGGACATTTGTGATTTTGTCCCTTTTTGGCCAGTCTGAAATGTATCTGGTTTGTTATCCAACGCACTTGAGGGGAGAGTTAATTCTAAAAGGATTATTTTGAGAACTGTAAGTATGGAATTGTCGCTGGATTGGCCACCCACCCTGTTAGTCCCTCATGTGCATCATATTGTCTCCTGGGGGGTATCTGAGTCACAAGCTGTTTAGAGCTAGAAGTATAAAACATAACGAGTACCTCAACAAACATGGCCAGAAGATTCAGCATCGGCATTCAATGGGTGCTTATCTAAAAAGAATTACCGCAATCTCAAATATATATCCTTCGTGCTGCTATCCGACAGGTCATGAATCTGCTTGGTGTGCATCAGGATATTGGATTTGCCCCCAGTACTTAAACAGCTGTTATATTCTAACAGATGCTCAGATACCCTCCACTGTTTTTCAAGTGTTCATACTCAATCTGAATGGTCAGTTTCTGTTTAACCCAATCAAGACTGGTTGAAATGTGATGAAATTATGACTTGGTGAAAAATTAACCATAGGGATGAAATGGTCTTGATGTATTGGTAGTCATGTGTATGGGTACGGGATTAAAATCAAATTCATGACTTCAAATTAGCAGTTCCTATTAGTGATAACAAAATTGTAATTTGGGGAATTCCTTAGTTTACAGTTGGCTTCCTATCCCGGTGTCCGTACACATGCTACAAGTTTAATACAAATGGAGACCTGTGTCAGACTAATGTTCTTAAAGGGATACTTCACCAATTTCCCTGCTTTACAAGCACTGTCGGAACACTGCAGCTCAACCTATGGCTATACAGTCCATTTTTCATGGCAGCCCTTTAAAAGATGAGCTCAGAGACAAAATACTGAATCGATTCCCGAGTTGGATGAAGTATCCCTTTTATATCCGCCTGATGTGCTGCATAAAGTCTGTGCTGACGGGGCACCCAGTAGGGCATTCCCTGGCAGCTGTCCTTGTACCATAACTCTCCGCCTCTCCGCCCTGCCTGGTGCTCCTGTAGAATGATGAGGACCATCACACGCCTCCACAAAGCCATGATGGTGCTGGAGTATTTCACCAGCCACTCCTGGGTGTGGAACACGGAAAACGTCACCATGCTCATGGGACAGATGAGTCCAGAAGACAAGAGGGTAGGAACACAGGACACACACACACACACACACACATGTATACGCCTGTGCCTTATCTGTCTCGCTCATTCGTTCTTCCTCCATCATCCTCCTCTTCCTCTCTTTGTTTGACAAGGGTACATATAAACTCCTCTGTGTCTGGGGTTAGTTTTTTTTTCTGCCCCACACAAACGCACAAAGACGTGCCATTGAACGCGTGTCATTGGCCAGGCACAATGGGGTCATTGAGTTTTGTGGATAACGGAGTTATTGTGTTCAGGTTGGCATTTTCCTTAAAGTGCTGCTATGTTTTACAAATGATGGAAATCAAGCATCATTTTACGCAGTCTGTGTGTGAGAAAGTCCAAACATGTTCTTGTATTTCCCCATGTTCAGGCGTTTAACTTTGATGTGAGACAGCTGCACTGGGCCGAGTACATGGAAAACTACTGCATGGGCACCAAGAAGTACGTCCTGAACGAAGAGCTGTCCGGCCTGCCTGCTGCTCGCAAGCATCTCAACAAGTAAGACAACTACACTACCCATGATGCCTTGCTCGTATAGTGGTACAGTATCATGTCATTTTACAAGAACATTTATTGTATATGTATTTTTTGTATCATGTCATTTAACAAGAACATTTATTGTATATGTATTTATTTTTTTAATACATGATCTGTCTTGGTTTACCACTGCGACACGTATTTGTCCTCTGAACACGACTTGTCATATCCATTAAGATGACAGGAGAAGCCATTAGGACACATATCTTGGAAGACTTTGCAGATAGAATTGTATTGCAAACTTTAAATGGTGGATCACCGTTTTACCTGGAATTTATCCTTTTGATGTTCCACATCATTAGTTTAATGAATCACAATACTCAGGGTACACAAGCTTATCTAGTGACCCGTTTCCCTCTGTATTCCTATCAGATGGTTTGCACTAGTCATTTATCCGCCACAACTCTTTCAAATAGAAATGGGCATTATGGAATTTGATTTAATAATTTGTCTGAAAGCTGCCCAAAAATTAAGGCTACATTAAAATGTTATTTAGTTTTGTAACAAAAAATACATTTGAATAGTATGTTAGAATAATAATTAGATTAATAATAATTTGTAAAACTCTAAATGTAATGGGTACAGGTTCTTCTGGTACATGCTCTTAAAGCCTGGCCATCAGGTTGGTTTAAGTCTCCTGTGCCAATGTTCACTCTCTACAGGCTGAGGAACATCCGTTACACCTTCAACACTGTCTTGGTGGTGCTGATCTGGAGGGTCTTCATCGCCCGCTCCCAGATGGCCCGGAACATCTGGTACTTTGTGGTCAGCCTCTGCTTCAAGTTCCTCTCCTACTTCAGAGCGTCCAGCACCATGAGATACTGAAGGCCCCGGCCCTCAGGACCACAGAACCAGGACACATAGGATCCCAATCAGCCTCGGGCTGCATGTTTACCCTGCCTTCCCCAGCTTTGTCACCACACCCCCACCACACCCCCTCACCCTTCTGCTCCAGGCCCAGTCTGGATGCTCAGGACCTGGGCTTCACACTGTCACTAGAACCCACCTTCAGCCCAGAGAAGCCCCACCCCTGTAAAGGAAACCTACTGCTACAGGCATGATGCCAGTCCCCTAACCTTCTGCCCCTTCCCCTCCCTGTGGCCTGCACATGGCTATGCGACGACGGACGACGCTCTACTGCAAATTCTGAAACTTGTAACCTTACTTGAAGAGACTGACAAACTGTCTATGTAGTTGTTTATGGGTTCTGGGACTAGGAGCAGCTGCAGCCGTGATTTCACTCAGCATGTATACAGCCAAACCTCCTGCTCCAAGTAACATTGTTCCCCTCTTCAAATCATTGGTAGTAAGAAGCAGCGGTCCACATCCTCGATTCTTTCCCCGAAGTGTACTCTGGAGGGGGGATTCACCAGCGAGAGACGTGATGATTGGTTGTGGCATGGGGAAACCTAACGAGGCCTATTCCTGCTTTCCACTTCACTGCCGTTCTTGATGTTGCTGAGTGGATGATGTCAAGCTCTGCGTGCTGGGGGGGGTGGTTGAATGGGCAGAGAATAGGTCCGGAGCCGGAGTGTGGTCTTCGCTGTGTTTCAGGGGAAGCTCTCTGCTGATGCAGCCGGGTCTACGAGGCCTCCGTTGACCTCCTACGCGTGTCTGCTTGGGCCTGTGCTCGGGCTGGGGTTTACTGTAGGCGCCTGCGAGAGTCTCCCCTCTGATCACACCAAGCACAAGGATAGATGGGAGATTGCAATGGATGTTTTTATACAATGCCTCAAACTCGCGTGTGATTAGTCGACCGACTGCCGAAACGGCTCGCTTTGTTTTTCCTGTCGTGGTCGTAGGTCCCTCTGCTTTCTGCATAATATAGTTGGGGAGGACTGGGAGATGTAGTCCAACTTTGCGCTTGTTTTTTGTTGTTGTTTTTTTTTCTTCAATTGTTTTGAAAGCCCAAGCTTTTTAGATAAAGCGCAGTCACTGTATGTCGGTTAGATCAGCATACGTTTTTCTTTTTTTGAATTAAGTTCAGTGATCCTGGGCATTTTCTGGAAGTCTGTTAAGCTATTAATCTTGCTTCAGTTTCCTTTCCAGAAGGTTTAGCCTGTTTCCTATCATGCCTTTTTAAGAGTTGTTTGTTGTTGTTTACCTGGACGTCGTAATGCCTTTATCAATATGTCTTGCCATGGAAGTCAAAGGTGGTCTTATCTCCCATCTCTCTGAATGCTCAAGGCAAGACTTTATTTTGATTTGTTATCTCCTTTATCCTTCTTGTCAGGTCTCATCGTACATGATGTATGACAGACCGGCTGATTTGCCTTGGTTACCGTACTTTACCATGGTTACCGCACCATGACTTTGCTTATTGACCATGCTGTGGCTCTGCGTGCTTATGAGAGCTGCTCTGACTTGGGTTTATGGTGAAATTGTTGGAGAGGTATGTGTGTGATGGCACATTGTGAATTGTGCCTGAACTTTGTCTATATAACGTGAAAAAGGAGCAATCAGATGTTTTCTAATCCGTGTAAAACTCTATTTAGGTATAGACTTCATATTTAAAAAAATCTGACCTATAGAATATTTTTATGCTAACGATGTATTGTGTGGGGAATTATTTACTTATAAAAAATCTAAAAGTCTACAGTAGATCTTAATGTATTTTGCACCCTGTCTGAATGTAATGGTTAATTGAACATAACTCTCGCACTTCTCCCTATACTGTCAAGCTTTCAATGATTCTTGAACCCAAGTTAATATTTCCTTGTCTCAAAAGTTGCTTGTGTTTTGAATATCGATAAACGGTCATCCTTTTCCAAATGTTTTGAAGGGGATCCTTGCATATGTTGACTTTAGCTTCTGTAAATTCTTTGTGTGTCTGTTTGTGAAGATGTGTGGAAGTGGGGTTCAGGGTAGTTTCAGTGTTTCTGTGCTGTATGGCTGACAGAAGCAGGGAAATGACAGATTTAAAGTTCTCTCCGTAACGTGATCGAGAGGCTCTGTCACAGTAGGAACTGTCTCACCTGTGTGGCGGCGATGCCCGTCAATTACTGCAACACTGCAATGATCTAACCGCACATCCGACAAATGCATTTCTTATCACTAAGGTCTGGATATGTGGATGTCAAAGTGTCATTTGGTTAACACACGATTCATTTATTTTGTCTTCTGCCTGCTAACATTTGTTGTTTTCATTGAATAACAGTATACTGTATTCTTGTCCAATACAAATGTCACTTCCTGTGTCCTGACGACCATAACCGTTGCTGGATGCTCTGGACTTGGGAAGCTCAGTCAATGTAAAAAAAAATGAAGAAAAAAATGATTATCTATGGGTGCCTTTTGTTTGCAAACCAAAAAGGAATAAGGAATAAACTAAATTTAAAATCTTCATTGTATGTGAGATTCATCCTGCCATTTTCATCCTTTTATACATTTTAATTGACATTATTATTTTTAATAAACCCAGTAGAAAAACAAAATTAAGGACATACAGGCATTCCTTGTTTTCATCCACGGTCATGTCCTTTGGGACCCATATCTGATGTCTGAGACATGACCTCTGTTTACCCTGTGGCTAGGCAACCTGGCCCCTGAGGTTCTAACGGGTGCACAGAGGGAGGGGTCAGGTGAGCTGGAGCTCTGACCTTACCGTCAGTCCAAGATGACAACCTTGTCCCAGGGTTGAAGGAAGAATGTTCCAAACCACCATGATAAGGATGATGATCTGAGCCCCTCGGTCACAATGTGTTGACATGGTAACACAACACACACACACATACCTGCAAATACAATAGGAAATCAACTGTTTTTAAAGTTCTGTTCATACACAACTCCTTGTGACAAAATCACATTTTGTTGTCCCTGTCTCTGAAGTGCAAGATACAAATTGGCCTCTGGATGAACCAATCCACCCTGTGTTACGGCACCTGGCAACAGCAGCCTGGCAACAGTGCACTCGGAGCCACTGAGCGTGCCCATAGGGAGTCAGCAACATAAACAGGAAGCAGGAGGTTTAAGGTTTAGGAGAGAAGTCTGCCAACAGCAGTCTGATGACAAGACAACACTTCACACCTATGCACATACACATCTTTCTTTTTCTCCCTCTCTCTGTCTCCCTGTTTATCTGCATCTGTCTCTGTCTTTTCTCCCTGACTCTCTTTGTCATTCTGTCTCACTTACAGTACATGCATATTTACTCTCTGCCCACACGCTATTTCATTGTTTCTGTCACACATACACCTACGTACATACTCTCTAGTGTGTGTGTCTCTCTCATACACACAGAAACAGAAACACAAAGAGCAGCTTCCTCTGGAATGCACTACTCATGCCCAATTAAATCCTGGCTTGTAGATAACAACAACTTTGATCCACGGTTTGAAATCGACAGTATTCTGTCAAGCTAAACTCTTGTAAGTCAATCTGCAACCAGATATATTCCCTGTGCACAGCGTGGGCCTGTTACATAGATGCAGTTGGTCAGGAACAAAAACAACAACCTGCATTCATGTTGGTACGCACAGTCCACTAAATAAAACTGTTATTCTTTATCTGAGAGCTGTTCTTATTGGTTTCTGAACAAACCGTCACCATCCACAAGGTTGACTGACCTTTGAATAGCTTGTATCGGCTGATCCTTCTAACTACTTCAGCTCTAGGTCAAGACACAAAGGAGCTTTGTTGGCATCCGGAAAATAATATTAACTTGCAATATAAAAATCATCATTATCATCCAACGCTACTGTAAATAGCCTACTTGTTAGATTTTCACAGCCTCTGGTAAGTCAAAATCCACTTTATTATATTTTGCTGCACGTGTCTACAGGTGTCAACATTTCTATTACTTGTCCAGGAGCCACTTGTCAGCAGACTTACAAATAGGCTGTCGCCACTATAGTGCATAAGTAGTAAGTAGGCAATAGCAGATATGCGACAGAAGTTTGTAGTTCTGAAATACGTTTTATGAGCCAAGGAACGGTTTGTATTTTAACCTGACTACGTGCGTTATAACATCAACGCATTTCAAGATTAAACATTTTTTTAAGGATTGGACAGTGCACTAAAAACTACAACTATTTAATAGGCCTATGAAGTGCAACATCATCGATAATGTTCTGTTCTACATGACAGTAGAACAGAATATTGTAATTTTGTTCTACTGTCCATGTTCTATAGTTAAGATATTGCAAAGACAGTTGCATACCCTATAGCCTATCTTGGTGGTATGCCAACGATGTATGGTTTCTAACTTATGGTATTAACACCACACTGAAGGGCTAGTTCATCCTCTTTGTTTGGCATTCTTTGCTGACCAACACTCCAAAAATGACGGCAAACAAATTCATTCAGAAATCCCTACAGAAAGGAAACAAAAGAATTACAGCAAAGTAAAATGTCTTGTGTCACATCTTGTTAATGTTTCAAAGGTTGTGTTGTCACTGGTCTCTACAGTTAGTAGTATATAGGAGTTCTCATCTCAAATGGAGGACTTGACGCTCCAACAAAAAGTGGAGAAGAAGAATTTACCTCTTCAAACCACACTCGAATTTTCTTTTTTTTTATTTGAACTTTTTCTGTCTCCGTTTCCGTTCTTTTGATCCAACCCCTGGCGTGTCCGTGCCTGTGGTCAGTTTCACAGTCTGCTTCTCCCAGCATGCTTTGCTTTTTGCTTTGTCCTGGGTTTATAGCCGTCTAGGCCTGTCTCAGCTCAGGGCTGTTTTATTAGTTGGTTTTGTTGGTCAGCAGGAGAGCTTGGTGCCTCTGCTATGTTGGGGATGTCGCCCTTTGACTAATTGGACACACGCACACACACACACACACACACACACAATCCTGCACACACATGTCATGTACACACACACACACACACACACAGACTCACACACACACACACAGACTCACACACACAAGTATAAACAAGTCTGTTTTCCCCCCAGTGAGGCCCCAGTCGGTAAGGAGTCAGGATGGGTATTTGGGGTGCGAGGATAAGGGGAGCTTTACTCTGTCTCTGCTGCTGTCTGCTCTGTGGACCTTCTCACACTGCTGGTGAGTACTACACCATCCATGCATGATCACAGGGGCATCACTCACACACACAGCCTCTGGGAGTCAGACTACACACTCTGAACATGACTACAGACAACAATCCATGTTGAAAAAAACGTATTTGTGCTCGGCAGTACAATCTAACAGTGATAATTCGACGTTTCTGAATGATATGAATGAATATCCAGTTGGATGTTAGTAGTTTCGGACCAAACGTTGAGTCTCTGCCCTCCAGGTGCGAAGTGTGGGGCCTCCCCGGGTGAGGAGCTTGCTAGAGCGCTCATTGAGGGTGGTGGGGGGAACCGAGGCCAGACACGGCTCGCACCCATGGCTGGTCAGTCAGCTTTCTTACATTACATTTCTATAACATTTTGTCCAAAGCGATGTATAAATAGTGCCTATAGAAAGTACAGTATGTCCAGGATCAGAAGTGCATAGTGTGTTGTTCTGTCTCCTTATCTTATCACCAGCATAAATATCAGGACAATATAAATAATGGTTATATCCGCTTAATGATAATACAAACGATATTTAAACAACGATGTCAAGTGTGCCGTGGTGAATACAGGTGAAAGTGTAGCAGAGGTGGTTGGGTGAGCAGACTTCATAGGGTCTTCATGTTGACGCTCAGGTCTCTCTGAAGTCCAGAGGGGCTCATTTCTGCGGAGGGGCTATCCTCAGTGACCGCTGGATCCTGACAGCTGCCCACTGTGTGGCCAGCATCTCTGAGTAGGTACTGCCCACCACACACAGACACCAGCCCTCAGACTAGCAGGATTGTACTGTTCTGAGAAGAACGTTTGGGGGTTGACATGGTGGCCCTTGAACAGGAAAAAACACAGTGGTCCTCTTGTCATTGGACACATTTGTGTTCCAAGATGTTCCGTTTTTGATCAATATGTTACAAGAAGTTTCAAGATGTTTCAAGATGTTCCCTCATGTTTGGTGTCCTGTGAGTTCTGGAGTATTGTCCCCCGCAGTGAGTTCCTGGGGGAAGTGAGCGTTGTCATCGGAGAACATGACCGCAGGGTTCCTGATGCTGAGGAACAAACCTTCACCGTGAGGAACATCAGAGTCCACGACAAGTACCGCTACTACTGGCCAATGAGCTATGACGTTGCCCTATTAGAGCTCAACAAACGAATCCAATTGGGTACTGCTCTCTCACTATGTTGTGTACCTTCAAAACGACATGTCTGGATGTGAACCCTACTTCAGCACTTTTTGTATTTTCAATATGGCTCCTTACCTGACCAGGCTACGGTGCAGCAGTAAAGGTTGTGTTGTGTGTAGGTAGTCGGGTCCAGCCCATCTGCCTGCCTGTCCCCAGTGAGGCCTTCCCCCCCAGGTCCAACTGTGTCATCGCAGGATGGGGTCGCATCGCAGAACGTGAGTCCCACAGACCCTGGGGTCGAGTCCCACCGAGGCTACGATACATCTAACATGCACGCGGTCTGTGAACTGGCCTGATTCTGGTCGCAAAACAACACCAGAATTACTGTTGTCTGTGTGGCGTTGGAGTGGCTGGGTTCCAGACATATGAGGGCTGGTCTGACCTTCCAGTTGGTTGAGTGCCTGTCTTCGCCCGAACAGGTGGCCGACTGCCTGCTGTCCTGAGGGAGGTGCAGCTGGAGCTGTTGGAGAAGGCCAGGTGTAGCTATGTGCTCCAGACCCTCCGCCCCCCCCAGCCCAGCTACACCGTGCTCTGTGCTGGCTACGAGAGCGGGGGCAGGGACGCCTGCCAGGTGAGAGATACTGTCTGCTCCACTAGATCAACTAGAATACTCAATAATGATAAGAATACATTTTATTTGTATTGCACTTTACATTAAATCAATTTCAAAGTGCTACAGAGCATATAATAATGCAAATGAAAAGTTAGATCATTTAAAAAAGATCAAGGTCAATAAATAGTTAAAAGGAAAACCTATTGAATACATTTAGGCAAAAGCTTCTTTTTTTTAAGATATGTCCTCTACAGTCTAGAATAAATGAGTGTACTTTAGTCTAGATAAACCAGCCTACTCTACAGTCTACATTAGATAACCTAGATAAGGCTACGCTCCAGTCTAGATAATCTAGTCTAGATACTGTTGTTTTTTCCAGATGTGGACATTTCTGTCTTGGGAAGTATGTATATTCTGTATTCTGTAATACTGTGTATTCAGTTTCTGTGTGCATGGCATGTGTCTGGGGTGTGCGCGCGTATGTGTGGGGGTGTGTGTGCATGTTCCAGGGGGACTCAGGGAGTCCTCTGGTGTGTCCGTGGGGGGGTGGCCACTGGGTGCTGGCTGGAGTAACATCCTGGGGCAAGGGCTGTGGAAGGAGCTGGAGCAACAACGAGGGAAGGAGCCCGTCCAGGAGAGGCTCCCCGGGGGTCTTCACTGACGTCAGCCTGCTCCTGCCCTGGATCAAGACCACCATCAGGGGCCTGGAAGCTCCCACAAGGACACATAGTAGGTCGAATGCCTGAATCCCACGAAGATGTCACTCTGTCGATGTGAGCTCATTTGTCCTTGTTTTGCTTTGGGGAGAGATGGTTGGGTGTGAGGGTTTGTGGAGCAGACCGAACAGAGAACTGTGCAAGCCCTGGAGGACGGGAAGAGAAAACACTTTCAAGAGCAAAAAAGTCTTTGATTTTTGTTTGGACAACTTATCTTGTTTGGACGACTTAGTATCTTGTTGGGACCAGTTGGCCTATTATCTTGTTTGAACGCCCATGGAGCGGCTCTAACTACTCTGGCGTAGGCTACCTGTCTCTGCCGCCCGTGGCACACATGGATTTGAGCATGCCAATTTAGTATACTAGCTTGCATGGGTGAGGGTGAATGTCTGTGAACTTGCAACAAAGTGAACAAGTCATTAGAACTCCTTATCATCTTGTTCAAACTTGTCTTCAAACGAGACAAAAAGTACTCCGAACACGATACAAACACGTTTGAACTGACAGGTCACATCTATAAATCTTTTTTAGTTCTTAAAAAACAAAACTCTGCCTGCCTTTCAGGGCTCCCGTAGATACCAGTGGAGGAATACTTTAGTATGTTTTCATTTTGTAATAGACACCGTGCGTATAGACACCGTGTTCCTCCATTAGTTCCTCTTGTGAACATGTTTATTTGAATACTTATAAACCTGTGTGTGTGTGCTGTGTGCGTGTGTGTTCCAGGCCTGTGCAGTGTTAAAGATGGGCACGTTTCTGGCCATGAAGGACTGATCAGAAACCCCTCCTTCCAAGGTCATAACTATGAAAACAATGAGTAGGTGTCACTCTGGGCCAAAGACAATAACTCTCTCTCCCCCACACACCACACACACACACACACACACACACACACACGCATACACTCTGATATCTGGATGTCTTTCTCCCTCCCTCCCCCCCTGGACTCCCCCCTCCTGGAGGCTGTGCTCCTGGTCTGTCCTGGTCCCTCCAGCCCAGTGGATCCTGCTGGAGTTCCTGGAGATGGACCTGGAGAACGACTCTCTCTGCTACTCCGATCAGCTGGTAGTCTCTCTAACCAAGGACAAGCCTGTGGGTGAGGGTGTGTCTGTCTGTCTGTCTGTCTGTATGTCGGTCTATCTGTATACAATGCCTTGTGAAAGCATTCAGACCCCTGACAATTCTCTCATCTTACTGAATTGCCAAAGGTGGACGTACGTGTGTGAACGTGAGCAAAAATATGTGTGAAAATTGTTTGCATGTGTGCGTGTATGTCTGTGTGTGTGAGTTTGTGTGCGATTTGACGGTGTGTTGTGTGTCGTAGCGAGGTTCTGTGGCGGTATCCTCCCTGGACCCGTGCTGCTCCACTCCCATGGTGCATCTGTGCTCTTCGCCTCTGATGTAACAGTGACAGGAAGAGGATTTGCCCTCAGGTTCAGTGCTGTGGACGGAGATTCTCTGTCGGGTAAATTATATACACACACACAAAAACAGATCTCTCTCTCGATGTTATCACCCTCGCATTCTTATCTGCTCTTATTCATCTTATCCTCGGTCACCCTCACTCTCTCCATCACACTCTCCTTCTGTCTGTGTTATTCTCTCTCTTTCTCTCTGAGGACTGACGAGAGGCAGTCAGGAGACACCCAGCAATCCCATGACCCTGTAATGAGATGCAGCAGGGATGTGATCACACACACACACAGACATACTGTACCCCCACACACCCACACCACACACACACACACACACACACCACACACACACACACAGATACCCACTAAGTTAATATCATAGAGTCTAAGGAAAAGGATGAGATTAAGGAGCCACAGAGAACACAGGGATGGTCACTAAAATTATTCATTTTCTGTGTGTGTGTGTATGTGTGTAAATGTGTGTGTGTGCAGAGACAGTGTGTGGCACAGTGGTGCTCCAGCAGGCTCAGAAGGCAGTACACAGTCCCAACTACCCAGAATCCTACAGCAACAACTCTGTCTGCCGCTGGGTCATCTACGCTCCCGAGGGCCACGTCATCAAGGTTACACACACACACATACACACACACACACACACACACACGTATAAACAGATGTACACACGCTGACTTACACACACACACACAATTATGTACACACTCACATACGCACACAGACATACACACACTCATGTACACGTACACATTCGCACAAACAGAGGTACACACACACACACACTCACACACACAGTCATCCCCTGGTGCAGTGTGAATCTAGGGCATATCCTCTGGAGAGATATTCAACTTCACTCCTCTCTGTTTTGCACCAGTGGGAGGGACTCCTCAGAGGGGCTGCCCCCTAGTGGCAGCAGTCATGAACACAGGCAGCAGAGTCAGTGAAAGCGTAGCCTGAGGTCAGACAGATCAGGTTCCCTCCGTGCGCAGACACAACATGAACTTGATACCCGCTTTGATACCGCAGCTTACAGATGTGATCGTACCATCAACAAATCAGCAAAGCGTCCCGTAATCCTGTAAGCCAACGCTGTGCTGTTCTCTGTCCTCCAGCTGGACTTTGAGGACTTTGACTTGGAGCAGTCCCATCACTGCGAGTACGACCACCTGACTGTGTTTGGAGACGTGCACAACACAGAGGATATAGGTACACCATTTCATCAACACACACAAGCGCCGTACACAGACACACACACGCGAATGTACACACTTGCATCCACACACACGCACGTACACACACACACACACACACACACCCTGCGGACGAGTGAATCCGTCATGTTTCCGGTCTGTGGCAGCTGTGCTGTGTGGGCCGGGCATCCCTCCCTCCATCCTGACCTACGACAACGTGATGGTGCTGCAGTTCAGCTCCGACGGCTCGGTCACGAGCAGGGGCTTCAACGCCACATTCTCCTTCATCAGCCACACCGGTGAGGTCAGGAGGTCAGAGGTCAGGAGCTCAGAGGTCAGAGGTCAGGAGCTCAGAGGGTGAAGTGGAGAATTCAGCCTGTTCTTGTGTGAGGAATGATTCATAGGAAGACAGAATGAGACTGTACGTAGACCGTAGTCACTCTAAAGAATTATGAGGAATTTGCATGTATTATCGTCAAATTGGAATTTGTAAACTTCAATTTACTAACCTGAGTCTTTAACGCACCATATTCATTACCATGCCTCTAGTCTAGAACCATCATGAATCTGACCTGAACATTCCTACTTAATAATCAAATTACGTTTACATTTAGTCATGTAGCAGACGATTTTCTTCAAAGCAACATACAAACGTGCATATAGTAAGTGCGGCAGATAGTCAAGGACTAGAACCGCACAGTTCTAACAGTTATTACTGTGGGTAACGCCTTGGAACAATCTGTGGTACAAGACACAATACAGCAACATCACTTCTCAAGTACAACAACCCATCTCAGATACCTTCCAAACAGACCTGCAGCGGCAGGAGAACAGCCATCTGGAGGGGAGGATGGACGACCAGGATGAAAATGAGGAGGATGAGGAGGATGAGGAGGATGAGGATGAGGAGGATGATGTCAGTCTCCGTGATGCTTTGCCTGGTTAGTCCTCCATCTGTTACTGCGGGTCTCTCTCTCTCTTTCACTCTCTTCATCTCACACTCTCTCTCACTTCCACTCTCTGAATCTCACACTCTCTCTTCCACTCTCTGCATCTCACACTCTCTTTCTGTTTCACTCTCTGCATCTCACACTCTCTTTCTGTTTCACTCTCTGCATCTCACACTCTCTTTCTCTCTTCCACTCTCTGCATCTCACACTCCCTTTCTCTGTTTCACTCTCTGCATCTCACACTCTCTTTCTGTTTCACTCTCTGCATCTCACACTCTCTTTCTCTGTTTCACTCTCTGCATCTCACACTCTCTCTCTTCCACTCTCTGCATCTCACACTCTCTTTCTCTCTTCCACTCTCTGCATCTCACACTCTCTTTCTGTCTTCCACTCTCTGCATCTCACACTCTCTTTCTCTCTTCCACTCTCTGCATCTCACACTCTCTTTCTCTCTTCCACTCTCTGCATCTCACTCTCTCTTTCACTCCCTGTATCTCTTCAGCCCCCCTTGTGATGAATATCTTGCGCTGTGCCACATTGTGCCACAGTCCACGTTTTGATCAACCGGATCATTATTCTAAACAGGCGCTCTAAATTAGTGTTGGAGCAAACACCTAATAGACAGCTCTAGCTCTCTAAGAGCAAGCTTGGGCAGGCCTGGGTGGAGTTATGTGATGTGTATACTGTGTATTTACTGTGTGTGTACTGTGTTTATATTTAGGGTTGACTGTGTTTAAACTGTGGGAGAGGGCTGCCCAACCCTGTTCCTTGTTCATTCCAACCCTAATCCAGCACCTCTAATAATGAACTAGTCGACGATCAGAATCATGTTTGTTACCAGTGTGGGTAGTCAAGCTCTTCAGAGGGTACATCTCCAGGAGCAGGGCTGGAGTGTAAACCTACAGGAGGGTACATCTCCAGGAGCAGGGCTGGACAGACTTGCTGTGGCAGCGTGTTCTACACTGGAGAATGTTTCAGTTGTGTCCTATTAAAGTGATCCTAACCTGTAAAGAATCAATGGAAATGTGTCAATTGAGTAAAGTAGAATTGAACCAGTTATTCAACTGAAATGGCATGATATGATTTAATCTATTTCCAGGAATTGTTTACAGTGTAATACACCTGAGCTTCTAAAAATAATCTCTGTTGTCTAAATTACTTTAGTTCCACAATTGTTTTGTCCTCAGTTGTTTTGTCCACAATCTTGGATACTGTGTGTTATCTAAATAGTCTATATGTGTGTGTGTGTGTCAGGGTTCACACACACATGTGGAATGGCTCATCCTCCTGTTGCTCCAGCTCTAGGGGCTTCTCCAGCGGAGGGGGGTCCTCTACGACAGTCTCTACCCTGGAATGTGCACCTTAGCCTGGGCACTGAGCACGTCTGCTCTGGGGCCATCCTCCAGCCCTCCAGGGTTCTCACTGCAGCACACTGCCTCATTGGCCTGTGAGTCACACTCTCTCTGTTTCTCTGTTTCTCTGTTTCTCTGTTTCTCTGTTTCTCTGTTTCTCTGTTTCTCTGTTTCTCTGTTTCTCTGTTTCTCTCTCTCTGTCTGTCTGTCTGTCTGTCTGTCTGTCTGTCTGTCTGTCTGTCTGTCTGTCTGTCTGTCTGTCTGTCTGTCTGTCTGTCTGTCTGTCTGTCTGTCTGTCTGTCTCTGTCTGTCTGTCTGTCTGTCTGTCTGTCTGTCTGTCTGTCTGTCTGTCTGTCTGTCTCTCTGTCTCTCTCTCTCTCTCTCTCTCTCTCTCTCTCTCTCTCTCTCTCTCTCTCTCTCTCTCTCTCTCTCTCTCTCTCTCTCTTCCACACTTACTCACTCACTCACTCACTGTCTGCCTCTCTCTGTTTCTCTCCCTGGCTCTCTCTCACACACACTTATAATGTATGACTCATTTGAAATGAATGTCGTTGCACCCTGCGTTGCTTTGCAGGGAGGAGAGATCCCTGTGGTTGCTGTCTGTGGGGAGAGGAGAGCCCGGTCCACAGGTATGTACAGGTCCATATCTCCCTCCCCTGTCTCTCTCTTTGTCTGTCCTTCCATATGTCACTCCTCGTACACCTCTCTCACACATTCTTCCTCTCCTCTCACTTCTCTGTGCTCTCGTCACCTGTGTGTGTGTGTGTCAAAGGATGATGATGTTGTGAAGCCGTACAGTCACCAAGTTGACAAATGTATGTGAATCAATCTTCATATTTCCTTATGTGTGTGTGTGTGTGTGCTTGCGCATGTGTGTCTGTGCTTGTGCGTTTATATATGCGTGTGTGTGTGTGTGTAGAGGCATGCCGTGAGCAGGGTGCTCCTCCACCCCCACTACGACCCCGTCACCCAGGACAACGATGTGGCTCTGTTGGAACTAGCCACACCCCTTCTCCTCAATGAGCACGCTCAGCCCGTCTGGCTTCCTGGCTCAGGACAGGAAGTCCCGCCCACTCAGGGGTGCACGGTGTCAGAGTGGGAGGAGCAAAGAGGTCATCTATATTACCCAGCAGCCCCTATCCACAGCTGACATATCCATATGTCATATATGTTGTGGTTGTGTGTGTAATGTTGTAACTCATGGCATATATGTTATAGTAGTGTGTCATGTATGTCGCAAATACATGTCATGTATGTGTGGTAGCATGTGTTGAGTATGTGGTGTTTGCAGTTGTGATTACACCTGCCATGTAAGAGTTGAACATGTAGGTCATGTTTGACGTGTCATGTATGTTGTGATGGTGTGTGTGTCGGCAGGGGGTGTGTGGAACAGCACGGTAGGACAGCAGACGGTTTGTCTAGTTAGCCTCGCTGACTGTGAGAGCTGCTACCCTGGAAGACTCAGCCCAACAATGCTGTGTGCCCGATCTCCACACTACAACACCCAGCAGCCCTGCAGGGTGAGGGAGGCCACAGGGCGCTCATAGGAAATGTTGTCTTTATATAGAGGAGGCATAGTGCAGTGAATGGTGTTTGTGGTAGTGCTACGCCATCTGGTGGGTTCATGGTGAGCTTGAAATATTCCCTTCTCATCTTCTTTGTTCTCCTCTACCCTCTTCTCCCCTTTCGCCTGCTCTCCTCTCCCCTGTCCCCTCTCTTCTCCTCTCCTCCTCTCCACTGTCCCCACTATTCTCCTCTCCTCCTCTCCACTGTCTCCTCTCCTCTCCTCTCCTCTCCTCTCCTCTCCTCTCCTCTCCTCTCCTCTCCTCTCCTCTCCTCTCCTCTCCTCTCCTCTCCTCTCCTCTCCTCTCCTCTCCTCTCCTCTCCTCTCCCTCCTCTCCCTCTCCTCTCCTCCCTCTCTCCCCTGTCCCCTGTCCCCTCTCTTCTCCTCTTCCCCTCTCTTCTCCTCTCCCCTCTCCTCTCCTCCCCTCTCCCCTGTCCCCTCTCCTCCCCTCTCCCCTGTCCCCTCTCCTCCCCTGTCCCCTCTCTTTTCCTCTCTCCTCTCCTCAGGTGGGGTCTGGGGCTCCCCTGGTGTGTCAGAGGGAGGACTCCCTCCCTGTGCTACTGGGTCTGGGCAGCTGGGGGGAGGGCTGTGGAAGCCACCGGAAGCCTGGCGTGTTCTCCTCCATGGCTGCGGTCAGAGGCTGGATCCAGGACCAGCTGCAGGGTGAGGAAGGAGGGGGAGCTGAGATGCAGGGCATAGAAGTCTGAAGTCTGTTTTGAGACAGAATTGTTGCGTTGGACCTGTCAGTGTATGGATTCTTTGACACTGACTATGGAAATGTACTGTTATAGAACTATACACTTCTGGTTCTTGATTTTCCGCTCGACTTTTGTGTCACTTTGAATCAAAGCTTCTTCTAAATGATAAAAAAAGAATCCTGAATACCACCAACCATTTGCACATTTTCATTTTGTAATCTCTAATCTTACTGTATAATTGTATTAATTCAGCCTTTGGTCTCACCTTTCTGTGTCAACTGCTGCCTCTGAAGGAGGGGATCCCTCACTAAATTGGTCCTCCTAAGGTTTCTTACATTTTTTCAGTTTTCCTGGGAGTTTGTCCTTGTCTTCTTTGAGGGTTTAGGCTGGTTTCGGTTTAGGTCTGCATATGTGAAGCCCTCTGCAATATTGCCTGTACAAAAGGCTCTACAAAAACAATTGGATTTTAGATGATTTCCTTTATTAACATAGGTGTTGTATTAGCATGTGCACAGTGGTAGCATATGCTTTGTGTTAGCAGCATGTGGGTTGTATTAACCTGTGCTCGGTTAGCATTTGTTCTGTGTTAGCCTGTGCTATGTGTTATCCTACATTATGTCTTAACTTGTGTTCTTTGTTAGCCTGTGTCTTGTATTAATTAACCTGTGCAAGAGTGAAGTATATCTTGATCTGCAGTTTTATTGCAGAAATCAAGACCAGTTAAAGTGACATGGTGTAATACATTGTTGGCAATGTGTTTGTATTGCTAAGGTTGATAAAACATTTTTTTTTCTTAAATGTTGCTTAAATGTTGAAAGTAACCTTTCTACCCTCTCTCTCTCTCACACACACACACACACACACACGCACACACACACACACCATGGGTGACAGTGGCGTGATTGTGGTCCATCCACCACTGAATGTGTAGTTCTCTTAACTATGCTGTGTCATGGTGACTTCTCCACTCCTATTGGGCTGTCCTTCATTCCACTGGCTGCCCCTCCCCTTTGAGGCGTGTGGTTCAAAGGTCACCCAGCAGTTGTGGCTCCGCTTCAGGGCTGGACTCTGATCAGCCGTCTCAGTCACTCTCACCGACTCGCAACTTCACACACTCATTCACGGACAGACGCTATGGAGCAGGATCTGGTAGGAACGAGCAGCTACTTGCATTTGTCTTTCACCATTTCGTTGCTTGGAAAATTGCTTGGCACCTTCTAACCTTCTCCCTTTCTTTGCTTATCCTCTCTATTCTTTAGAAAGATGAACCGTTCTAAGTCTAGGGCAAGGGTCTCCAACCCTGTTTCTTAGAGAGCTACCTGCCTTTAGTTTTTTGCTCCAACCACACTTTGTGGTTGGACCACAGTTTGACCTGATTCTACACTAGTTACCTGATCAACCATCTCTAGAATCAGGTGTGCCAGATTAGTGTTGGAGCTAAACTCTCCAGGCAGTTGGCTCTCTGGGAGCACGGTTGGAGACCCCTGGTCTGGGGTCACAGGTTTTACACACAGTGTTGTCAGTTGTCATGTTGGTGTTGGTGGTGTTGTGTTGCAGACTGTCCCTGTGGTGGTGGGGGTGTCGGTAGTAGTCCTCACTGGTCTCTACTTCCTGTTCACTGGAAGACCAACGAAGAAGCAGCTGCCCCAAACCCTCCAGGATCCCACAGTTAAATACTCCTTACCGCTCGTAGAGAAAGAGGTAGGTCACATAGTAGCCACACAGTAGCACTGCATGTATGCAGCCATTATTCTTCGTGGACAAGCAGGTCACTGTCTCCCATGAAAAGGAGAAGCTCTGCCTGACGTTTGTCAGTGTAAAGGCCACAGTTGCAACTGCTGCTCATGTGTGTCGACAGAACATCAGCCACGACACCAAGAGGTTTCGTTTTGGTCTCCCTACTTCCTCGCACGTCCTGGGACTCCCCATAGGTAACACACACACAGTACACACACATGCCGTATACACACTCATTGCCACGCACACACACATACAGAACATGCATCCATACACTCACACACCCACTCATACACGCATACTTTCACATGCTTTTCTTCTCATTGTCTAGAGGCTGTTCTACAAGAACTGGCACGCAGTGAGTTTAGTGTAATGAATCAACTCCCTCTTCTTCCCTTTGTATGTGTGTGTGTGTGTGTGTGTGTGTGCAGGACAGCATGTGTACCTGTCTGCTAAGGTGAACGGGGCTCTGGTGGTCCGAGCGTACACGCCCGTCTCCAGCGATGAAGACCAGGGCTTTGTGGACCTGGTTGTCAAGGTACTGTAGCACACCGCCGTGCAGCATGTCAATTACCATGTGGCTTTGCTACATCGTGGCATGTGATGTTATGGGTGAGTGTGAGCAAATCGAACGCACCCCAGTGACCCAGGTCTTGGACCCAGGTGTACCACAGGAACACCCACCCCAGCTTCCCTGAGGGTGGGAAGATGTCCCAGCATCTGGACGCCATGAAACTTGGAGACAAGATGGACTTCAGAGGGCCTAGCGGACTGCTGGTCTACAGAGGGAATGGTGTGTTGGTGTACTGTGTGTTTAACACTGATCATACACTGCTCTGCCAATGTAGCACGTATCACTGGCATATTTAACCATGAGGTGGCAGTGTGATGTAGCGCACAGTGATGCTTCACTACTAGTCTCTGCTTCAGAGCTACACAAACAGTTATCTTTCTTTCATCAAGGCACTTTTGCAATCCGACCTGACAAGAAATCTGAACCAAGGACCGGCAAGTTTAAACATGTGGCAATGATCGCTGGAGGAACCGGTAAGAACCCTTTTCTCAATACGGCGTGTCCGTCATGTCACTGGTTTCGTGTTTCCCCGCATCATGTCTTCACAACGCCTATTAACTTCTTTGCGAGGGGGGCTAATGGTGCTCTCCGCAGGGTCGCTGAGGAAAACACGATTAGCGTTTCCCGATTTGCATTTGCATAATTCCTCAGCTGTGTGTGTAGGACTGGAGCGTTCAGTCGTAAACAGGCTTAACTGGGGGGGTGTCTTTGCTTGCAGGGATCACCCCCATGCTCCAGCTGATACGCAGCATCGCGTCCGACCCCGACGACATGACATGCTGCTCCCTCATCTTCGCCAACCAGGTCGGTCCCACTCCCTCACTCGACCCCTCACCCCCCCCGCCCCCCCCCCTTCTCCCGTGAAGACGTTAAAACAAGTAGGCCTACATTTGACTACCAGTGCAGTCAGAAGATTTAACTTGCTAAGATAAGAACTTACTTTCATTAAATCACTCCACACCTTAGCGCAGTACCTCATCGGGCCCTGTGTGGGGGTAGAGCGGTGCGTTGGTCTGTCCTCTGCAGGTGTTTTGGTGAAGAAGCCTCTGTGTGTCTCAGGCTGGTTGTAGATGCTAACAGACGTATCTCCCTGTGCTCCTCAGACAGAGAAGGACATCCTGCTGAGGGAGGAGCTGGAGGACATGTTGAGCAGCCACCCTGGCACACTCGGCCTGTGGTACACCCTGGACAAGCCCCTGCAAGGTGAGTCTGACTAGACTAGACCTGACCAGACCCAACGTTTAACAAGCCTTCACATGGAGAGAGACAGACCAGACCCTGGGCCCTTCTTTATATACTCAATATTGTACTGTACATGTAACTAATTGAAACAATTTCCCCCTGGTTATTCCATAATTATAGTAAGATCTTGTTTTCTATTTGCATTTAGCTTTGCTTGAGCCTGCAGCTAGAACCTTTTATGTTATGCAAATGAAAGTAGACCTGGTATCTTTGATATAGTCCTGTATTGTCCCTGTTACAAAGTGATATATTCAGTTACTACTTGTATTGGATTGTGTCTGGCTTGTATGACATCTAGAATGTTGAACTGGGATTCCTAATCCACAGGATGGAAATACAGTTCTGGGTTTGTCAACTGTGACATGATCAGAGAGCACCTTCCACCTGCAGCTGACGACGTGCTTATTGTCATGTGTGGCCCACCTCCCATGATCCAGTATGCCTGCTTGCCAAACCTGGCAACGCTGGGATATAAGACGGAGAACATCTTTTCGTATTGACTTATCAAAGATGCTCATTTGAACACACTATGTCTCTTTCACACACAGGATCTCAACCTGGAAACATTGGGTCACAACACAGGCACCCTTTCACTGTACATTTCCATAACAAATCTGCACCGTTTTGTAAATGTATATACCTGTTTTGTGTGGCATTTTGAGTGAGATGTATTAAATGTTCCTCTGAATTATGGGAACAGTTTGTAAGATTTTTTTGAATGTTGTGAAACAGGACCCATACACATTTTCATCACTATCAATATTCCCCTTTCTGCATTTTGGTTGGGGGCTTGGCTTTGTATAGCCTAGATAGCCATAGCTTTACTCCGAATATAATTCTCCACTATGCGCTTCATGAAGCCAGCACAACTCAAACACCAATCCTCTCATTGACATGGTGCTTCTTAGCTACAGTATTATCCACTGTACTTAGCTACTGTACCACCATGCATAATCCTCCACACATTTAATCCTCAAGCAGAGACAGACATAACTCCACACATTTTTACATTCAATGCTTTCACCACCTAGTTCCACCACTCAGTTTGATCCCTGGGTCTATATCGCGCACTTTCTTCCAAGAAAATAATCCACACTAATCTAATGAATAAGTCATTTGGTTTGGAAATACAGTCCAGTTGAAATAAAAGTTTTGCGAAATGACAGTACAGAACAACAACACGCCTTTATTCCTTCTTAGAAAATATACAAATTTGGGGAAAGATGTACCGTATAGTAAACACATGTGTATGTGGGATGGGTGTGTAATATGTTAGTTTCATCACAAGCAACATGCCATAATAACTCCTAGCTAGCACCGAAAAGCGTCAGATGTTATCTTTTAGAGTTACATAGCTGAAATAACTGGCTGATGTGAAATGACAGGCCGTAGCTCAAGACGAACATGCTAAGAACGTGACAACAAGCTGCTGACAGACGGTACAGGTCAGTTAGTCTAGACGGACGACCCGGCCAGTGAGCAGCAGACAACCGATGAGTGTTCCTGCGCAGTTTGTTGTCGATCCAGAATCCCCACAGTTCTAGAGAGTCGTCTCCCTTATACACTGAAACACAGCAACACAGTACCTAGCAGTGTCTGTGGTAGACAACATTTTAGCAACAGGCACATTTTTATATTAATGTGTCTTCTTTTATACAGCATAGTAGTGTCTCTCTGGTTTTCTCTCCCAATACTTATACAAATCCAGAACTCCGTTAATGAAGAGACAGACAAAACACTTTCTCCCATCACCTGTTACTTAGAAAACTCCCACTTCTCTATTCACAAGTACACTTCCCATCGTCTCACAATGATCATATCACATCGAAAACACTGGTAACAGCAGGTCAAACCATTCAAATACAGGACCTTGTACATTTTGACCTTTGACAGTAGCATACAGAAACATCACTCAGATGTTGACCGTGACATGGTAGACTCACCAGTATGACTCTTTCTCTGGTACTATCTGCTGTGGGAGGTCCAGGCCTGCCCTTCTCTCTGCCCCCCTGAGGAGACACACACATGTGGGCTGGGAGGCTCACCTGGGCAGGTGCACCTTCCTCCAGGAGGTCACTGACCCTGGTTAGTCGTGCAGGAGCCCTGGGCTCTCGATGCACTGATGCTGGACTGCTAATGTTGGACTGGGGAGGGAGAGTCCTACAGAAGCTTGCATGGACTCACAGCACCAGGGGGTGATGATGTGTTCCATAGAAACGGGAGTTGTCAAGCGACAGACCTTACCTGCCTATGGTAGATACGTTTCCAGAGACGTTTAAAGAGAACCTGTTTTTGAACCTGTTTTGGTCTGAACGCAGGCGGAATTAGGGCCTTTGTTTGACTTGTGCCATGAGCTGTGTGTGTGTGTGTTAGTGGGGGGGGTGGGATATGACCTAGTATCTAAACAAACCTTATACAAAACATTCAGCATGAACAACAAGGTTAATTGCATAGGCTGGGTCCTTAGAAGGAAAAAATATTAAGGGACTTTTTTCAGTTTTTAGGCCCGCTAACCTACTCAGTGTAGACACAATGTACAGGGCATGTTGTGATAAGGGCATTGTGAGGTGAGGGCTGTGAGGTGAGGGCAGTGAAGTGAGGGCATAGTGAGGTGAGGGCATTGTGAGGGAAAAGCATTGGGAGGTAAAGGCATTGGGAGGCGAGGTCAGGAAGGTGGTCAGTTCCGCTGGTCATGACGGCTCCAGGCGTTAGGGGCTGGGGGTGTGAGGCTGTGACGAGTTCCTTCTCTGGGATTGGCTGGCAGGTTAGTGGGTGAGCCGCGGTCTCAGACCAGCGCCATCTGGGTGCGTCTCCGCTCCTTCACCACCTGGTCTCGGCTCAGCAGGTACTGGAGAGGGGCGGGGAGGCCAGGGTTAGCTGCAAGCCTCTACAACCTAGCTACAACTCTACTGCTATGATTCATTGCATGCCAAACAGCAGCCTTCTCTCTCCCAGATTTGTTCTAGACAGAGCAAAGACTGTTAAAAAAAAATCATGATGAGTTGCTGCAAATGAAATCAACATGTTCTATGTTCTGGATCCATAAGATTCCCATTAACGCCTATTTAGTTTTGAAAGCACTGTGATCTGATTGCCAATCAACACAAACGTTTGCCAGGTGTGTTTCACAAATGAGTGAGTGATTATGACAAAGTGCGACTGTCCACATGCAACTTTTGTGGTTGTAAGGTTGGCTAAATGGTTAGAGAGTATGACTACAGATTAGGATGTTAGGGGTTCACATCCCCCAAGGTGCTTTTAGATGAAAGCTTTCAATTGAACATTGAACTTGTCTTCAAGTGGAATTCATAAAAACATAATTAGCTTCCGAGGAATCCCGACTGTCCCACCAGGAAAGACAGTTGGGAGAGAGGATCTCTGGAGCCCGGTAGTCCCGGAGCCGGGAAAATACATTTACCTTTTATCAGTTTCATCAGTCCAAAAGCAAAAATTTAGTTCTAAGAAGATCCTTCAGCCAGATTTGAACACAAGTGTGAGGTCATTAAAGAGACCTTTTCTACAAGGAAAGACCATTGCAGCCCTCCACAGGGTTTGAACCCACAACCCTTATCTGTCAGGGTACACATGCTTATCCACTTAGCCATCAGGGAGACAACTAAACATGAACTCGTTGAAAATACATCCTTACGGTGAAGTGTGAGGTCATTAAAGAGACAGTTTCTGTAAGGAAAGACCATTGCAGGCTTCCATGGGATTTGAACCAAAGACCCTTAACGTTCATGGTATACATGCTTATCCACTGAGCCATCAGAGACACAAGCAAACATGGACTTGTTGAAAACACATCCTTGAGATTAAGAGTGAGGTCATTAAAGAGACAGTTTCTGCAAGGAAAGACCAACGCAGCCTTCCATGGGATTTGAACCCAAGACCCTTAACGTTCATAGTACACATGCTTAGCCACTGAGCCATCAGGGACAGAAGCATATATCAACTCGTTGAAAATACATCCTTAAGGTGAAGTGTGAGGTCATTAAAGAGACCGTTTCTGTAAGGAAAGACCATTGCAGCCTTCCATGGGAATTGAACCCAAGACCCTTAACGTTCATGGTATACATGCTTATCCACTGAGCCATCAGGGAGAATTCAGGATAAACATTGAAGGAAATGTAGTGTATCATTATATGAAATGTATGATGAAAATTGGCTAGCAATTTCGTCAACAAATACCAAGAAATAGGTTGCAGCAGTTTGTCTTTCGACTACACTTGCAAAATCCTCGATGGGACTGAGCTCGAATAGCTTCGGCGACTTTTTATAGTAGGCTACAACATCGCTGTAAATCAAAAGGAGATGCAGTCTTTCGACAGACCCTCCAATCATCAAGCAGAAGCCCGGCGTGCGTGACGCTGAGCATCCGTGGGCGGGACATAATCGCAGCATTTATCCAATGACCATATAGTTTCGAAGCACTGAAAAAAACGGTTCAAAGCAGCCCAATTCAAGTCCCTGGACGCTGGGCTTCAACTGTTAAATGCACTGTGACGCTACGGGAAAGTATGAGAAGGAAATCGAGTCAGTCGATCTGCTGCTATTTGTATCTGATTATGAACGAACTTGTCTGCAAGATGAACGTGTTCTAACACATTTAAAATGTTAACACAATAGTAAATATTTGACCATAATGTTTTTTGACATTTTAGGGGAAGCCAAGCTTCCCTTGCAGTCTTAAAGAAATCGCCTACTGTCATGGATTTTATTGGGAAAGTGACCAAGTCTTACACAGCTTGTGGCAAGTAGAACAAACTACCTCTCAAAAGTAATAACCTACAGGCATTGTCCTCCATTGATCCTGTGGTGAGAGGCCATTTAGTGCCCTTAGAGGTGGCCAGGAGAAGAGGAAGAAGGAGTAAAACCAGAAAAAGTGCTAGATAGTTTAATAATAGTTTATGTCTCGGAATAAAAAAATTAAATTTAACATTACAAATTAGTGTCTGTGTATTTTGATCTTCAGAATGTCATTTTACTCTGTGCCTATATGGGTGGGCCAGGGATGTCAAGGGGTTTGTGGCAATGTTTGTGGCAATTTGCCGCAGGGCGAGGGCTTCAATTACCTCTCTCTTTTTTAACCATACATGTGTTTGCATCCCTGATGATATCAAAGGCCAGTTTACGCTGCCTCAACAATGTTCAACAAACACCAAACATTCTACTGCTGGCTGTTGGGTTTAGAATGTTTGGAAAGATAACGGTCTTTTTCACTGCCCAACAAATGGCAACAGGCATGCCACACCAAACGAACACAACCCAAAAACTGTTGGCTGGTGATGTTGCTTTCGGCAGCGTGAACTGGCCTATAGATGCTGGAGGGCTGGGATTACAGACTAAAGCACTTTGCAACTGTTTGTTACCCTGTCGAATACAGTGGGGAAGTGTGGAAGTGCGGGTCAGGAAGGATGGAATTTGGGTTACAGCTGAACTCAAGACAGTTTCCTGTTTCCCTGGTTAATCTGAGAGGTGGGATGAGTGTTGAGAAGGGTTCTACTCACGGTGAGGTTGTTGATGCCATCAGACAGAGCTTCTATCTGCAGCACTGTACCCTCTGTGATCACCACCTGTAATAGGTCCCACATTACATACACACACACGCAAGCAAGCACACACAGTAGTACACCTTGGGGTGTGTACAGTATGTATATTTGAGGGTGGGGCACCCTGACCACCCAGGGTGCATGCTGGGAGGAATCTGCTTCCTCCCACATGCAGGTGGCCATCTTGGCTCAGATGGCTCTGAGTGGATTATGGAGGTGAGTGCCGATGAGGATGACAGCAGGTTAGAGGATGATGTGTGTTACTGAAGCAGTCTCTCAACACAGCCTACAGTTCCAGACATGTCTGTTTGCTGTATTGAATGGACATCATGACAAGAGATCTAGAAGTTGTCCTTACATTTTTGTCTATATACTGTACTCCCTTTCTTGAGTGAAATAAAAAGTATTGAGATGGTGTGTGTTTGGAATGGTGAAGAAAATAAAACAGTGTCACACTTAGGATTTTTATTGGTGTTTTTGAATAAAGGTATGTACAGTCACATGACAACTTGAGCTTCTTTTCTTGAAGCATGATCTTTGATTATAAAAAATACTATAACAGTCAATTAATATGAAAATAACAGTGCAAAATCACAATCTGTCAAAACATGCACAGTTAGACAATTATCTGTGCTTTTTTCTTGATCCATCAATATATATATATATATATATATAAAATAAATCCCTCCGTATGCAAATATTGCATAAGATAAATATATATATATATATATGTCTGACAAACAATATTATACTTTTCTACTGGTTGGGAATATCTAAGATTGTTACACTGCTATATCTTAAATAAATAAAATAAACATTTCTATGGTGCACATTGTTCACAACAGTGGTATGATTCATATTCATACGGTTGTATTACAGAGGTCAGGTGCAAGATCCACATGGAATATGGGATATGTAGGCTCTACAACTATTAAACATGATTGCAGTGGGGGTTTGTGGGAGTTGTAGGCTACATGAGCCCACATCTACCCAGTGTCCTGTGTGTTGCAGTTCAGTAGCAGGGGGTTAGATGATGGCACATAGGGAAGGGTGTTGTGGCTGTGTTTGATGTTCAACAAGCCAGTAACATCTTATACCCTCAGGTATATTATGACTGATTGCTTGATTTAGCTAACTTAAGACATTTTAGATTGATGGCACCAAGTAGAGTAGGTCAGTCAAACGCTAAATCAAGCGCACCCACGGAAGGTGAGGAGCTTTGTCTGCCAGGATCTGACGATCCAGGGGGAGGGGTCTGGAAGGGGGGGCGGGGTACGAGGGGAGGTTGAGGAGGAGGAGGGGTTGTTATTGGCTGCAAGCAGAGATGGCTTGATTGGCTGATGAGAAGCATGGGCGCCGTGGGGGTGTGTGGCGGGTTCAGCTGTCGTCGTGTCCCACCTGCTCCCGCCTGTCCGGGTCACGGTCCAGGATGGGGCTGAGGCCCCGGAAGCCTGCGTAGGGCCGCTCGGAGCCGTTGGCCTGGGCCTGGCTCTCCAGAGGACAGATGTAGTCAGTGGAGTCGTCCGCCTTCCGCCGCCTCAATGTCGAGAACCCCAATTTCTTAGGCTGGAGAGAGGGAGAGATGGAGACACAGAGAGAGGGACACACAGAGAGAAAGAGAGAGGGAGAGATGGAGAGGGAGATAAAAAGAGAGAGGGAGAGAGGGAGAGATAGAGACAGAGAGAGAGGGACATACAGAGAGAGAGAGAGAGAGAGAGGGAGAGATGGAGAGGGAGATAAAAAGAGAGAGGAGAGAGGGAGAGATAGAGACAGAGAGATGGAGAGAAAAAGAGAGGAGAGAGGGAGAGATGGAGACAGAGAGAGATGAGAGAGAGAGAGAGAGAGAGAGAGAGAGAGAGAGAGAGAGAGAGCAGCAGAGAGAGAGACAGGCAGAGAGAGAGAAGGAGAGATGGAGACAAATAGACAGAGAGAGAGAAAGAGAGAAAGAGAGAGAGTGAGAGCGAGAAAAATTGAGAAAAAAGAGAGGGAGAGAGGATAACAGACAGACAGAGACAGAGAGAGACATAGAAGTTAACACACAGGTAAAGGTAAATATGCTGAGGAAACCCAGACACACGCAAACACACACACACACACACACACACACACAAAGAATGAAGCTCCCTCATGAGCATCAACATGAATGCCAGACCCCCCATGGACGGGTTATCTATCCTGTGCAGCTTACGGGAGATTCCCCAGCGTGCAGAAAAATAGACCTGAGATCATCACTTCCACCCAGACACACCGAGAGCGCCGGGACTGCGCTGGAGCTTGCACACGTGTCGTCTAAGCTGCGCGGGTGCTGACCGCGTGGGCGATGCTATCTGGGCCTCGCCGGTCCCCCCTCCCATGCCCCAGGGCTCAGCCTTGAGTACCACACACAGGAGGATTCATTTTCTCTCTCTGGAGCGCGCGGGGGGGGAGGGGGATATGGAAGGTGGTGGTGAGGGAGAGAGAGCGTGTGTGTGTGTGCGTATGAGAGAGAGAAAAGAGAATCGGAGGAGAGAAGAGAGACAAAGAGAGAGGACGAGTTTGAGTTGGTCTGCGTGAGGGCTCCTCTCTCCCTCTCTCTCTCCTGAACTTGACCGTAGCTGCGTGGCCGGAGGGCTGTGCCTCTTTATCTGTGGTGCTGAGGGGGCTGCGGGGGCTCTCACCTTGACCTTGGCCGTGGTGCTGAGGGGGCTGTGTCCCGTGGCCTCCAGGTAGTCCCTCTTCTCCAGCTGGGCGGAGGAGCCCACCAGGGAGCTGAAGTTGGTGCCCAGGTGCCTCCTCAGCAGGGTCTTCTGGGGCGGGATGTTCAGCAGCATGGCCAGCGTGTCCGCGTTGAAGCGAGGCTCCAGGATCTAGGACGGCGTGGGGTGAAACAGGTAGATTTCATATGGGGGACATTGCAATGGGTGCGGGTCGGTGCAGAAGAGATACGCGTGGACGTGTTTATGAAAAGGTCAAAGGTCAGAGGCACGCTTTCTGTCTCTCTCTTTCCTGCTTTCTTCTGCTTGGTGTCTCTCTCTCTTGATTGTCCCAAACTTCTGACTTTCTATCTCGTATATATATATTTGTTATCACGTTCAATCCCTAAACATGTCTCTGTCTCTGTCTCTGTCTCTCTCGTCTCTCTCTTCTCTGTCTCTCTCTCTCTCTCTCTCTCTCTCTCTCTCACACACACACACACACACTTACGATGAGCCCCCCGTGCACCCCGCTGCCCCTCAGGTTGGGGGCGTACTCCGCCAGGTCCACAGACCTCAGCCACTCCATCACCCTGTGGTTGGACCACTGCACCACCTCCGACGGGGACGTCTTGTTCTGGAGGGGGGGAGGGGGGGGGGTCATACAGTCACCTCAGACATAAACACTCTCTTTTTCATTTTTAGCACACAGTAACATCAAAATACATCCGAGTTAGTATCGACAGAGTACAGACGACACACGCCAACAAACACACACAAATGAAGACGCAGACAGACACACACACACACACACACCCCTCTCCTGGCCTTACCTCGTCCCCCGGTCTGCGCTTGAGGCAGTGGGGGTTGAACTTGTTGACGTGGAGGACGTGGATGGCACACTTGATGCTGAGGTGGTGGAGCTGGCTGGTGACCTTCAGGAACAGCAGGTCGTTCTGCGGGCGGAGGGGAGGGGTGGAGAGGAGAGGAGGGGAGAGGACAGGAAGTGAACGTGCGGGGTCAGTCCAGGTGTGACTGTTGGAGTCTTGTGACTACGGGAGAGGAAAGAGGAGAGGGAAGCAACCTTCTCCTAGTCGGGAGGCTTGATGCTTAGACGACCCGGCAAACACTCGAATGTGCACCGCGTTTTCCTATTCTTCGCTTCATGAACAATGAACCGTTTTAGTCATCGCAGTGCAGCAAATCTCCCGAATAGTCAACACACCGATCCGGAATGATCTAAATGCGTTGTGGGTTGGAACCCCAGAGAGAGTGAGTGATGTGCCTTACCACGGTGAGGTACTGCAGAACCCTGCCATCCACACGGCTCTCGTGGAACTGGTCCTTGTACTGGGGCAGGCCGATGTCATCCAGCCAGCCTGCACACAGAACACACACACACAGCCCTCAGCACCTCAGCATTCAAAACCACAGCAAGCCAACCTAGCTATGTACACTATTTGTATGTGGCGTTGGATAAAAGTGCTTAACGAACGAGATGTAATTTGGAAACCGCTCTCTGTTTGTTTGTGTACATACGTGTGACCCAGACGTGGTCCAGCTCGGACGACTTCTCAATCTGTCTGGAGCTCAGAGTCTTGACAGCCAGCTGCACCTTCTTCCTGTGGAGAGGGTTCTTGATGCCCAGCTCCTGGTCACACACACACACACACACGGACACGCACATGCACACGCACACACAGTCAATACTTGTACTTGACGGATGCTTTTCATTCACATACAGATGAATTCAACCTCTTAAATTCACTCATCAACTTGAGCTGGTATCACTGGGGTTAAACCATTTTTGACAATCCCAAGATTCTCACAAAAGCATCATCAAGCTGCACTATGTACAATCTGGGAACACTGATATGGTGTTGTCATGGAGACCTGTGTCTGAGTAAGGTATGATTGAGGATTTGTATATCAGCTCCACCTGCAGATAGGGGATGGCAGGTGAAACGAACTGGAGACCAGAACCAGACTGACAGGTGGAACTAGACTGTGATTGGACAGATAGAGCAGAACAGGGACGGGATAGGAAGCCCTGAGGGTAGGGGCGGACCCTGTCATTGCTTCGACAGCTAAACAAATGGAGATTTCACAGTCCTGTGTGGAGGTAGGTGAGTGTGTATGTGTGTGTCTCTGTGTGCATATTCACGTGCGTGTTTAAGTGTGTGTGTGTGTGTGTGCATGGGGCGGTCGACTGGAACTTAATACAATGCCGTAGCCGACGGAAACCAAAGATGCAAATCAAACACCCTCTGTATCATGCGTCCAAAACTCGACAGGAAGCTGAGCTCAACAAGCAACAAACCAGTATTTAGAAACCCTTAACATGTTGTCTATCATAGAGTGACGTAACATTACCTTTGGTTATATGCAAGAAAAAGAAAACCTTAAAAAAAAGAAGTAGTGGACAATGCTATATGCCGACAACGGCCCCTTTTCACCAGACCCTGTCATGTATGTTTGTGTGTGTTTATATACAGTATATGTGTGTTTATGTGTGTACCTTCTCTAGGTCCTGAGGAGTAGCGGAGAGGAGGGTCTGTCCGCTGGTGACCCAGTGGCGAGCCAGCTGCACGTATTGGCCAAGCCCAGACTCTGACAGCCAATCACACACCTGGTCTGTTGTCCATCTAGAGAAGGGCGTCTTCTGGTCTCTGGAGACACACACACACACACACACAGTCAGGCGTGAGATCATGTTAAACACAGCCTAGTGAGCCAGATCTCATAACTACCCTAGGAGGACTGCTGCAATGAACCAAGCAGAACTAGGACACAGAATATATATATATATATATATATATAAAGACCGAAGAAAACAGAGCACAGACCAGGCTGTACAGATTAGGCATACCTCAGCAAGGCGAGCGCGTCTTTCGCCCGGGCCAATCTGGGGCCAGCTGTGGCTCTGAACCCGCCCCTTCGGAACTCCCCCATGTCTGGCTCCTCCCCCTGCATGCTTCCTGATTGGCTACGGCGGATCCTGGGTCCGAACAGATAGACGAGGATGCGGTGGAAAGCGTGTCAGTGTGTGTTTGAATCGGTGCGTGCGTGAATGTGTGTGTTTATGTGTTTGTGTATAGATTTGTATGCCCTTGTACTTGCATTGGTGTGTGTATGAATATGCATGTGTGTATGTGTTTGAATGTTGTGTATCTGCCTGTGTGTTTATGAGTTTGTGTGTGAGTGTGTTTGTGTGTAAGCGTGTGTGTGTGTGCGTGTGTCCATGTGTGTTTGCAGCACTCACTTCCCCCACAGCTTCCTGATGCCCCTGGTGCTCTTCCTGTTCTCCGGGGAGACGGGGGAGTGCTGTCCAGAGTCCAGCCCCGAAGACAGAGGGGACAGGTCGGACAGCAGCGCCTCGCCCAGTCCCTCTGGCCTCCCTGGAGCACACAGGAAGACCGGACATCAACACAACACAACCTAGCATCGCACTGGCTAGGAGGAGCTTGGAGTCACCAAGATCATCTGAAACAGTTTGGGCTGTAATACCCCCTTCCACCCGCACCCCTCCCAACTCCCCTTCAGTGAGGATGTGATGTCAATAACTAAGTGTCAGATGGGTATAATACGCAGTAGATAGTGTGCATATCCATGCAGTACCCACCGACTTCAAACAGATCAAGTCTCCCACGAGACCCTGAGCGGAAGTTAGCATGGAGGGAGGAGGCGGGGGGAGAGAGGGAAGTGTTAATCACCGCAGATAGAGTGCACCAAAGCCTGCTTATGTCCATAATTACACTCTGTGTGTCGAGATGATCATCTTTATCAGCCGAGTATTCACTGAGTACGTCTTGGAAGAAGGGCGAATCTCCCTCGCCTGTTTTGATATCGTTTAATACCCTGGAATGTAACTCTGGAATGAGTCAGAGGAATGTCACTCTGCATCCATGTTTGTTTACAGAGAGAGAGAGTTCCTTCGGGTTGATTCAGTGTCTGATCTCAGTATGCAGCCCTCATGTCCACACACCTCTCCTCTGGCTCTCTCCTATCTCAAAGAGATGCACATGGGGGATTTGAACCCGTGACCTCTAAATCTGCAGTGAAACGCTCTACTATACCGAGCAAGAACTACAGGCTGTCACTCACTGAGGGTCCTAATAAACATAACGCAAGTTCCACTCTGCTAGTGTGTGCTGTGTTTGCTAGTCTGTGCTGTCTGTGCTGTGTGTGCTAGTGTGTGCTGTGTGTTCTAGTGTGCTGTATGTGCTGTTTGTGCTGTGTACTATAGTGTCTGTATACAGCACTGTACAGTCCTAACGTGTATGTATACAGTACTATACAGTGCTATAGTGGGCATATACAGTACTATGCAGTATTTTACAGTACTGGATGTATACTGTACTACACAGTACTATAGTATATATATATACAGTACTATACAGTGCTATGGTGTATATATACATAACTGTACGGTACTATAGTGTAATTATACAGTACTATACAGTCCTCCACAGTACTATAGTATAGGTATACATTACTATACAGTACTATAGTGTAAGTATACAGTACTACACAGTTCCACAGGGTCAGTATACAGAACTGTAAAGGACTACAGTGTAAGTATACAGTACTACACAGTTCCACAGGGTCAGTATACAGAACTGTACAGTACTACAGTGTAAGTATACAGTACTACACAGTTCTACAGGGTCAGTATACAAAACTGTAAAGGACTACAGTGTAAGTATACAGTACTACACAGTTCTACAGGGTCAGTATACAGTACTATACAGTACCCAGGGCTGGAGCACTGGCACTCCGACAGCGATCTTCAGCCAGAGATTAAGCAGCAAGCAGAGAGAGAGCACATAGACAGAGAGACAGACATACAGGCAGACTCATAGAAAGACAGACAGACAGACACACGTAGGCAGAAACAGAGACAGACAGACACACAGATAGACAGACAGACAGACAGGATAGTCAGACAGACAGGCAGGACAGTCAGACAGGCAGACAGACAGGCAGGGAGGCAGGGAGGGAGGCAGGACAGAGGAGGGATGGAGAGGAGAAGGAGGAAGGTTAGTAAACAGAGAGGAAAAATAAGTATAAACACCCTCATGCCAACCTCTCTTGTTAGAAGGACCCAAACTGGAGAAAATGACTTCTGATCTGACCTAAAATGCTGATAAATATCTCTAAACAACACGTCCCAAAACCCTCAGTGACAGTTCTGCTATTACACACTGTCTACAACCAGAAGTAGCTCCTGGTTACAGATAACCCACAGACCCCAAATGGCATCTTGGCTGTGAAGTGCCGACTCACTCAGGTTGTAGTCATTGTCGTCGCTCTCCACAGGAGACAGCTGGACGGGCGAGTACTTCTCCCTCTGGCCGTTCACCTCCCGCCGGGACAGCTTCCCTGGGAGGGTCTGGTACTTGTTCATCTCCTGGGGGAGATTCTGGAGAGTGGCAGGAACAGCAGAACAAGTCTCATCTAACTGCGGAGCCTCAATCACGCAACTTCTTTTTAAAAGAAATATCGAGCACAACATCTCGTATTATATAGAGATTCATATCTCTTTCCGTGTTACATAACTGGGTTCCAGACTTGGCCTGGCTGGAAAAACCATATTTCTCCAGTCTGTTCTATTCCAACTGATATGAAGTTCATGCTATAGTTCATGTTATCGTCTTGGCATGGCCGTCACTAGCGTTTAGGAGACGGCGGGCAGAGGGCCGAGAGAGAGGGCTGGGGTCTGGTGCTGGCGGGTGTGACCCAGACTGCAGCTGACAGGAGCAGGTGAACCATTGGCCAAGTGCAGGTCACATGGGACAGGAGAGTGGGCAGGGTGAAAAGTCAAAGTTCAGGGGGTTAGCTGTCTGTGACGTCACGCAGTGTGAAATACCTCAGAGTCAGGTACGAGATGGACCGGTTCAGCTTCATGCTAGAGGCAGGTAACAGAGAATGTAAGCACACACACACACATGCACACACACACATACATACATACACACACACACAGGCAGGCGCGCACACACACACTGTTAGTACAGCGACTAATAAAAGCTAGTAAAGATAGCAACTCAATATTTGCATTAGTAAAGCGGATGAGCAGTTGTTAGGTTGTGCTTGTTGACGGACACACCGAGAGAAGCCAGGAGGTAAAACAAACGCACCTTAGCTAACGAGCCGCTCTGGAGCTCCTCTAAGCTGCTGGACAGCATCCGTGGCTGTGACCTTTCAGGAAAAAACACACACACACACAGACACACACACACACACACACACACACACACAGACACACACCCGTGCACACACACAGACACACACACACACATAGTTCAACCAGAAAGTCACAAAGGACAGTTATGTTGTGTGTGTGTGTGTACGGACCGATGCGTGTACAATGATCTCTAGTTCGAGAAGATCTGTGTTTTGCTGTCGGTCATTAATACGACGTGGTATGGTATAGCTGGTTCTAGTTCTGTTAGAGCTGGTTTTGGTGTGGCTGGTTGAGGAGTCTGCATTACACCGTGCATGACTGTTTCCTGATCAGAATTGACAGTGTGTACAGAACAAGGAGGGTGCGTGTAAGCGTGTGTTTGCGTGTGTGTGTGTGTGTGTGTGTGTGTGTGAGGTGGGGAGATTGCAGTGACAGGAATGACACCACTCTCTAATCCACCCTCCCACCCCATCGTCCCTAATTAACACTGAGAACAAACAAAGGGCCTTGCCCGCCTCTCTGCCTGCCCACCTCTCTGCCTCCCTCTGCCTGCCTCTATGCCTCCCTCTGAGTGCCTGTCTGCCTCCCTCTCTGCCTGCCCACCTCTCTGCCTGCCTCTGCCTGCCTCTCATCTACCTACCAGGCTGTGCTGTGGTAGCCATCTCCAGGGGAAACCAGGGACATCTCCATGGAGGTCTGGAAACTTCGACAGCTAGGAGAGAGGGGGGAGGGGGAGACAGAGAGACAGACAGAGAGACAGACAGAGAGACAGACAGAGAGACAGCAGGATAGAGAGAGGGATGTTTATGTGTGTAATGTGCCTTTACACTAATTCAACCTTTTTTGTCCCAAGAGGATCTCATTGTCCCAAGAGGATCTCATTTACAGACAGACCACAACAAAAAAACCTTGGGGAAATCAACTTCTGCTTCTTAATTCTCTCTCTCTCTCTCTCTCCTCTCTCTCTCTCTCTCTCTCTCTCTCTCTCTCTCCTCTCTCTCTCTCTCTCTCTCTGTGTGTTCATGCACATGTGTGAGTGTGTTTGTGTATGTGTATGAATGCATGCATGCATAGTCATGTGTGTGGAGTAGCTTGTACCTGGAATCCAGCTCTCTCTGGAAGGAGGGTGGAGACGCGAAGAGAGGAGACGAACCTCGGGAGGACATCTGCACAAGAGATAGCTTTATACACACTGTACACACACAAACGCACACACAAGCTCATGTTGAACAAATAAGTATCTGCGTCACATTTGGAAATAGAGTTCATGTTGAAATCAAGTGAACAGCGAGAGAGTCACCTCTGTCCTGATGATGTCACAGTGAGCCTTGTGTGTGAGCGCCCGCAGCACCAGGCTCCTGCTCAGCTCCTCCTCGCTGCTGCCAGACAGCATCCTCTCACCGCCCTGGGTCAAGGCCAGGGTCCTCTCTCCGCCCTGGGTCAAGGCCAGGGTCCTCTCACCCCCCTGGGTCAAGGCCAGGGTCCTGTCCCCCCCCCAGCCCCAGGATTCTGTCTCCCCCCTGGGTCAGGGCCAGAACCTCCTTCATCTTCCTGTACTGGCCTAGTAGCACCGTCAGCTCCTCTATGTGGCGGTCCTGATGCACACACACGCAAACACATACACATTATGTCCATATGCAGACACATGCACAAATACACACACAAAAAATGTGTGCCATAAACACACTGTATTTAGACCTATTCAAGGACCACTGTTGGCTCCAGAAAAAAAGGGTTATTTCAGGTTATCCAGGAGAGTGTCAACTGTAAGATGCCTGAGGACGTACCTTTTCTTCATTGGATGCTAACAAAGATTCCATCCCCATTTTCAACCTATGGAATTCTTGGTCTAGAAAGAGAACAGGATGTGGTCAAGTTTTACACAGCAGCATATTTTAAGAATAAACGTCTGAAAGACACACAAACACACGCACAGAGAGGTTTGGCACAGCTCTCTTTCTGCTCTCTCAACATTCTGCCCACCCTCCTCTAACTCTCTCCCCCCCTCCCCCTTCCTCTCCAGCTGTAGGGTCTGACAGACTAGGTGTGACAAACATGACATGATGTCAGAGTCAATTAGAGGAGAACAGACACAGTCACAGTCACGCAGACACAACAGACAGCAGCACAACATGCCGGCTAGTCATCTGGCAGTGGTTCCCATTGCTACGGGAGCTAACTCTTAGCCTTAGAGAGTATGAATGGCACGCTAGCAAGTTAGCTGGCAAGCCTCAGTCCATACCTTAGCCATGCTCATTGGGGAAATACGCTTTAATCACACAGCAGTTTGTGTCTCTTGCTAAGTAGCTAGTTCCCTGGAGTTAACATTCGCCTCATAGATTTCCCAAATGTGATCAGTGCTGTACTCCAGATGCAGTCTTACATTTGTCAAGCAGCTGTCTGTACATCTCCTCTACAGCAGGGGGCAGCATTAGGAGACAAGAGTGAAGGACGGATGGGGTTGTTAGTGTTAGTGTCAATATTCCACTCAGGCAGAGCTGTCAAGCTGGTTCGTTCAGTTAGTCGCTTCTAGGTTTTTAGGGGGGGTGTTCAGTAAAACCTCTGATCCGCGTCTAGGCCAGGGTGCAGGGGACACAGGATTCATTATACGTGGGTGAGACATGTCCCACACACTTTCGTAAAATGGCAAATCCGTCTTCCCACGTTTTAGTTAAGAAAGCTACATTCAACGATCGCCTCCTCAGTTCTTTAAAACAAGCTGTCCCCTCCCACATTTGAGAACCAACCTACGGCCCCGGTGAGACGACTGAGAAGACCACTGACCTTTGTCTGAGGCGTCGTGGCTGGACGAGGGCCTGCTCAGCAGCTGGCTCTGTAAACTCTGAATCTCCGTGTCCTTGGAGGCCAGGAGCTGCTGCAGGTCGGATATTTCTACCTGCAGACATGAGCAGTCGAGTTGGCACACGTTCAATCGCTCTATCGATTACAATAGCATTAGCCAGCCAACATTTATTGGGGGGGCAACATGTAACATTAAGTCTGTATTGCCTACCATGGGACTACATAGCAATACACAAGGTAACAATAGTATAGGTATATAGGAGTTGCTATGTGATTAAATGGTAATGTTAGTGGTGGGGACTGTGACAAATCTTATTTTCCGGAGGCTCTACTGCGGTTAGCACGGTAGAGTCAAAATCCATACGAAGGGCAAATTCATACCGGTATATTTCTATACCGTTAACCATCAACCCCTAGTTAGCGGTATAGATCTACACAAAAGTGTATGAAGGCATGGTAAAGGGGAGGGGTGTAAGGGATAAGTGAATGTTGTACAGGGTCAGTTGAAGGTCGAGTGTCCAAAACAAGATTACTGTCAACATCCACTTACCCCTGGAAAGCCCAACCTCCCCCATACCAAGTTGAACGTGCACAGCTAAGCCAGAGACACAGTGAGCATTAACGCAAAGGGTCGTTCATTTGCCCATTTTTGCTAGTCATCTGTTACTAGTCATCTTATTTGCTGCTAATATGTTTTTGTGGCCAGCTGTGATTGGCTGTCAGAGTCGCGGTGAGCAGCGTGGGAGCCACACGGAGGAGACAGGGACCCACAGAGATCAGGCCACGACACTCCACACTCTCCTCAACGCCCCGTCGTAAAACACCCAGCAGACGGCATGCACATCACAACAACAGAGGAATCTCACTGAACCAATAGTCAAGCGGGGTCGCTCGTCACAGCGCCTCTGTTTTACGAGACTGGGGGGTGTTGAACTTGGTCGGAACGCGCAGAAACACACACACACACACACACACACACACACACACTCATACATATACAGTACACACAGGCACACACACATATACAGTACACACTCAAAGATAAACACCACCGATGACCCATATCCTGCGAAGGCACAACGCAAATGAGAGAGTTCTCGAGACTCATACATCCAAGCAGAGGAGGGTCCGATATGTAAGATATCCAATAGATACGTGAGATATCTAAAAGGCAGACATTTGTGAGAATGGGTTCCCTCTCTGGCTCCTGTAGACGAGGTCTTCCATTAGCTAACGGGCAGCCAGTGAGGCGTGGAGAGAGGCTGCTGTTCTGCAGGCGGGAGGGGCAGGAGGGCTGAGATGTCAGATCATGTCAACATCAAAAACACAACTTGCTCCCTCGCTCATTTATTCTGCTCTCTCTCTTTTCTTCATCTCTCCTCTCGCCGTCTCTATTTCTGGTCCCCCCTCCTCTCTCTCTCTCCTCTACCAGTGTAAACAACAGCGTAAACAAACAAAGACGCCATAAAGAGCGGCCTTCTCGACGGACACATCGTTGGATCTCTGTTCAAAAAGGACTGCAGATATGAAACCGTATTGGTCGAATGAGATTCCAACAACCACAAGGTCAACATGTGGGGGAGGAAGAAGAGGAGGAGGAAGAGAGAGAGCAAGAAGTGGGAGAGTAGGAGCGGGGAAAGGAGGAGGAAAAGGAGAAGAATAAAGTGCAAGGAAAGCTAGGAGAAAGGATAGAGAGGAGACGACGGGAGAGGAGAGAGGGAAAAGGAGGAAGAGGAGGAGTGTGAGGAAAAACGGGAGGATGAGGAGGGAGGAGAGGAGGAGGGAAACCGAGGAGGGGGAAGTAAAGGAGGAAGAGGACAAGGAGTAGGAAGGGGAAGAGGAGGAAGAGGCACCTGTGCGGCCCGCCATCGTTCCTCCCAGTGCTGCTTCTCTACCTGTGTGTGCTCCACTGTCAGCTTCAGGCTAGACAGCTTGGTCATGAGAGACTGGTAGCACACGTGAAGAGAGTAGGAGATAGACAGCTGGCAGAGTAGAGGGAGGGGGAGAGAGGGAGGGAGAGAGGGAGGGAGAGAGAGAAACCGAGTGAAAGACAGAAACAGAGAGAGAGAAAGTGCACGGGAGACACACAGAGAGGCAGACGGAGAGAGGGAGAGAGAGAAACCGAAAGAGATCGAGGAATGAAAGGAAGAAAAGGAAAAAAAGTGAAAGACAGAGAGACTGCTGAAGAGAGAAAGCCAGAAATGTGCACAGTAAGCTGCATACAAACGGAAGAAGAAGATGACAATTAAACACAACTGGTATAGCAATGTTTCCAGAGGAAACAGGAAACAGGAAATGTTAATAAAACAATAACTAACAAGGTTTTTAATTTGGTCACATTCACCGTGATTCAGTGAATGGAGTTCAGTGGCACGTCAGAGCGAGTTAGTGAATAGAGAAACAGAGGAGGCAGAGGAGAAGGGCGCAGGTGGAGAACAGAGGAACCCCGTCGGAGGGAGGGCTGTCCTGTTTTCCTCGGAGATACCTTGGTCGCCTTCAGTTTCCTCTCGTACTGGGTCTTCTCTCCCTCCAGCTCGTCCACTTTGCTCTTCAGCTGCCGGACCTCCTGCAGCAAGCCCTGTCCACACAGGGAACACAGCACAGCCACATCTTAGCGAGTCACGAGGCGGCACCCTTCGCTACGGGCTGAGCATGACCGACCAGCCCAAGCCACAAACACCACGCAGCTCTCCGCTTCCTCCACCCCACACGTTACAGCATCCCAGAACCAGTAGAAACCATGAGTGAAAGCAGTCATGAATCATTTCAGTGTTACACACAACAGGCGAGACATAGTGTGGTTTTAGGAGGGGGGTGGGGGGTTCAAACGAGGAGTCCAGAACAGCCACCACAGCCGTGCGGTTATAGACACACGAGAAGCCCACGTGACGAGAACGGTCAGATCCACCTTCAGCTGAAACCTAGCGTCTCCACAAGAGAAGGGAGGAGGAGAGGGGCAGCCAGCCTGGGTGGAGTTAGTAAGGTCAACCACAAAACAAAACCGCAAGAACCCATGATATTGTGGTTGCGGTCATGCACACACACCACACCAGTAAAGGAAACCCTGGAGTCATAGACACCCCAGAACAACCACCACATCAAGGTCGACGTATGTTTACAAACGTTCAGAAATACTTGGGGTGCAGCTTCGAGTGGCTGACTGGTGGGACAGCATTTGCACTGTCTACTCAGATCTGGTTGGTTCCAGGCTACATCCAGTGCACCTCAAGTATTTGAAAGTATTTGATAGTCAGTTGTGACCAAAGTTTGAATCCTGTGGATTGCCGCTTGTGAATACTGTACAGTAGAAGGCAAGTGGGAAAAACTGAAAGGGAAGATGTTAGTCTGATGTTCTTCCTGTGGGAGAAGAAATGGTCTGTCTCCACCAACGGTATGACCAGTCCATGGTCTGGAGATACTATACTTTCATCCCGTAGCAGACGAAACTGGACTCGAGAATGAGAAGGTCCTGGTCTGCTGCAGGTCAGAGAGTTCATTTTTACACAGAAACGAGTGCTCATTTAGCAGACGCTTTTTATCCAAAGCAAAGTTCAGAAGAGGATTACACAGAAAACCAGACTGATGGATACAGAAAGCCGTCCTTAGGGTGGAGTGGACCGGCTGGACCGCCTTTTGCATTCATCGACCTGCTCTCCTGTATACCAGCCGTGTATTATCTCTGTGTTTTCTCCGTGTTCACATGAAGCTGCTCTTTCCTCCACTTTGCTCCTCTAAAAGACTTTGCCGTAAACGATTTAAGTGCCTTTGAATGTATTTACTGTCCTCGAGTGCCGTTTCCTGTCTGACGCTGCTCTCTCTCCACTGGCTGACTGATACACGCATACAAACTCCAGAACCTGGATAAGAAGACCCATCGTTGGTAGAGACGGACCTTTTCTTTTCCCCCGCTTTTTCTAAAAGCCCCTGTAGCGTGAATAACGGTGACCCCTCCTCCCTTTGGTTCAGACACCGGCAGAGACATGAGAAAACCGCTTCACCTGGCCATCTGATAGGCCAGGTGGAAACCTCATCCTTATCCAATCCCATCCAGTTGTGTCAGATCTACGATACAACCGGGGAGATAGGGACAGGCCACAGACCGTGTCCCCACATTTGTCCTTGTCTACATTCTGAGTTTATCTCCTGTGTAGACCACAGAGCCTAGACCAGGACAAATCTCAGGAGGCGTTCTGATCGGGACAAGATGCAGGGCGAGTCTCCCTACGTGCTCTCCTCCACAGCGGCAGCAGTCGTCCAGGTCCCAGGCCCCCAGGCCCGTGTCCGAGCCCCCCAAGCCCACGTCGGGGCTCTGGTCGTGGGCCTGGCGGGCCGCCATCTCCCCCTGAGCCTCCTCGAGGGCACGCTTCTCCTGGATGCGAGTGTTGATCTCCTCCTGAAACCTACACATCTCCTCCTGGAGGTCACTAATCAGGTTCACTACGCACTGGAGGACACAGAGGGAGGGAGGAACGGGACGGCAAAAAAAGGAGAGATGGAAAGAAAGTAAGTAAGAAAGAAAGAATCAAAAACATGTTTGCTGGTTTAGAGTTGATATACACAAAAGGGAAGAAGGAAATGGAGTGCGAGACACAGGGAGTAAGGATATGGGGAACAGGGGAACACAACATAAAGATAAGGACATGGAGAACCGTTTAGGAGGAAAAATAAAAAATCTCAAGATATGGTTGAGGGATCCGAACATCCACACTGATGAGAAGATCCACTCTGCTGTGAGGATAAAATGTTTTTTTAAACGAAGACAAGATACAGAATGGAGAAACACTGGGTTACGGTGGATGTGAGGACTGTTCTCTTTGATCCCAGCATGAAATGTGAATCTTCACACCAGGAGCAGAGTAAGGGTTAGGATTAGAGGTGTGCAGCTCCAGCTAGCCTCAGATAGGATATACGGGACTAATCTTAGACACACTGACAGATACCCTCTAACAGTGGACAGAGGAAGCTGTCATACGATAGGTCAAGAGGATGATAAGACACACGCAGCCCAACTATATATAACCTCTACAGGCTCAAAGCTGTGCATTGAGTGAGGGTGTGTATGTGTGTGCGAGTGTGCGAGTGTGTATATCCACAGGTGTGTTTGTGGTCGAGAGTGTGTCTGCGTGTGTCTGCGGTTGTGTGCGTATCCGCACGTGTTGGTGGTTGTGTGTGTGTGCTTGTGTGTGTGTGAAGGAGATAAAGAGAGAGCATGCGTGTGGCATGTGTGTGTGCGGTTGGCGGGCTGAGGGCCTGGTTTCCGCGGTGAAAGTGTTTGCACTTTAGGAATGTACAAAGCAATTTACAGCCCTTCTGCCTGTCGGCGTGGGGCCTAGCAGCTGTCCCCTCTGGGACGCAGCCTGTTGACGAAACAAATGTGCCCCTGGTCTCAGTTACCACGGCAGCCAGCAGCCGCAAAGCGACACCACCGGACGTTATAGATTTATGGGTGAGAAGGCTGAAAGGATAGACCTCCAAGACTGTGTGCTTTTCTTGACAGACAGAGAACTCTCTCAATGTCGTTGTCTCTCACAAACTCACACACAGTCAGTAAATATCACTTACCCCTGTCCCCAAGGCAACGCTGCAAAATTATGTCGAGCGTTATGAGTAGTCCATTTGCTCATGTTATCGCTGCATTTCACAACTTATTAAATGTGTGTTTGCTTTTCACCCAGCTGTGACAGTCATGGATGTTTGTTGTGCTATGGAAGAAGGTTTGGATTCTGGAAAACATTGAAGATTTTCACCTCAAGCTACTTCTTAAAAAAGGCTCATAAATAACAAATACACAAACTCAATTGGGAAACAGTATGTGTGTGTGTGACAGCGGAGGGGAGAGCGGCAGTGAGAGAGGTTGTGCACGTGTCCTGTACGGGTCTCGTATGTGTACTGTATGAACACTGCATGTGTACTGTAAATGTACGATCTCCTCCACAGACATCTGATTGCTCATCTGAACGTGCAGACGGTTCTGTTGTGCCATGTCTCATCTATCCATCTGTCTGTCAGCGCCTCTCGTCCTCCCCCCTCAAACCTTTCCCCTCCCCTCAACCGCTCTCCCCTCCCCATAACCCCTCTCTCTCTCTCTCTTCCAACCGCCTCATTTCCTGTCCCCAGTTTATCAGTCTGGTGCCTGTGGGGGTTACCCTGCCTGGCTCTGTCCACAGCACTTAATCATGTTTATCCAAACAAGACCACATCTAGGGCTTCAATGGGGAGGTGGGGACTGTGGCAGCTATTTTCTACAATGGCCCACACACCACACACACACACACCACACACACACACACCACACAAAACACACAAACGCCAAGGTCACGGGTGCATCACTTCCCTCCCCTTCCTCAGTGTCTTGCAGTGCCATTGCAGAATAAAACAGCTGGACGTGACAATTAACAAAGGAATACAAAGGCCCTACTGAGGTTCTGTTCAACTGGACCAGACTGGGCTGGTCTGGTCTGGACTGGATGGTGCGTTTGTGTGTGCATGTTCCTGTGTACTACTATGTGTGAGTGTATAAGGGTGTTGCTGTGCACAGTGTGTGTTTGTGTTCATAGTACTAGAACTCTGCCCAGTCCTTGGAGAGGGATGTAGACATGACATGAGGGTGGAGGCCAGCAATCAAACACACAGAACTTTGGTAAACACAGGAAGTGACATCACCAAGCTGTACAGGAAATGTTACAGGGTGTCTAATGAAGCATGGTTGAGGGCTGGGACTATGTGTCAGTATGTGTGTGTGTATTATGGTGTGGGTGTGTGTGCGGCACTCAAGCTCAAGTGTTTAATTGAGTGTGAAGATACTTTTCATCCCGCTCATTTTTCTCTTTAAACTGACAGCACTGACTGTCGGAGAGACACACGTACACACACCCAGGCACACACAGCATCTGGACCACATCAAACACACATTGCACCAATCACATTCTTCCGCTGGTATCTCAACACGGCGGCATGGAGAACAGGTGACATCACACAGCAGGAAGCAGAGAAAAGCACTTAGAACACCAGGCCCTCGCATCCTGGTGAGGTGACAGCTCAGATACATCCGTTAGTCCACTCAGGACAAGAATGCAAGTTAGCTTCTCAACAAGGTCATTTCAGTGGCCACACGTGTGATTCCAGAGTATCAGGAGCACGCTACACCCAGACCTGCTTGACTCTAACAGTAGCAAAACCACGGATGATTCGAAGTGGACAAAAGCCCCCTTGTGCTCGACTTATGTTAGTCACATACCCGCACTCCTTAAAAGGTTCTTCTGTTCCTGACAGATTTAGACAATGTTCTGTGGGAACCCGGTCCACACGGTTGCGACATTCCAATCTCCCTCAACAGCACACACACACATACAGGTTTGTTTTTCTATCCTAGTGGGGCCCAGCTATTCACTCCCATTCAAAATGTTGTTATCTCTAACCACTAACCCCTAACGTAACTCCAAACCCTAACACTAAATCTAAACCTAAAACCCCCTTAAAAACGCATTTGAAGTTATGGGGCCCACCAAAAGGGCACCACAAGGTCAAGTTTTTTATGTTTCACTATACTTGTGAGGATATTTGGTCCCCAAAAGGATGGTTAAACAAGACCACACACACACACACACACACCACACACACACACACACACACACACACACACACACACACACACACAGAGCTCCATCCTTCCCTGTGTGCTGTTGAAGCGTACCTCTGCCTTGTTGTGGCTGACGTCGCAGGCAGGCTGGTGGTTCTGCTCGTCGGTCACCAGCTGCAGCTTCAGGTAGGACACCTCGTCCATCAGGTCCAGCTTCTGGCTCTCCAACGACGTTCTGCTCAGAAGCTCCTGCAGGCACAGGGTCACAGCAACACAATGAGACAAGGACACACACCTAGCCCAGGTACGCACGCACGAACACTCCCTAGCACACACACAGGTGACAAACTGAGACAGATTGACAGACGGGCCGACAGACAGACAGACAGACAGACAGACAGTCAGTCAGTCAGACAGACAGACAGACAGACAGACAGACAGACAGACAGACAGACAGACGACAGACAGACAGACAGACAGACAGACAGACAGACAGATAGACAGAGAGAAAGAGAGAGAGAGAAACAGACCAGCGTGACAGTGCAGTGCGGAGTCAGTGTGTCTCTGCAGTACATACACTGTCCCCCCCGATCAACCGACCAGCCTCGGACACCAGGCCCCACATGGCTAAATATACATGCCACACACACACCACACACACACACACCACACACACACACCACACACACTCACATACACACACAGCTCTATTTACAGTGCACTCCCTCTGTCTCAGACATGAGAGATTAAATTGTCAGAGAGAGAGAGAGAGACAGAGAGATAGAGAGATAGAGAGAAAGGGAGAGAGAAGAGAACGGGAGGGAGAGAAAAGTGAGAGATAGTGTCTCATCCTACTATGACCATTACCAGACTGACTTTTGCTCTACACGCTGAATTTTCCCACCACCTTTTATCACTGCACATTCCAGTTCCTCCTAAACTGTTACAAAACACTGCATCACATCCTATGGTTACTCAACAAATACATGTTTGCATGTGAAGTTGAGTCTGGAGTGTATTGGTGAATAACAAAGTGCATTGTTAGATCCCCTTAATCACAGTTTGTTTAGTCAATGGAACTTGTTATATCTTTCCACAGAAGCATACACGATTATCCTTCTCAGATGCTGTTCTGTTGAAAGTAGTTGCTTGTGTTCCAGTGTCGGTAATCAAATCTAAAAATCAAATTAAGGTTATTGAACACAGCTGCGTGTGACCACTTGACATCACGTTTTTAAGTCAATCTATCGTGTAGATTTGTGTGTTTGTGACTTAGGACCCTGGTGGGAATCAAACTCACAACCTCAATATTGCCAACACCACAGTCCACTAACTAGAGTCAGAGAGTGAGATCATAAGGGAAACACAAGTTCCCCCGGACCCAGACAGACGGACAGTAAACCATATAATCACTAAGGCTCAAGGAAAAATAAATCTGTTAAATAAGTTAAGGCAGCCCAGTGACATTTGCAACGAGACACCAGAGGGAGTCTAAGAAGGATCAAGGCAGCATTTGGAGCCCAAATGAAGCGCCTTTCCAGGGTGGGCATGCAGACTGGTAGACCTAAGCTACTTTAAATCCCCTCTCTGAACTAATTAAGCGCGGAGACACATGCTCGCGTCTCTCCTGCTGTTCCATAGAGCCAGCTGGACGGGACTGGGCTGGATGAGACTGGGCTGGACTGGGCTGGATGAGACTGGGCTGGATGAGACTGGGCTGGGCTGGATGAGACTGGGCTGGACTGGGCTGGGCTGGGCTGGATGAGACTGGGCTGGACTGGGCTGGGCTGGGCTGGATGAGACTGGGCTGGACTGGGCTGGATGAGACTGGGCTGGACTGGGCTGGGCTGGACTGGATGAGACTGGGCTGGATGAGACTGGGCTGGACTGGATGAGACTGGGCTGGACTGGGCTGGGCTGGATGAGACTGGGCTGGACTGGGCTGGATGAGACTGGGCTGGACTGGGCTGGGCTGGACTGGATGAGACTGGGCTGGACTGGATGAGACTGGGCTGGACTGGGCTGGGCTGGATGAGACTGGGCTGGATGAGACTGGGCTGGACTGGGCTGGACTGGATGAGACTGGGCTGGACTGGGCTGGGCTGGATGAGACTGGGCTGGACTGGGCTTGGCTGGATGAGACTGGGCTGTATGGGACTGGGCTAGGCTGGGCCCCACTGACAGAGTCTGACACATGTTCCCTCTGATGATCTGGTCTTCCACATGGGACACACACTCCCTCTGGTTCAGCCTGTCACTGCCCCTGGGGGCCCCTCTATTCAGGCCAGGCTGAGGCCCCTGGCAGACACAGAGAGCAGGCTCTCCCCCACAGAGCCGGGGCGGAATCCCTCCTACAGGGCCGCCAGTCACCACGGTGACACGCCAGTCACCGTGGTGACACAGTGAGGCTGTGCAGACGGGACACTCCTAATTAGCAGTGATTCTAACGTGTGGCCCACAGCGCTGACACAAACTGTTTCACGCCCGAATGGAGACTAATAATGTGCGTGTGTGCGTGCCAATGGGTGTGTGTGTGTGGATGTTTGAATATGTGTCTGTGTGTGTGTGTGTGTGTGTATTTGTGTGTGTGCACGCTATAAGAGGCAGAGTGGAAGAGAACCTCTCTCACGTGGCTATGTGACGCGGCTCGTAAGATTCCCTCCGCCCTGTTACACCCCTATACCTGTTACAGAAACTGTTTCTTTTCTTCCCTGCGGCCTAGCTCAAGCAGCTATCTCCTCCATGGCAGGCTGTGAGGAGAGGTGAGGAGAAGCAAACACTGAAACGGCTCTCTCTAATCGCAGAGTCAGCCTGACCAGATTCCATGTAGAATAGACAGGCTCCACACTGTTCACACACAGACAACAGCCCGTCAATAGAGCTCAGTCTAATAGGCTCTGTGTTATTGACACGCACACGCACACGCACGCACAGTGTCTGTCAGCTGTTTGCCGATTGAAAACGTAACAACCTGAGCGTGACACATAAGCACTGTGGCGTTGTGAGAAAGTCCTCACAGGGGCTTCCCTGTGTTAGGGCCCATATAGGGGCCTCTCTCTGCCAGGGGCCCAGAAAGGGTCTTCAGGTGGGGGGTCTCTAAGGTCCTCGGTGTGACAAGAGGCTGGGGCCAGAAAGAGAAGTCCTCCACTCTCATCCAGTGTTTTATATCAACAAAAGTTGTGTGACATTTAAGGATGATGAAGTGGATGAACCTCAACAACAGGATTGTGTTTTTTTGAACCTCTTGACACTTTGAAGGACTGAGAATGTGGCCGAGGCAGGAACCCAGGACTGGGACTGAGGACTGGTTGAGAACCCTGATAGAGAGTGGGGTTTCATTTCATGTCATTGGGTTGTTCTGTGGTCCAGAACGTAGGCACTCATACACAGACACACACACACACACACACACACACCACACACACACACACACACACACACACACACACACACACACACACACACACACACACACACACACACACACACACACACACACACACACACACACACACACACACACACAGTCTCAGCTGCCTCTCCTTCAACTTGACGTTCACAGCATTGTTAGAGCTTGACAGTGCTATACACACACACACACACACACATTGTCACACAGTCCAGTCTTACTTTCTAACAGCATCGCCCACTACAGTAGTATGCCCTATGCTGGGTAAGGAATGTTTGACTGGGTTCTATTTGTGTTCTGTTTCTATATGTGTGCTGTTCTATGCCCAGACAGATTGGGTTATAATTACAGCAGGTGTACAGTGTGCTGGTGTGTAGATCAGAAAAGCACCCGAGCCTACACATGGAGACATGCTGTGTTCAGAAAGAGTGACCTTGTGACTGGGGTAGTCACAAGGTCACTGTGACTGGGGTAGTAGGACCATGTGACTGGGGCAGTAGGACCATGTGACTGGGGCAGTAGGGCCATGTGACTGGGGTAGTAGGACCATGTGACTGTGGCAGTAGGACCACTCATTCATTCTGCATCTTTTCTCCTTCGATCTCCTTCTCCTCTCTTCATCCTCCTTATTCTCAGTAAGTGCAGTAGGAGAGGAAACTTTGTCAGGTAGCTGACTTTGGCGACTGGCCGTCCTCTCCCTCTCCCTCTCCCTCTCCCTCTCCCTCTCCCTCTCCCTCTCCCTCTCCCTCTCCCTCTCCCTCTCCCTCTCCCTCTCCCTCTCCCTCTCCCTCTCCCTCTCCCTCTCCCTCTCCCTCTCCCTCTCCCTCTCCCTCTCCCTCTCCCTCTCCCTCTCTCTCTCTCTTGCCATACCCTCTCTCCCTCTCTCTTGCCCTCCCCCCTCTCTCTCTCTTTTTGTGGTTGAAGGCTGATGACATTGTGTAATCTCCGTAGATGAGTCACAGGAAAAGGACACTAAAACGGTCTTGTTTTACAGTAAATGATGGCACACCCTTGATATTCACCAACAGCTGACTCAGATGTAACCTGGAATCGATCTCACCAGTAGAACAGAACAACACTCCTTTTTCAGACAGAAACTGGAATCCACAGTTCTAGTTCTAACAGGATTCCTGTCTAAAACAGGTCGAGGTCAACCTGTAGACCACAGCATATAGCATGCATAGTTGCATACTTAGCTGTTTATGCATGCAGCGCTGTGGTACTGTAGCATTGCAGCCACAGATAGTATTAGGGTATGGTGGTGTGGTGTACTGTTGCCATGACAGTAATATCATAGTGTGGTGGATGGCATAGTATTGCCATTGTAACTGCATTATGGTATGGTAGATGGGGAAGTGTAGTCATGACAACAGTAGTATGGGGTAGTGTGGTCATGGTGACAGTATTATGGTAGGGTGGAAGGGGTAGCGTGGTCATGGCGACAGTACTATGCAATGATGGGTGGTGTAGTGTTGCCATGGTGTCAAAAGGATGGTACGGTGGATGGGGTAGCGTGGTCGCGGTGACAGTATTATAGGATGGCGGGTAGTGTAGTCATGGTGACAGTATTATGGGATTGCGTCTGGCGTGGTCGAACCTGTTGCAGCATCTCTTCAGTGGAGAGCAGCTTGTGGTGATGCTCCTCCAGAGACGTCTCCAGGTCTCTGATCTTCTCTCCCTGAGCCTCCACCTGGTCTGTCAGCACGCTCACCTGAGAGAAAACACCACACAGAGGTCACGCAGGGTCTCTCACACGCACGCTGGGCTCTCTGTCTCTCACACACGCGCTGGTCTCTCTCTCCCTCAAACACACACAAACACACACACTCTGGTCTCTCTCTCTCTCTCTCTCTCACACACCCACATACAAACTGGTCACACAAACATTTGGTCAGTCATTATTACACTCATCAGCAAACTTCTCAGACAGCCAACACTCCCCCTGGAATAGGTGTGTTAAATCCTCTGACAACTCACATTAACACACCGTCACACACACACACACACACACACACACACACACACACACACACACACACACACACACACACACACACACACACACACACACACACACACACCACACACACACACACACACACACACACACACACACACACACACACACGCTCACAGAGCTTAACAGGCCAACTGACACTCACTAGCAAACACTCCCTTTCTACTGATAATGTTTTCACACACCAACACATTAACAGGTGAACCCTCACACACACAAACTCTCTCTCACACACACACAAACTCTCTCTCACACACACACACACACACACTAACACACACACCAACACACACACATGCCAGAACCCCGTTCCTCTGCTCCGTAGCTAAGCTAAGCTCTCTCCCAACAACGCTCAGTGCCAGGTCAGCAGTTTCACTTCCCAGATCCGCTCAAGAACAGCTCGAATGTCAACGGCCCAGCGTCAAATACAACAAGGACAAACCACCTCCACCAAGAAGAGCAACATTGTACCAGCGAGTGCTACATACCTGGGACGTGTTGACAGAGCAGTGTGAGGTGGGGTGTATAAATATAGGAGCAGCTCTAACTCCAGCACACGCTGACTGAGAACAGGTAGGAGAAAGAGAGAGAGAGAGAGAGAGAGCGAGCAAGGCACCTTGGGGGAAAGTGTCAACAGCCAATCGTGCTATCAGCGAACAAGGGCCTGCCTATCAGGAGGAGGGGCACAAGAATGTACTGTGTGTGTGTGTGTGTGTGTGAGTGAGTGTGTGTGTGTGTGTGTGTGTGTGTGTGTGAGAGAGAGAAAGCAAAGCCGAGAGACAGAGACTGAGAGATCAGAGAGATAGATAAAAAGACGAGAGAGAAAAAGCTTGTGAGAGAGAGAAAGAGAGAGTAAGAGAGAGAGAGTAAGTGAGAGAGAGATAAAGAAAATAACAAAGAGAGGGAGAAAGACAGAGAAAGTGAGAGAAAGAGATGGAGAGAAATCGAGAGAAAGAGGAGAGACAGACAGAGAGAGAGAGAGAGAGAGAGAGAGAGAGGGGGGGGATCGACTTGGCTACTATACAGCTTGATTGCATGTTTGGATAAGACAAGCTGTGACAGGGCAGAGAGGGCTAGCTGTCTGCGTTGAGGGAGCAGAGAGGACAAACATGACACCTGGATCAGAAGCCTGTTCCTCAGGTGTACGAGTACTGAGAGACAGCTCTGTGTGTTCCTCAGGTGTACGAGTAGTGAGAGACAGCTCTGTGTGTTCCTCAGGTGTACGAGTAGTGAGAGACAGAGATGTATGTTCCTCAGGTGTACGAGTAGTGAGAGACAGCTCTGTGTGTTCCTCAGGTGTACGAGTAGTGAGAGACAGAGATGTATGTTCCTCAGGTGTACGAGTAGTGAGAGACAGAGATGTATGTTCCTCAGGTGTACGAGTAGTGAGAGACAGAGCTGTGTGTTCCTCAGGTGTACAAGTAGTGAGAGACAGCTCTGTGTGTTCCTCAGGTGTAAGAGTAGTTGCAGAGCTTGCTGACAGGCTACACAGCCTTGGTGTTGACAGTAAACACACACACGTTTGCCTGCACACAGTCACACACGGGGTGGGATGGGGCGGGGGGGGGGTCGACGGAACCAACCGCTCTACCACACTTCCTGTTTCTCCACGTCTTTCAGCACACTTTTATCAGCCGTTCACCCTCCTGTTCCATCATTCTATCTCACCTTACCATTCTCCTCTTTTGCCTTGTATGGCCTCATACGCATGAGCATACACACACAAATACACACCCACATACACACACACACACACACACACACACATACACACACACTCAAACAAACACAAAGCAGATCTTACCTGAAGTACCAGAGACTCCTTGTCCCCCTCTAGACGAACCAATCGTTCCTGATAGGTCTCATTGTTGCTTGGCGACCGAAGGTTAACCTGCAGTAACACACATCGACAAAAGGGGTCAAGCATTGCCCTGGAGGAATGTGTGTGTGTGTGTGTGAGTTTGTGTGTGTGTGGTAACAGCAGTGGAATGCTAAGAATCAATCAATGATTCATCAGCAATGCCCCCATTTGACCGTGCCAAAGTGTAGCTCAGTCTGTATTAGTAGTAATAGCTCAATCTGTTCTAGTAATCTGTACATAGTTTAGCTGTCACCCAGTCATTTCTGCCTTGCTACATGTTCATAAACTTTGAAGGTTGGATCTTAGTTGAGAAAAGGAGAGGAGAGGACAGACGAGGAGAGGAGAGAAGAAAAGAGAATGCAGTCAAAGAGAGACGGGGGATGAGACTTAAAAAAGAGAAAAAAAACAAAAGGGAAAAGAGGGACAGGAGCTTTCATTCTCTGTCACCCTCCTGTCACGCATCGAGCCTCTGCGTCTGACCAGAACCTTCCGGGGAGGTCGGAGGTCACCCTCTTCTCAGTCAGCTGATGGAGTGGGAGTGGAGGAGGTGGTTGTGTGAGCGGTGCTCATGTGATCTTCATGTGGTGCCTCCCTGGAGCTCCTTGTGTGCAGAGATCTGAGCCGTAGAGCTGCAGAACACCATCTGGGTGATTGGATACACAGACTTCTGGTGGAGCATCCTTCTCTATTTGTCTTGCTCTCTGTATGTAAGCTGGGAGACCATGTGATGGTTTTGAAACATTAGTTCAAGTCTCTTTTTTCTCTCTCAGACTCAGAGGGGCCACACACACACACACGGAAACACACACACATGCCGACAGCTGTGACAAAGCTGTTCCTCTGATCATGTCATCAAAGAGCGCCGGGTATTCGGCGAGGCGTCGTGTTTCTAGCCTTTTTAGGAGTGTCCGTCTGGCCAGGCTCAGGGCCCTCTTCCCCGGGCTGACCACCCAGAGACTGGGTCAGCCGTGCCCATGGCCCAGTGCCAGATATGGCTGGGTGTTAGAGCGAGGTGTGAAGTGATAGCTTGTCAGCACAGCCTTTAACCTCAGATTAAGTTCAAAATGAGAAGAAGAAACAAAAGTAGCCTGCATTAGCAAAAAATAATTAAGATTATATATTTTAAGATATATATATTTTGATTATACAAAATGTCTAACTCTTCTTTTGACAGTGTAGTCCCCTGCCTGTGGAGCCCATGTGGAGGTGGTCTGGTGTGCCTGCAGAGCTGGTCTGGTGTGCCAGCAGAGCTGGTCTGGTGTGCCTGCAGCCTCCAGGCTCCAGACCCAGCCAGGGGGCTCCAGGGAGGAGAGAGGTAAGAGGTTTACCCTCACCACACAGGACAGTCTGGGTGCTCAGGACTGTTCCCACGAGGCACCGTAAGCACACAGGCTCAAGCATACCAGACTGGGGGGAGGGAGGGAAGAGGCAGAGGGGGGGAGAGAGAGAGAGAGATGAGGAGATAGAGAGAGAGAGAGAGAATGAGAAAGGGGGGAAGGAGAGGAAGAGAGACAGAGAGACAGAGAGAGGGAAGGAAAGAGACAGGGAAGATTAGAGAAAGTGACTGAGAGTGAGAAAGAGGATCACCAAGATGTGTTCTGAAAGGAACAGCAAGAGAGCAGGTGAACATTGACAACATAGTGTCCATTAAATAGTAATATCTGTAATAGTATTTAGTCACAAGGGAACCCCATTCGTTACTACAGGCTGAGGCCTGGAGAGTTCCCTGTTGAGATTAGAAAGTTCCAAAAAGGTCAGAGTACAACTTCCTGTCACATTCAGGAAGTGTCATGACTACAACTCCCTGCGGCGTGGGAGACAATTTGTATCTGTGACAGAACTCATTACATGCAACCCAGACCCACGCACTCCAACACACAATAAAGCCCTTTCGTTTGGCTTGCTGAGGAACCCTGTTGTGTGTAAGTGTCTGCCTGACCAACCCACATCGGAAATCCCCTTCTCACTCCAGGCAGAGAACCCTCTCCTAGAGACCAAAGTAGAGGAAAGGAAAAGAGAGGAGAGGAGAAGAGAAGAGAGGAGAAGAGAGGAGAGGAGAAGAGAGGAGAAGTGGATAGAAGAGGAGAGAAAAGATGAACAGAGGAGTTGAAAGGGGAGGATAGGAGCGGAGGGGAGAGAGGAGAAAACGAGAAGCGAGCGGAGCAAGAGAGGAGAGGATGGAAGAGGAGGGCAGAGATGAGGAGAGGGCCGGAAACCCTTAACTGTATGATTACACAGTCCAAGAATGCATGACAACATATGCAGTACAAGCCAGGGAGAACCACCTACTTTAATGACCTGAAAACCACTGCTGTTCCCCGAGTTCAAATAAGACTACAAGAGGCCTTCCTGTTTCTACAGGATACCGGAGCGTGGAAGAGGAACCAGTTCCACCTCAAACGACACAGATCATGTGATCCCCGTTCCTCCACGCCACCTCACACATGGCAGCATCCGTGACCAGACGTGTGCAGCACACGCTTATCATCTCCTCGACATGTCCGTTGACACGGCGACCACAAAAACATGCTGGACTGCAGAATTTGATTTGGAACATGTCGTCTAGCTCTGGGAAAACCAAACCCACCTTGTAGTGAGTTACACCCCCAGACCCCAGTCTATCAAACCTGCCCGACAGATCTGCCACATAAACTGTTTTTCTCATTCAAATCCAATAACTGATGTGGTTCCAGGAAAATTTGCTCTCTCACAAGTAGATGCCTCATGTTTCCACAACAAGAAGTATGTCTGTGTGTGTGTGTGCGCGGGTGTGTGCGTGTGTCGTTACCAAAGACATAGCAACAGTGTAAAGCCAATAAGAGATCAAGGCTCCTTTGTGTCACACACACACACACTCCCAGACACACACAGAAACACGTACACACACCCTGACATGACATCATGCAGAGAGGATTGAACAACAGTGTCGGATCAGAGACAACCCAGCCCAGTATAAACAAGAAAACCATGCTGCACCTCACACCAGCTCCCAATACACATTACTAATACTGAGAGGACAGGAGAGGAGAGGTAGAGGAGAGGAGAGGAGAGGAGAGGAGAGGAGAGGAGAGGAGGGGAGGGGAGGGGAGGGGAGGGGAGAAGAGACGAGCTGAAAGGACTTAGTTGTTTGGCTCTAACTCTGTTTGGTAAACAGCAATCAGCTGTTGGTGAACGATACAGTCCCTTATCTGATATGTTTCCAACAACAAACACGCTTACTCAAAGTCCAACAACAAGAAACTCCAACACCAACTCAACACTCACACTCTACACTAATTCAACACGCTCAACACATGCGCTACTCAGCACAGTTACATCAACTGACAGTATAACTCAACATGCAGTCTCCTTCAACACAGTATAACCCAACAAACAGACTAACTCAACCACTGGAACATTGCTTTCCAGAGGTGAGCACAGCCTAGCTCTGCTAGATGCCCTCCACCTAATGCCCTGCTCCATGCAGGAAGACTCTATTAGTGTACAAGAGAACAACTCCACATGGGATCACAGTAACAACCTCCTGAGCATGCAAGCTTCTCATACGAGCTAGACACACACACACAATCACTCACCCACACACAAGCACACACGCATACTGTGTAGCACATTAACTCGTTATCCAGTCCACAAAAACAAAACAAGTATCCACGGTAACACATCAGTGGAAACAATGCATCACAAAGCTCTGGGAAGTCCACACACACACACACACACACACACACACACACACAAACAAACAAACAAACACACTGACCTTTTTAAGCCAAGTGAAGTGCTTATAGAAGTCAATTTCAGTCTCCATGCTGAAGGCCCATTGCTCCCCAGGTCTACTCCCTCAATCTGCTGCTGAGCAAGGACCCAGAACTCCCTCCTCCCACTCTGTCTGTCTCTCTACTTCCCGCCCCCCCCCTCTCTCCTCTCTCTCTCTCTCTCTCGTCCTCCCTCCTCTCTCTCCTCCTTCACACTCTTCTCTCTCTCTCAGCCAAACACTCTCTTCTCTCCCTCCGTCTCTTTCGCACAACCGCACACGCTATTCGTCTCTCTCTACAACCCTTTTTTTCTTTATTTTTCCTCGAAGATTGCTCTCCCTCCCTCTCCCTCCTTCCCTCTCTCTCTCTCTCTCTCTCTCTCTCCCTCTCTCTCTCTCACTCTCCCTCCCTCGTTCTCCCTCCCTCTATCTCTCTCATTCTCCCTCCCTCTCGCTTGGAATGCAGTGAGAAGTGGACCTAGGCGCTGTCCTACACTGGAGCTCAGCTGGTCTGCAGTGGAGAAGGTTTTATGACCCCAGCCCTGCCTCCCTCCCTCCCTGCCTCCCTCCCTCCCTGCCTCCCCTCTCCTCTCACTCCTCCTCCCCTCCTCCCTCCCAGTCATCTCTTCCCTCCCCTCCCCCCTCCCCTCCCCCTCTGCCGCCTGACAGACGGATGCAGACAGCCAAATGTCCACACCCCCCAGGCCAGCTAGTCACAGTTACACAGTTAGAAAGATCAAATGAGAGAAAGAGAGAGAGAGAGAGAGAGAGAGAGAGAGAGCAGACAGAAAGCAGACAGATTGAGAGAATTGAGAGCCGAGAGAGAGAGAAACAAATAGGAGAGAGACAGAAAGAAAGCAGAGAGAGAGACTGCACAGAGAGAAACAAGAAGAAGCAGAGAGAGAGCTGACAGAGAGAGCAGAGAGAGAGAGCAGACAGAGAGAGCAGACAGACAGAGAGAGCAGACAGAGAGAGAGAGCAGACAGACCCCCCCAGCATCTGCTGTCTGTCTAAATGTGACACAGCAACAGGCTGTAATGTCAGTCTAAACAAGATGCCATACCAGCAGCTCTCCTTCCCTCACTTTCACCTCGTCACTCTCTTGTCTTTCTCCTTTTCTCTCTCTCTTACTCTCTCTATCCTTCACACAATGTTACCCTCCCTTTTCCCCATTCCTCTTCTGTCTCGCCCCACTTATTCATTTAAAGTCACAATGTGAGCCTGAAGTAAAAAATACTTTTCAGAACAGTCTCTGGTGAGGGGTGAAAGACACTACTATGACTATCCTTCAATCTCCACCTCTTCTTTCCTAACCATTCTGCCACGGGCTAAAGCTCTCTTTCTCTCTTCAAGCCCCCTATGTGCTCTCTCTCTCTGTTCCAATTCCTCTATCCTCTCTCTCTATATCTATCCCTCTATCCCTCTGTCTCTGTCTCTGTCTCTCTCTCTCTCTCTCTCCTCTCTCCCTCTCTCCCTCTCTCTCTCTCTCTCTTTTATCTGCAGCTATCCGGCTGATCAATGCACCGTCTCATTATGCAGCCTGGGGCTCATTTCCACGAGGTTCCACTTCCTGTGCATGAGACTCCATGGTACACCCAGTTCCATACACACACAGTATGCACACAGACACACACCACACATGCCCATATACACACACAGTATGCACACAGACACACACCACACATGCCCATATACACACACAGTATGCACACAGACACACACCACACACATGCCCATATACACACACAGTATACAAACATACATTGGTCTTTTTGTGAGTTTCATATACAAACTACCCAAACACAGAGACCTAGTAATCATGTGTGTGTTGTGTGTGTGTGTGGTTTGTATGTGTGTGTGTGTGTGTGTGTGTGTGTGGAGTGTATGTATGTGTGTGTGTGTGTGTGTGTGTGTGTGTGTGTGTGTGTGTGTGTGTGTGTGTGTGTGTGTGTGTGTGTGTGGAGTGTATGTGTGTGTGTATGCGTGGAGTGGGGGGTCATGTATGCAGGGCATGCTGCAGCGGGCCCCCACCATGCAGACAGTAATAATTAGCTGCAGTCAGCGAGGCTGTCTTTGAAGACCTGGTATGTGACAGGCCAGCCCACTCCAGGAAACACACAGCTCTGTAAATCCTCCAGAGCACATAGCACACATAGTCCTGGTGCTCCGGGTCATCCTCTGGGCTCAGTCAGCCCAGGACGAGGCTTCATCACCTGAGGTCACGTTTGAAATCCCCCTCCTCGACGAGTCTCTTGTTGAGAAACATCTTTACGTCTCCCAGAGAGCCACAGACTGGGTCAGCTCTGGTCTTTAGACTTGCGAAAACCGGTAACATGTGAGAAGGTTCTAGATCGCTCGGAGCTGAGGATGGGACACGCTCTGCTGGCTGTGATGCGGTGAACAATGAGATCTTTGAGCAGGAACTTCGATCCAAACAACTCACATATTATTGTTCTGCCTCAACAACAAGTATAGCTTCAGGGCAGCTTGATTTCACTTTCTAGGTTGAATTGGTACTATGGAGATGAGTTTAAAATATCCCCTTAACTATGTTAAACATGCAAATCTAACAAATTCCCTGGGCTAATTATAGCATGTTACTGGTATGTTCATAGTATGTTCTTAGCATGCTCCTATGATGATCTTTAATGTTGCTAGAATGTTCCTAGTAAGTTGCTAGAACGTCTCAAGCATGTTCCTACTAGTCTGTATCTGCACATCTCTTTCCCTGTCTCTCTTCCTATAGCTCCTCTGTGTGTTTCTCACTAAATGTGAGGGTTTTAAATTAAGTGTGCTTGTTTGTCTGTGTGTATACACATGTGGCTCTGTGTGTGTGTGTTACAGAAAGTGTGCTGAGCCCTTATGAGGTCAATGGGTTCTGTTTGATTGAGGACCGTGTGTGTTTGATCCTGCTTTGCCTCAGTAGCGAGGGGAAGGAAGGAAGGAGAGGAGGGGAGGAGGAGAGGAAGGAAGGAAGGAGGAGAAGAGAGCGTGTACCATGTGAGACCTCTACAGTCCAGATAGAGCAGAAGCTTTTGGCTGAGGCACAGATCCAGGATCAGACGACCCCACAGCAACGCCACATTCTCACCTCTCTTAGGGAGACAGCCATAGGACACAGGACAAGTTTAAAAGAAAATACCAGCTCGGCCAATTCAACTCACCCGCAGCTACAGCCTCCAGACCCCAGACCCCAAAACAATAACAAGCAAGCACAAGGACACGGTTGACATTTTAACAACATTACAATACTTCATAACAATGAACAAAGCCTCTCTCACAGTCCAGATGTCATGTGCTTGTCATTTTCGAAGAATATGACCCAGCATGTCACGCTGTCGACAGACCCCACTAAACAGCGATCATGAGGTGCACCCGCAGCAAACCGAACAACAACACGCACACCCTAGCGTGACGAGCAAGCAAATCGGTACACGACAACAATCCAAGAACATCCACTGACTTCTCCTGGCAGGACGAGCCGACCGGAGGAAGGAGGGACGAACACTTACCCTCAGCCCAGCCCGAGGTGACCTCACGGGACGCCGGGGCGGCCAAGATCGAGGGAGCGTGAGACGAGAGGGAGGGGAGGTGTGAAGGGCGGGAGAGAGAGAGAGACAGAGAGAACGTCCTTGGAGAGAGGCAAGGGGAGAGTGAGCCGAGGAGCGACGGAGGAGAGGCTGTGCGGGAGAGGGCAGAGGCTTTGAGAGGGGGAGAGAGGAAGAGAGCGGAGGGGGGAGAGGAGAGCGGAGGGGGAGAGAGGAAGAGAGCGGAGGGGGAGAGAGGAAGAGAGCGGAGGGGAAGAAAGAAAGAGGAGGGTCCTGCCGAAGCAGGAAGCTGGCCTCCGCTCTGTCGGTGTCTCGGAGGAACACTTTGGCTCTTTAAACCTCGTCCAAACCTTCTGGTCTCCCCCATCTCCAACCCCCTCCTCCTCGCCCCCCTCTTCTCCCCCCTTCGGCCCCCCTCCTCGCCCCCGTCCTCTCCCCCTCAGCCCCCTCCTCCCCCAGAGCCTGGCTCCAGCTCCAGCCTCGCCTGGCTTCATTACCACTCTCTCCTCACCCTTCAGCTCAGGGTGACTCCCTCCCTCCGATCTGAATAGTGTTAGACCGGTGTGAGAATCTCAGCTGTGGAGTGTCACAACAGGCTATACGCTGAAGGAGAGGAGAGGAATCCAGTCCTGGCCTGACCCCAGCCTGTTCTAACTCCCTCGCACAGACCCCCCTGCTCACCTCTCCGTTGTCCAGCCACAGCAGGAGCGTGTGGGCGGTGGTGCTGGAGACCTGTGCCCGGAGACTGGCCCTGTCCTCCTGGCTGGCCTGCAGCTCCAGGGCCAGGCGCAGCTCCTCGGCCAGCTGCAGCACCTGCAGGGGCCCCGCGGAGACGCACGAGGACGGGGAGCCCAGCTCCAGCATCCCGTTAGAGTACTCTGCTGCCGCCTTGGAGCCTGGAGGGGAAGGAGAGAGAGGGGCAGGGGGGAAGAGTGAGAGGGAGGGAGACAGAGAGAGAAAGCAAGAGAGGGAGAAGGAGGGAGAAGGAAAGGGGGTGAAAGGAGGAGAAAGAAAGAGAGAGGGGTAAAGTAAGAGAAAGAGATGATTGAGACAACAAATGATTGAGATTAGAGTTGGGATAAAGGACAGTCATGAGGCACATACAGTACAGTATTGTAGTTTCGGTGACCTCAGAACCTTCACTAAGCACACTGGAGATGCACAGGAAAACAGCTTATATGTCCTAGACGGATGTGTGTGTGTATGTGTGTGTGTGTGTGTGTGTGTGTGAGAGAGAGAGAGAGAGAGAGAGAGAGAGCAAGAGAGAGAGAGAGAGAGAGAGAGAGAGAGAGCAAGAGAGAGAAAGAAAGAGAAAGAAAGAGACAGGTCATCCAGAAAAGTCACCTGATACACCCTACAGTTTTTGCGTCCTGATTCTCAGGCTTTATTTAAAGGCATACACAATAAGGAATTTCAAAAGAGGGGGCATCTACACTGGGCTCTCTGCATAGATGATTGTAGCGATCCTCTGTTCAGAAATACTTCAGACCACACGAGTAAACACCAGAGGTGACCAGAGGTTGAGCAGTGCCAATCAGCGTAATCCCTAACTCCTCTCTTCACCCATCTCTACATCTTTCCATCCCTCCATCTCTCCATCCGTCCACGTGTCTCCTGCATCACATCACATCTCTACTCTGGCCCAGCAACACTACATCTGGGACTACAGATCACACACACACACACACATCTGGAGGCACTTATAAAGCTGCTGTGCTGTAGGGAATTGTCTGACGCAGCAGTTCAGCGGTCCAACATCAGTGAGGCAGCCCTCGCTGACACCACCTGTAGGAGAGCGTGACAGTGCTGCCTCAGGGCTATCCGTAACAGGTGGACAGGCTGACTCGCTCTGAGGCTGGGAGAGGAGATCTGCTACACGCCAGCTCATCCCACATTAGAGAGAGGATCACAGAACAGGATTAGCATGAAGACAGAACGCTCCAGTGCTCGACCCTTCTGCCTTCTCATCATCTCACGGCACCGAGACCTAGAATACGGAGCTGGCTCTCTACGTCTCAATACTGTACTGTGAGTCCAGCCTCTACACAACATAGTTACGTGATGATGATGATAATGATGATGATGATAATGATGATGGTCAGGATAATGATGCAAACCCATGGGCTGCTCTGAGCTCAGAGCAGAGGGACCAAACACAGTGAAGTGAATGTTGTTTGTGTGTGTGTGTGGGTGGTGTGTGTGTGTGTGTTAGAGTGTGTGTGTTAAAGTGTGTTAGAGTGTGTGTGTCAGAGGGTGTGTGGTTAGAGTGTGTGTTAGAGAGTGAGTATGTTAGAGAGTGCGTGAGAGTGTGTGTGTGTTAGAGAGTGAGTATGTAAGAGAGTGTGTGAGAGTGTGTGAGGACAGCCAGAGCAGCCAGAGCTGCAGCAAGCAGAGCTGCAGCAAGCAGAGCTGCAGCAAGCAGAGCTGCAGCCCCAGAATGCGTCCAGCGCCCGGGGCGGTGGTGGGCGGAGGAGGAGAGCCGGGCGTACAGGAAGGGATTATTCACGCCCGCCCGCTCGCGTCTCCTCTACAAATATCACGAGCGTGGATGCAGCCAAACACGAGTGTATCAGTCGTCTGATATGTGCAACGCACCCAGAAAAACGGACAAGCCTTTTCACTATGTAGCATGAGCGTGCATTTTTAAACTGTTCTTTTCTGAAGGCAAATACTTTGAATATGATTGCGACGTACACCTAATCTTGGCAAAAGTTTGTATGAAGCATTTCAAGCATTAAAATAAGACTTGTACATGGTTCCGTTCCTATAACTCGTAACTATTTCGGTAATGGCCAGTAGATGGCGCATGTACAGTACATTGCTATCAAATCCACATAACTCTTGAGCACAGTCAGTTTCCACATTCAAACCTCATCAGAACTCCTGAACCAGTCTGCATTCTCAAATGGGAAGCTTTTTTACTCCGTAATCAGACCATCTTATTAAAATACCTGTGACGATTGGTTCTAAGAACTCAGTCAGGGCAACAGGATATGAATTATTTCTTTGTGTTGAGCATACTCTGAGGAATGGCCTCTTTAATGAAAGTGAGCTTACAATAGGACAACATCACAAAACACAGCATCTGAAATGAATGAGAGAATAGGTTGGGACAGGAGGACGGTAAGAGGGGGGTGGAAGAGAGATGGAGAGGGTGGAGGGGAGAGGGGAGGGGGGAGGGTGGAAGAGAGATGGAGAAGGTGGAGGAGAGAGGGGGGGGAGGGGAGGGGTGGAAGAGAGATGGAGAGGGTGGAGGAGAGAGGGGAGGAGGAGAGGGGAGGAGAGAGGGGAGGAGAGAGGGGAGAGGGGAGGGGAGAGGGGAGGGGAGAGGGGAGGGGAGAGGGGGGAGGGGAGGGTGGAAGAGAGATGGAGAGGGGTGGAGGAGAGAGGGGAGAGGGGAGGGGGAGAGAGGGGAGGGGAGAGGGGAGGGGAGAGGGGGGAGGAGAGGGGAGGGGAAGGAGGAAGAAAGATGGAGAGAGTGGAGGAGAGAGTGGAACCGGAGGAGGAAAGAGGGGGAGGAGAGAGGGGCATCTGAACATGAATGTTGTGAGTGGGGGAACTAATGGGCAAATTAGGAGCAAGATAAGGGGCCAGGGAGCAAGGGGTGGGTGGATCAGTGTGTGTGTGTGTTTGTGTGTGTGCGTGTGGTATGGGAGTGGGTCATGTTCCCTGCAGCAAGCTTAGCCATTGCCAAAATGATTTAACTAATCAAGGCTAAATGGTTAATGCAGTCAGTCAACAAATTGCTGAGTGTGTGTGTTTTTGTGTGTGTGTGTGTGTGTGTATGTGAGAGAGAGTGTGCGTGTGTGACAGGCTTGACATGACAGTTTGTAGCCGATGGGGGCAGCAGGGTAACTGGCCATCAGTCTGAGAAGAGGGAAACAAGCCATCTGACAGGCTTGGGATTGTTTCACAGCTGGACTACCAATATATCTGTCTGTCTGTCTGTCTGTCTGTCATGGCTGACTGCCAATGTGTGTCTGTACTAGCAGACCTACTTTAAACAGAAAGGCATACAGTTAGTTGTAATGCAGACAGACAGGCATGTAGCCAGTGGTAGGGTACAGACACACAGACAGACAGGCAGGCAAGCAGGCAGGCAGGCAGGCAGGCAGACAGACAGGTATATAGCCTGTGGTAGGGTACAGAGAGATAGACAGGTATATAGCCAGTGGTAGGGTACAGAGAGATAGACAGACAGACAGGCAGACAGACAGACAGGTATATAGCCGGTACAGAGAGATAAGCAGCAATATGTTTCCAGACCTAAGAGAGCAGTGTCGGGTAGAGCAGTGTCACCTTCCTCAGACAGACCCCATGTTTTATTCAGCAGCTCATTGCTATGCTATTAGCCTGCTTTATCCTGCTCATTGTGTCAGGGGGTGAGCACACACACGTTTGCACGCATGCATGCACACACACACACACACACACACACACACACACACAAATCTTTCATTGAAAACACACACACACACCTGGCATCAAACACTTAATCTATTTTGTAGAACAAATGACTGTGTAATGACAGTGCAGGAAAGGTCCCACATACACCTGTCATGGAAACACACAGTGAGTACAACATGGCCCCCCCGTATTACAAAGCAACATACAGATTGTGTATTTTGTATACCTGTCCCATAACATTGTGGGACAGGTATTGGACACTTTTAAGAAAGTATCAATTATTTATTGGCCTGGCTTCATTTACTCACAGTAAAACAGAACGAAATGGCCTCCCAAGGCAGGACTTTGTTTAAGGAGTTGTTGTTTAAAGGGAAAATATTAGTAAACAAATCCCAGTTTGTGCCACAAAGTTGCTTAGCTCTTACCAGCGATGATGTCATCCATCTGCTCCAAGGCTGCCTCTAACATGTGACTGGCGTCTGATTCCATGGCAACAGCCGGCTGCCTTCGCCTGCTGACGTCCTGTGAGAGGAGGAGGAAGAAGATGATGAGTAGAGGAGAGAGCAGAGAGGAGAGAGGAGAGAGGAGAGAGGAGAGAGGAGAGAGGAGAGAGGAGAGAGGAGAGAGGAGAGAGGAGAGAGGAGAGAGGAGAGGAGAGAGGAGAGAGGAGAGAGGAGAGAGGAGAGAGGAGAGAGGAGAGAGGAGAGAGGAGAGAGGAGAGAGGAGAGAGGAGAGAGGAGAGAGGAGAGAGGAGAGAGGAGAGAGGAGAGAAATTCCAAATGTGATGAAGTCTTAATGGCTTCAAATTCAAATTGTCTTCAGTGTGCAGTAAATGTCTATTGGTGACATAAAAAGTGGCATGTTTTACAAATTACACACGTCACAGATATACTGCATTGGTGGAAAATTGGAAGGCTCTACTGAATTAAGGCCTAATTATGCTTCTGCGTTTTTCGAAAAACGCAGAGGAGGGAACGCCCTCGTCTCCGTGGAACGCCCTCTGCGTGCTCTCCGTCAGCCCTCGGAGACCTTTTGACGGATTGACGTGCACCTCCTGAATTTTCTAACTATCCGTCGAAATTACGCAGAGCGTAAGGACACGTTGATGCTGTCTTCTTCGTGGCCTCTGTCACCAATCCGAGAAATCAGCCGACAGGCTCAAACATGGCTTCTGATTCTCTTTAGAAACCATCACTTAACGCCCTCATTATAAGCATGTCACACAATGGAAAAGCTGTTCAAACTAATCCCCTCATCGAATCCTTGAAATGATTTTGAATCGCGTGGATACATACACTGACTTTGGTTAGCTCCAGAGACATCTGTGGACAGAGAGACAGGCAGGCAGACAAATAAACAGACAGACGGACAGACAGACAGGCAGGCAGGCAGGCAGGCAGGCAGGCGGGCAGACAGGCAAACAGACAGACAGGCAGGCAGGCAGACAGGCAAACAGACAGACAGACAGGCAGGCGGGCAGACAGGCAAACAGACAGACAGACAGGCAGGCAGGCAGGCAGGGGTATAAACAGGCAGACGGGCAGGCAGACAGATAGAGACAGACAGACAGTCTGCTGAAAGGGCCGTGGTGTCTACATTGTTAATAACCAGCAGGGCCACATTAGGCTGGTTGAGACACTTGCGGATAGCTCCATTCAGACTCACTGACAGACCCTTTGTTTAACTGGTCAAAGGACGGTTTAGGGTTATAATAACTGCTGAAATCATGTGTCTGTGTGTTGAACCCTCAAATCCTTAAAGAGCCTGAGATTAGACACCATGAAGCCAGGGGGCCTTGGTACTGTGACAGTTAAACACAGTGGGACACTAAGCTTAATAACCCATCCAGTTTACTATACTGGCCTAGTGTATACTGTACTGTACTGAACTACTGTATAGTATACTATACTGGCCTAGTGTATGTAGGCCATGCCTGGTCAGGCAACTGTGGAGCATGTCACGGCAGAGACAGGCTGTCAGCTTAATGAAGGGCCTGGTTGGACTTCATCAAGGCAACAGCTCATGTCTGGCGGCAAAAGAACACAGCACCTCCTGAACACTATTGTATTTAAATCTTTAACAAAGAAAAATATTACATTGGGGTGGGGGGGGTCAATAGATATGATATAGACAGCTTCCTGTTTCACCACCTAGATAAGGAACTATCTGTTTATCTCTCCGTCCAGCTAACTTCTGGTTTGGTAGAGTTGGAACAGACACACCTTGTTCCAGTCACAAACTCTTGTAGAACGAGTTGATCAGCCCTGGTTTTAACCTCGGATGACGACAGCATTCCACCGACAAGCAAACTGTGATGTCAGTTTGCTGGGGTTTTGATGAATGCAACGAGGCCCGTGGGTCTTAATAGCTGATCGTAGAAAAGAAGCCTGGAATTGTCATACAGATTATCTCACAGCTCCCCCAAAAACAGATCCAGTCTGAGGAGGATCACACTACAGTAGAAATACAGCTATGTTTACCAGAAAGCGCCCAGGCCAGAACTATCTGTCATCCGATTATAATGAATTTCCTGTCTGACGGTGCACTTTTACTGTCCGCTGCTAAACAGCGTATTCTGCAGACCCCAATTCTCTCCCTTTTGAACACGGAATAACTGTCTCTGCACCCCCCGCCATTCTCCTCCCATCCCCTTCGCCCTGCTAAACTGTTGACTATGGAGAGCGAGCGCTAATCCCGCGCGGTGCAGTCGAATCACATTTGTATCTGAAACTCAACACCTCAGCAGTGACTGGCTGAACTAGCTCAACAGTCAGAATGCAGGAAGCAGCAAGTTAGGAAATAATGAGAACAAGCCAGGGAGTCAAACAGGGTCTCCAAACACGCGCGGCAGAATCAATGCAATATAGTACTTTGCGACTGCTTGTTGGTGTTGAGCACAGGAGGTTACTTTGAAGCGGACCGACTTCGGATAAACAAACAATTCACTTAAACATAAACAACAGCATCCAAACAGTAATTATCCTGAAGTAGGGCAAAAAACATGTTGGAACTGCAAACTGTCTGGGATGCAGTCCCAGTTTGCATTAAGCCCGACAAGCCAGCAGCGGTCCAATGGTGGCATCATCTCATCGTTTTTTTACCAGCGGCCCACGAGTGGCAACCATACTCTAATTGTTACGGGTTTGTAAGTGTAAAATGCTCCGGTCAAAATGTAAAACATGTGGCCTTTACAATCTATCCTGAAGTCGTTTGGGACCTGCTCTACCAGGTGGGTGGAACCCAGGGATCGGAATACCGATTGTGAAATACTGGGCCAATACAGATGTTTACAATAACAGTTTTGCCAATAGGCTAGCTGATACCGACGTTCGGCCGATAGATTGGTGCATTCCTAGTGGAATCATTAACAAATTGATCTATTTGACTTGTCCCTGTGACCAATCAGGTTCCGTATAGTACAAACACGGTTTGTGCATTATGTGCCCATCACATATTCATGCACACACATTTTTGAAGTGCATCAAGTGGTTGAGGTATAGGTTTTTTACAAAAGTGTACTGAGGCATAGTACTGTAGCCTATAGGGAGGAGTGTAAGGGGTTGTGTTACCAAAACAAGATCAATATTAATATCCAATTACCTCTGAACCCCCACACCCTTCCCCCCCACCCTCTATATCAAGTTCCTGTAAGTACGGTTCCAAAACGTAGTTGCACGATCGTTAATTTCTGTATTCTCATTCATGATCAGTTTCTTGGAGAAAACAAACGAAGATAACAGAATAATGAGATTCCTAACTGTGAATCTGTCATCTGTGTGTATACAAACTGCATTTCAGCGTTCGTGGGACAGAGCAGGCCTAATGATTAACAAGGTGACCTCCACACACACACACACAGCCAGGCAGAGGAACAACCAACGTTGGGACTGACACTAAGACTAACCCATGAGCTAACGTGAGCTGACATCAAGGACACATCTCACTGCAGCTTCCTAGCCAGAGCAACAGTCTCCAGATCGCTGACCTGTCCTCCATGTTGGAGATAGACACACACACTGAGCTGTCCATTTTAGAGGGAGAGAGACGCAGAGAAAAGGAGAGAGAGAAAAAAGAGAACGAGTGACAGACAGAGAGATAAGGAAGGGAGAGAACGAGAGAGGACGGAAGAGAGCGGAGAGAGGGAGAGAGATAATGGAAGAGAGAGAGAGAGAGGGAGAGAGTTAGAGGAAGATCCGGAATCAGATCAAACAACGATGCTGAGAAAGAGAGGGGGGGGAAAGATGTCCCCTGCGACTTTACAGTACTATTAGGCATTGGGCTATTACCCAATCAGTTAACATACGCACCGCAGACAGCACTGTTCCTGTTGAGCACAATGGGGGAAGCACACAAGGACAACAACACCATCTGTTGCCTAACTAACACGGTTACTCTTCCTAAAACTTGATGGCTATAAGATTGTTTCCCTTTCACAGGGTTACTAAGTAAAAGGGCTGCGTTGAGCAACGGAAGCTTTTGGGAACCTGACAATTATTGTTGTGGTTATGAGGAGAACAGGAAATACCAGAGCGTGAACCTGTACCCGTGAGAAGTATAGCTGAACACACACACACACTCACACACACAAACACACACTCACACACACACCCAACCACACACTCACACACACAAACACACCCAACCACACACTCACACACACACCCAACCACACACCCACGCTGGGAGAAGGGTGTGAGTTTATCGTTCTCTCAATTACTGTGGTTTGTTTGGATTAGCATGGCTAGCTGTTCAAGCTGGACTAAGCTCCAAAGGCCCAGCTCAGCTAAACCTAGATCACGCACACACACACACACACACACACACACACACACACACACACACACACACATACACACGCGCACACAACTACAATCCCTTGACTGACCTTTATTCAAGAGAGACTCTTTCACACATGCTTCCTAGAAAACAAAATCCCTTCCATTCACGTTTTACGAGCAAGTTTATCAGTTTAAGGGTAAACAAAAAGAAAAGCTTGAGGGGAGACAAATTGCTCTTGTGGATGGCTCCATATGGAGTCCACTTTCCACTCCAGCAAACTGCTTCAGGCTTGTTTCTCCAGCATGTTAGCATCTAGCAAGCAGTAGCATGCTCCCAAGCCCTCTAAAACCAGCCTTCAAAACAACAGGAATCCTGACCAGAAGCCCTGTCCAGCAGAATAGCCCACTCTCACACTGCAGTCCCAGAGCCGTCAACCATTAACTAGCGCAGTCCTTCAGCGGACTGATCCGTTGTTGTTGCTCGGCACAGTCAGTCACCTATATTTAGCATCCGGCTAACATCTACTGTACATCTCATCCATCTCGCCGTGCCACGGCGGCCTTGTTAGCTCCACAGAATGTCGTCGTCAGGGGCGCGGGGCCTAATCGCTGTGGCAGGGGACGGAGCGAGGCCCAGGCCTGTCACACACTCACATCAGCTGTCACACGGCGTGCCACACGCACAACAACACTGCGACAGCCAACACATAACCTCGTCGTCTGCAGAGACGACTCGTTATTTCTACTTTCCCGCCGTCCGTTCCGTACTTTTCCGCTACAGTGAGGGAAAGAGAGGATTTCTATTTCCTGGCGAGATGCCTGAAGACAGGACAAAAACAGGCATATTTAAGTGATAAAGAACTTAAAACCTCTGTAAAAGACTACCTGGTTATAAGAGCCCCTGATCTAGGAAGAGCAGGAAGAACAGAGAGAAGTAGAGAAGGGAGGGGGGTGAAAATGAACATCTGTCTGTGAAGACCAGACCAACATACCCGCATGCTGGTTTTACCAGTTCAGGAAAATAAAAGTGTGTTTACCACAGGATTGGCTTGCAGTATATAATACCACGTCTTGACCAAACTTTTTAATGTGTTTTTGTTTTCATAGGTCAGATTCAATGTATTCTGCATTGTTTGACTCCATCAAACCGGTATCTGAAGGTAACAAAAGTCACAGATGGTTTGTCACATCCTTTTCCACAGCCTTATTCAGACCCATCCAACAGAGCCCAGAGATCCCTGCGAGCAGAAAGCAGTCAATCACCGAGGGCCTGAGTCAGCTCTAGGTCGCAGCAGGGCCCAACACCAACAGCACGTCAACACCGCTTAATCCGTAAACACAGGATCCGGCCAGCGCAGCCCCCTGACAGCTGACTTGGGTCGACGGGCAGTGAGAGTTCGTACACGGTCCCATTCTGCCTGCTGCACGTGTGTCTGACACAACGAGGCCCCGGACAGCGCCCGCGTCCTCGTTATCACAGGGCCGAGCCAAAGCCAGCTCGGTCGCCGGGGCGATGGGGAGAGAGAGGGTGAGAGCACCTGAGAGGGAAAGATGATCTTTTGCATGATGTACAAGGCCTCATTGTTCTCTTGTTGACAGCAGAGGAAGGGCGGGGGTGGGGGGGGTGGAGGGAGGTCTTTCTAGCTCAAAACAGCAGAGACAGTTGACATGTAGTCCGTTCTGCGCACCTGTTGAGTGGTTTTAATACTGATACTGAACAGCCACACACCGAAAAACAAACATGACATTTTTAGCGGGACAGAATGTAAACCCTGATAGAGCGTATTGCAGGTGCACGCCGCTAACTTCCTCCGCAGTGACTGATCGGCTCTCGCTGACAGCCCCTCGTGTGTTGGTAGCGGAGAGCAGAGTCGGGTTACACTGTGGCAAAGCCCTCACCTGCAACAAGCCTGCCAGATCAGACCCAGATCACATAACAGGGCAGGCATTAAGTCCCACATGCGTAGCGCACCATACAGTACTTGCAGCCCTGGCAGAGTTACTGTAGGATACCTCATCTGACTCGTACTCTTATCTCAAAACTCAAACTGACTATGTATACAGGAAGTGCAAAGCACACAGACCCATACTTAAGCACATAGAAGCAAAAGGTAAGAAGCTACTTTTTTCCATTACTCATCATGGGGGTATAGCTCAGTGGTAGAGCATTTGACTGCAGATCAAGAGGTCCCCGGTTCAAATCCGGATGCCCCCTGTTTTTCTGCTTCGGGTGCGAAACGTTTTATTTCATCGCAGAATACATCAGATACGTTCCTGCTGCCCTACTGACCCTGGTCATGTAACCTCACCTGCTGACATACTTTACATCTTATTTCAAGCTCTCTGAAAAACACCAACTCTGATGAGAACAAGAGGATATGAGACAGCTGTTCCGAGTGCACTTGTGGGATTGAAGCTATGAACTGCTCACCTGGCCTGTCCAAAACAACATAGCAGCTGTGAGGCATCGAGTGGAGGGGTGTGCGTGTGTGTGAGGCGCAGGGTAGAGAGCAGGTGTGTGTGTGTCTGTGAGGTGCAGGGTAGGGAGGAGGTGTGTGTGTGAGGTGTATGTGAGTGAGCCTCCTCCGCTTCTGACTCCTTCCCCTTCCACCCCACCCCCCTCCTCCTCCTGCTGCCCCTTCCTCTGGGCTGAGGCCTTGTGGTTGATCTGCCTTGACAGGCGATGGTCATGTAACTGGCGCAGATTAAAACAATGCTCACTCTGGAGCCCCTGTTTGTCTTTAGGCTGGTTGGCTGGCTGGGGCCGACCCTGTCTATCATGGTGCTACAGAACAGCAGCCTGACAGACCAACGAAGAGGCAGGGAGCAAGGAGGCAGGAGGCAGGGAGTATGGTGGCAGGGAGCGAGGTGGCAGGGAGCAAAGAGGCAGGGAGCAGGGAATAAGGAGCAAGGACGAAGTAGAAAGGAAGGAGGGAAGAGGAAGGAGGAGGGAGGAAGCATTGATTGCTTCCAGAGTCACAGTTCAGGAGATCACTGGGCAAGTTCCACATCAACAGATAATGTAACATGTTTGTCGGGCAACATGCTATCGTCAGACATGAGATGAATGGGGTTCAGTGATGACCATGTTGACATCAGTGTGATGAGTCACTAGAACAGATTGGGATGTGTGTCTCTCCAATCAGTCCCCTAGTTATCCAAAGCTCTGGAGTCCAGGGTTACAGAATAACTTCAGGGAACAAATGACAAATCTCCCCAAAGAAGGACGAAGATTTGCGTTACACTCCAACTGGACTTTGTCAAAATGTCACTCAGGACAATTTGAATGTTCACGTTCCCTTCACTCTAGGGAGATACGGGAGGGAACGGGTCACACCTTCTAAACATGCAGCAGCAAGGTTCATTGAGTAGAATATACATCAGACAAATAGGCCTTAACCTACCCTTAACCTAATAGAAACCCAAGTCTCATTTCCCTCCTCCCTCATCTTGTAAGCCAAACCTACACCCCTGGGTTGTAAAGAATTCATTTACACACAAGGGAAATATACAGTTTATCAGTTCACTGGACTGGACAAATGGCATGCCAGCTGAACAGAACATGAAGTGCTGTTGTGGATGCTGAAATAAAACAGGATTTGCAGTCATCTGCTGGGGAGGTTGTTCAACAATAAGCATATCTGTTTATGTATCTGGCCTGGGTCCTGGGGTGGTATGTCATCCCTCCAACGTACAATCACACTCTGTTTCTTCTTGGGGGTGGAGGAGGGGGCGACACACAGCACAGGACCAGGACTGGCCTTTCTCTGTCTGTCTGCCTGTCTGTCTTTCTATCTGTCTGCCTGTCTGTTTCTGTGCCTGTCTGCCTATCTGTCTGCCTGTCTGTCTTCTTTTCTGTTTCTCTGTCTGCCTGCCTGCTTGTCTATCTGTTTGCCTGTCTGTTTCTCTGTCTGTTTCTCTGCCTGCCTGCCTGCCTGCCTGCCTGCCTGCCTGCCTGCCTGCCTGCCTGCCTGTCTGTCTGTCTGTCTCTCTCTCTGCATATCTGTCTGTCCAACTGACTAGTCTGTATATCTTTCTCTCTGTCTGTTGGTATAGGTCTGTCTGAATGTCTGTCTGATGGTCAGAGTGTTTTCCTCACTCTATTCTCTGAAGTCTTGTTCTACTCACCTGTCTGCCTGCCTGCTTACCTGTCTGTCTTCACTTCAGGCCCTTCTCAGCTCTCCGCTCTCTCGCTGTCTTTTTCATCTCTTCTCCCTCTTTTTTTTCTTCCACCCCTTTTCCTTTTCCTTTTCATCACAACGTGGAGGATTACCTCCGTGGGCTACTGCATATGACTCACAAAGCTACAGTTGTGAGTTGACAGAATAATTATCTAAACCTAGGGCTTGCTGTGACTGCTTATACCGTCTATATTAAACACACGCTTTGATCATGAGAACAAATGCCACAATTGGTTACTGTCACAGTATGCAATCTTGTGGGTTAGAACTAGACACACACTTGAACATGCTAACTTCAGATTACCGATGTTGGGATTTTGTTCCTGGTTTGATGTTAAATGTCACACTGCACAATTTTTTCCTGGTTTGATGTTATTAAATGTCACACTGCAAAGCCTTCTTAAACCCGTTATGTGCTTCTTGTAGGTAGGCCTACTACCTCATTCAGCCATTGCGTTATGGCTAGCCATAGTCTATGACACTTTCATGGTATAATAAATGAAAATAGAAAAATGGGCAAAGATAGCCAGGCAGGACGATGACGAGATGATACTTTCTCGGTGTGTTAGTTTGCAAGAGAATAGAGACTCCCTCAGAACATCCTCTCAACTAAGTGTCCATATTCAACACACACTCAAGCATCCCAGGACCGTGAGTCACACATTAATCTAAGCAGCTGTAAACACACACACACACTCACACACACGCGCGGGCGTACAGACACTAGCATTGATATTTGTATATTAGCATATCATTCACAGCAAGACATATCTCACTCCTTGTCAGGCGGATTATAATTGATAGCATGCAATTACACCGCGTGAGCGCAGTGATACTAAACATCGTTTGTCAAGGCAGCACTGCGGATGACTGAACCAGAGAAACCAGATATACCAGTCATAGTCAAACCAGTATATTTGAATTGATTCCTATTTTGTGCATTTTAAACAACTTGTTAACACCTCCCACCCAGCTCCACTCAGTAACAGTTCCAAAACGTTACTCAAAAGTAAATGACACTATTTAAGTTATTATAGAATAAATGCAGCTGGGACTAGTTAGGCTATACATTAAGAGGAAAACAAGCGGCTAAGCCGACCAATAAACATAACTCTTGAGTGTATGTTGCAACTTTTTGGTCGTGTATAGACAGGTCATCGCTCTCTGTACGCCTACGTAATGTCACCTTTTTTAATTTGTCATTTTGTACATGATCCCTAATGTGAACATTAAACTATACAGCAACAGTTAGCCTATGTGTATTAACCGACATAAACAGTCGAGTTGCATCAACACACAGGTTAGTTAAGTTATCTTGTAAATTACGCAAAACCATTCGTTTACTTACAGTTTGTTCGAACTACCGAGTCTTCAAATCCAGTCTCAACCCAGGTGACTGAACTCGTGAATCCCTTGGGTTTAACGATCACCGGGGGCTTGAGCGCTCTGATGTCCTGTCCTACATCGGCGGGATGTCACAGCCGCGCCGCGCTCTGGCTCATCAAAGAGCCGTACCAATCACCGTCACAAGTCACGGTAGGAGGCGTGGTGGCCCGGTCCCGAACACTAGAAAGCTGCACGTGCTACTATGCTCTCTCATCAGAGAGGATGAGTCCTCACAAGTGAAATGTTATATCATGTAGTTCACACGTCCCCCCTAACAGGGCTCACTAAAGTTAACCCGAGGTTAAATCAAGTAAACTAAATGTAACTTCATTTTAGGCTCCACGTCACACTTTAGCCAAATTCGTTTTTTTATATCTACAAGTTCTCAAGAAAGCACGGGACATCACACCGGTTTCAAACAAGCGTTTATTACAGTAATGTGTTCTTTAGACAAGGGCGCCATCTAGTGTTAATAAGACGTTCTATCTAGCTTGTTGTAAGATTGATTTATTACAAATGTTCTATTAGGATACAATTAATATGATTTCCATAAGCAATTCTTCCAATATTGCATATATATTGTGCAATACCCCTCAAGCAGAGGCGACCTTCCTCTTGGTCTCCACCTTATAGACCGTCTGGTAGCCATCGTCCCAGGCGTACAGCTGCCTGTCCTTGGCGTGGTAGTTGAGGCTGGAGTGACTGGTGTAGCGCTTTGGGGAAAAACACCAGCGGCTTGTCTTCGCTGTGGTGGATGGTGTCGTGGATGTCGTACAGGCACTGGACGCTCGACCTGCCTCCGTAGCGAGAGTTGTACACCACGTTGAGGGTGCCGCAGGTCAGGAACGCCCCCTCGGCATCGCGGCTCTGGCAGGCCGTGTCCCAGGTGTGCTCCACCGCCAGACTCTCCTTGTCCAGCTTGGTGATGACCAGATTGCCGCCAAATTCGGGGTCTGCGTGGAGCACCCAGAGGCCCAGCTCATCCACGGTCAGGGCCAGGTAGGTCTGGGGGGTGAGGGAGTAGACAGGTAGCTTCCCAGCTCCAGGGAGCAGCATGCTGTCAACTACTGTCTGGTTCTGGAGGAACACCTGGAGAATGCAACACAACACAATAGAATATTACATGGTATGATATAACACGATGCAATACAACGCAATACTTGAATCACATTTTTTTCATTTGGCAAATGTTTTCATCCGAAGCGAGTTCTGTACAAGGATACACTGTCTATTTTCTACTGAACAGAACAAGAAAAAAAAGGTATCTTCGCTATTTCTACTTCACTTTTCTGCCAACCCTCGCTAGGCACTGAGATTTGACCCCTCCTCCTTTCGACCCACCTCGTTATTAATAATCCTCCAGGTGAGAAACCCTGCGCCTCGTCAGCGATAACGCTGTGAGCTGAGACCTTTTCTTCTCACCTTCAGGATCCTGTTGGGCGTGTCGGCCTTGTGGTAGTAGAGGAAGCCGTTATAGACCACGTGTCCTGTTCCCTGCCAGGGATGGGGAAGCTGCATGCTCAGGGCTCGATGACTGGAGTTGACCTGGGTGAACACCTTGAGGGACGGAAACTCCAGCACTGTGCTGTTCCTGGTCCCACTGAAGAAGTAGATCTTAGCCGAGCCCTTGGTGGGGTCCTTCATCCAGGAGCCGTCGGCGTCCCCGGCCTTCTTGACGATCTTCAGAGACTTCACCCCCGTCAGCATGGTGCTGCAGTCTGAACCAGGGCATGAAAAGATGAACCAGGAGTCATTTAGGGATGAGTCAATGACGACTGAATGATGAGTCATTCAGTGAGCACTGATGCATGTTTGAGACGTGTGACGTTCACAACAAACGCCACTGGAATATCATTACTCTTGGTTAAGACTCCCCCTCCACATACACACATACACACCTGACCCCCCCACACACATACCTTACACGCACACACCTCCCCCACGCACACCCATACACACACACAAACACCCCCAGACACCACACACACCCCTCATCCCCCTCACCAGTCCCCTTTGTGATCTTGGCCTTCTTCTTCAACAGGCTGAGCTGAGCGTCTCTCAGCTGCTGCTCCTGCACGCTCTCCTCCACCTCGATGTGGGGCTGGTTGGGGACCTTGTTCTCCAGGTACTCCACGTCCCTCTCCACCCTGTCCACCCTCATGGCCACCCCCTCCACCTGGCTCTTCACCTCCAGCCTCTGGACGTCCATGGTGGCCAGCTGACCTCTCACCTCTGTGGTGAAGGCATAGATATTCTGGTCGACACGCTGGCTCCTCTGCTCACAAAGGTTCACTCGCTCCTACTCGGTTAGAGAGATGATGTATGTATGTTACTAATATGTTACTACTAACTACAATGTTACTAGTATGTTACTACTAATATGCTACTTGTTTGTTAGAAGTACTAACAAGTATGTTTGCTAGTATGTTACTAGTATATTAATACTAACTAGTATGTTACCAACTGGTATGTTGCATTTTAGATATGGCTGGCACACAGTGTTCCACACCAAACAGATGTAGAACTATAATAATGCTTTGTATGCCCAAAGGAAAAGACCAAAAACTGTTGACAATGTGTTTATGTCTCCCCCTCTCTATCTCTCCCTCTGTCTTTCTTACCTCCAGCTGGGCTAGTCTCCGCTCAAAGTATTGCATCATGAAGGCCTCCTGGGGAGATCTCTGGGTTTGAGCCACTCCCAGGGTGAAGAGCAGCAGAGAGACCAGCCAGGTCCACATCCTCATTCCAGACGAGTGGAGCTTGTTCAAATCCTTTAAAAGCTTTATTTAAAAGCGGTTGTGCCCCTTTTCCCACAGTTTTGTTATATGTCTTGCTTGTTTGTCTTTTGCTGTCTTGCAAGTCTTCCTGGTTGGTTGTGAGTGGTCCCCTTCCAGAGGTGTGAGGCTCTAGACTGTTCCAGGAGCTGGTGTTCCAACTGACTTTCTAGTTCCAAGTTCTGTGTGTGTTTGTGTGTGGGGGTGAGAGAGCGAGGGGGAGAGAGAAGGAGAGAGATGGAACGAGAAAAAACGGAACCAAACAGGAGTTCCTGTTGTTTTTTTAGTTCTAATAATCTCCAGATGGCCCTGTGACACGTCCTCAGTTTGGAGAGACAGGCAATGATCAAACGCCTTCAGACTCCAGCCCACTCTCAGAATAGATACAGTTTAGAATTTCCTGAACTGACGTTTGAGTTTGTTTGGTGAAATGTATTCCCTTGTCAACCCAGATATGATTATGGCTACAGCTTAGATTATATAATTTACATGTATTCATGAGTTTGATATTGATTACGTTTTAGTGTGGTTTTGGGAATTTAGATGGTCATGAACATTGGAAAAATGCACAAACAGGCACAGCCGCATTCAAGTTAAAAGTCATCTTGATTCTGAAAGAGGATTTCAGAGCTCAGTGACGCTGTACTGAAATAGAATGTTTTTTCAGAAGACATCAACACCATGTGATGAACACCTGTGGCTCTCCAATAGCCAACGATGCGATCTGTGGCAGATTGGAATTCTCCTGCTGTCATATCAGGCTCACAACAGCAGATGGCGCTATACACTTTCAACTTCACGTTGTGGGAGGGTGTGCTCTTGCCAGATGTAACAGCCTTAAGAACTCGATGTGAGTCTTATCCTTTAACTAGTTACTATTTTGTAGGTAATGTAGTGCAGACGGTACTTAACCCATAGGCCGGCACAACCGGCTTGGGTTTTACTGCTTGGTCATATTCTTAGTTTGTACCGGTTTGCTTATTGTACTAGGTTGAGGTTGGCACCTCTCCCACAGTCAGAGTAGCAAGAAGGTATGTTGGCTAGCAAACTGCAAAATGTTACCCAACATAAGACTTCATCCATGCCTTTTTGGCATGCTGCATAGACTGTTCTACGGAACAGGGCATTGTGAATCTTAGACTGACATACTAAGTAATACATTGAGCCAGATGCAAGGAGCGTTTCAGTGTGTTTTTGTATATGGAAAATAAAAAGTTCAAGTAGGCCTAGTTGTCCCCTGCCTCTACATGACCCTGTGCCAATTTCAGTCAACATGGATTCGGCAGAGTTGTCCTAATAATCCTTATGAGGGTTCTGAAAACATTCATCTCATCGTGTAGTTGTAGTACAATACATAATAGATGCAGCAGAAGCACAATAGCGTATCAAAACACAAACAATGAATTATTGATCTTATAGCGCCATAGCAGAGGGTACATTCAACCTGAGCCTAGGTCTAGTAACTGTGAACAGGGTTTCTCAATTAGCCCGTGCGTGATCTAGACTAAGCACTTTAAAAGTGCAACTGGCCCGCTCCAAACTACAGCCTTTCGTCTAGCCTACTTAGATGGGTTAGATGGGTTGTTGTGCGTGTGAGCTTGGTGTGTGTTGTGTGTGATGGACCTAACCGATTTTCATAGACAACGAACTTCAACTCGATGGGCCACGTCGCTGCATGTGAATGCCATTGCAATGATAATGCAACCTGCTCTAGTCTGGCATAACTGGTTGTCACCGGTTTAGTTATGAGAGCAATATGGCTGAAGTGGTGAAACGTCTAATGAAGCAATGTCACACATGAGGGAGTGTTGAAAATCAGCACGGCTGTGATTACGAAGCCGCAGGCCCGGTGCCCAAGATAATCACAGCAGCCAAGCTGATATTCAGTGTATAACAGCATGACCTCGGATGTGATGTTGCTTTTCCAAGACAGTTCAAAACATTGTTTTTTTGTTAACAGTTTGGCTCCGCCTGCACAAATTGTTCTGCAACTGGACTGGGACTGGACTGTTGCCATCTAACGCCCCAAAATAATTCTGCACTCTAGCTTGTTACTTTGTGTAGATCTACACATTATAGCAGCCCAGCTACTTTGTAACATATTTGTTGGCTTCCATTTATTGTGTAACTAGTAAAGTAAGAGTGTTGTGGAAATATGTTCATCTTTGCTGCGCGAGGTGTGTCACGCCTAAATAAGTGATACTTGTATAGTTAAAAGTCCCCGTAATGTTAAACTCCATATTGATAATAATTATCAGCACTCATGGAATGCCTCTTGTCCAATGAATTCACTTGGTCGAAACAAACTCATCTATAAAACTGTGCAGACCCCAGAACGAATGCCTCTCACTAGTTATAGAAGATACAGTTCAGCAAGTTTGTGTACTGGGACATTTGAATGTGGGAAACTGAAGTTTGAATCCTTCCAGGTTCCAGGAGTCCTGAGACTAGAAGAGGGACACAATTCCCCCATCAGTGTTGTGCAACACAATTGTCTTACCCAGTGAGTCATCCACCTCCAAATGGTGGATTATATTATCATAGCAATTCACCACCAGGTCCCTTGAACCAGTGCAGGCATCAACCTCTCCTAACATTACCATAAATCCTTCACATCTTTTTTCATTCCCCCCCCCCTTCCCTATCTCCACGTTTATCTTCATCAGTGAGAATCAGCAGAGCAAACTGTATAATGATGACATTCCCTGGCACTTCAAAGGACATTATCTATAAAGTTGCACTGGACTATTTGATGTCCCTTTGCTTCACCAGCTCTGTAAATGCACCTTTGAGATGCCTAATGGCGTGATGTGTATGTGTATGTACTGTCAGTGTGTGCACTGCATGTGTGTGTAGTTGGGTCATTTCTCAGACAGTTTGTGTGTGTGTGAGTGTGTGTTTGTTGGTGACTTCTCCTAAACATACAGTACATCTTTATGCCGTATGTGAGAACGACATGGAGGACATTCCTGTGCGTCTCACTGTCTGAACAGCATCCGTCAGCACCAGATAACGACAAACAGACAAGAGTGGCTTTTCCCACAATCCTCACGTACGCACCACACAGTATCACATATCTACCACCTGTCTGAAATGAAGCTGTCTTTTCTAGTTCATACAAGTACGCTGCTCACCAACTCACAACAAACCAGTTGCTTCCAAAAAGAGAATATCAGTGATTAATGTCGTTGGTCCTCAGAGCCCAGACTGCTCTTTACAGATAATAACACACTTGTTGCCCAGTATCAAATCATTATCAGTCTTAATCTGGGTCGTATCCCAGATAGAGCTGGTAATGGTACCGGCCTTGTCCACTGGGGCCTTGCCTGTTTGCTGCTGTGAAAGCAGATGACAAGACAGTGTTTAGATGGCCTTGAAGGTGGAGCTGAGTAAAGATGTGAATGTTAGTCTTTGTGTATCCCTCATACTGCCTCTCCTCCACACACTCCTGCTCTGCTCTGCTCTCTCTCTCTCTCTCTCTCTCTCTCTCTCTCTCTCTCTCTCTCTCTCTCTCTCTCTCTCTCTATCTCTCTCTCTCTCTTGCTCTTCCTGTTCTATCTGTTTCTTTGCTGCTCTGTCAGTTTTTTTAATTGGGATTTGCCATGGAGAGATTTGTGATGGAGAGATTTGTGATGGAGAGAGTATCCAGGGTGTGGCAGCTTAAAGACACGGTTGCGTCTCTTAAAGGAAGTTCTGTCGACTGACTGGGGATCTAACCTAAACAGCACTCCTGCCCTCCGATGCTGTATGAACACAGGTTCAAGCTCTAACTGGAAATAAATGAAGTCTGTCTTTTGGTACCAAACAACATTGCCCTAGTTTCAGGCATATGGCAGATATATCGGTAGTTAGCATTCGATCTGGTCAATTAGCCGGCTGTGCCTTGATCTGGAGAGAAAACCGAAAGATAGATTAATCTGGAAGGTGTCCACCAGGATTCAAACCTGCCTATCCACAGTCAGTTAGGACAGAGGATGGGAGACAAGCTGACGTCGTCTGGGTCCGCCTCTGGATCTGTCCCAGCATGCCTCTGGGTAGCTGGGTAAGGAGCTGGGGATGTTTGGTGGCCGAATGAAGAAAGCCTCCTTTTAAAAACAACTGTTGGCTTCTCCATCAAATGTGTACAGTAGTTTTACCCACAGGAATCTATAGTGGTGGCTAAATTTGGAAGCTTTTTAATATCACGTCTGTCGATAAATCACTCTATACTGGTTTCCCTCCTTTGAAAAAAAGCTCAAAGACTTCCCCTCATTATGTATTCATGGTAAAAAGACGATTCATATCAATATTCCCCAACAACAGTCTATTTATATCATTATTTCGCTAAATTGATCTAACCTCTAAACACCTTAAACACCTAGTAGTGCTGCAGTCATGTCTTCTCCATGATCCTGATCTGCCACAAGGCTCGTCCGGAGCTGCTAGTGTGTAGGAGCAAAACATTGCAGGACAAGAAGCTCATTTTTTTCTCACTTTAGTGCTTCTTATTAATAAACGTGTCGATAATTCAATGTGAGCAGCCAGACATCCTGTACTGTAGATTGCAATCTTGAGACAGTATGACTGAAGCCATTACCCTGCTGCAGGGTCCCTGCAGCTCTATTGGCATGGCAATTATCAGATAATAGTGCATGCATGTGGAAGTCCCCTGATGATTACTGTTTGCAGACTAAGTGACCTCATTCACTGTTCTCCCTACTAAGTGGTGTTGCTCCACACTCACTGGAGCAATGATCTTAGCTCATCCTCCTCTCTGCCAATAAAATAACTGCTGAAGATAGATATGCTTTCAAGATACACATGCATTCTCTCCCTCTGTCGATTTATCTCTGTACCAGTCTTTATCTTAGATGCAGACTTTATCCTCTCTCTCTCTCTCTCTCTCTCTCTCTCTCTCTGTGGTGTTGCCATGCCTGAATCCATCTTGGAGTCCATGTATTGCTCTCTCTCTCTCATTTTCTTTCTCTCCTCTCTGTCTTCTCTTTCTATCTCCCTCCCTTTTGCCTCTCTCTACTGATGGTGCTCCATTCTCATGACAAGAGGAAGCCACTCTAATGAGCCCAGGAAGCCAGGCAGGAGGAAGAAGTGATTACAAAGGTGAGAGGAGAGAGAGAGGAGTGGAGAGGAGAGGAGAGAGAGAGAGAGAGGAGAAGAGAGGAGTGGAGAGCGGAGAAGAGAAAAGCGGTAGGAAAAGAGAGAAGATTAGAGGAAAGAAGATGAAGATGAGAGAATAGCATACAATGACATGAGAAAGAAGTAGGGGAGAGAAGAAGATTGATGTGATTCACAGCCATTTTGTGCTACTGTAACACCTTAGTTTTCCAGGCCACTACATATCATATGTAGAGAGTAGTTTTGTGTATGTAAACATTTCACATATTACATGCGGTTTCAGAGTTTGCTGACTTGGTCTTCCAAAACGATTAGCATTTTGCAATCACCAAACAGTGTCCCAAAACTACTTTACCCAACTAATGAAAACACATTAACGGTCCATCATTGCTAATCATCGCCCTCCAGTGGGGCTTTGGAGAACTGTGTTTTTAATAACCTGCTAATTGAATGAAGGAGCAGCCGTCTCACCTCAGAGCCCTGACTCCTCCAGCTATAATTAGCTGAGGCATGTTCTCTTGTGTCGGAGCACTCTGTCTCAGCCTGCCAGCAATCCTCTGGGGCCGCGGAGACGACGAACACAGCCAGAGCTGGCTGCTTTACCATGACAACCACAAGCTAGCTGGCGTGCGGCGCTCCTCTGTACAGAGGAAACAAATTCAAGTCGCAGCATCGAATGCACGCGTTCTTATGGTGTGTGGCGCGGTCTGGGAGAAGTCCCAAGCCTGCGGGTCAGTGCGCTGTAGAGGCGTTAGTTTGAGATGTGCTTGAGCCGCATATGGGGTCAGACAGGAAAGGCCGATGTGGGCCGAACAGATCGGGGTGTATACTTCCGAGAGAAACTTTGGATGAGCGACACCTTGGACTGACATCTAAAGAGCCATTTAGGTCAGGAAGTACCATGAGGGCTGTTTGGCGTGTGTGTGTGTGGCGGGGAGGGGTGTAGAGATAGGAAGTCAGCGAGAAAGAGGAAGTGAGATGAGAAAGATCATGCCATACCGAATTACCTACACTCTTTGACTGCCTTTTAAAGCTGTCACACACATTCAACAGTGGAGTTCTCAGGAACAACAACGACACAGGACGTCTTCACATCACACCATGTACTGAGACAGCCTGGGTTGAAATCACAGTCTGTTGGTATGACGATCATTTTCTTTGTTTGTTAATTATGCTCATGCAGGTGTGGAGGAGGAGGAAGCGTGTTCAAACAGACTCTCCCACGACGTTACCGGGTGGATCCATTTCAAGCACAAATGCAGAATATTGCGCAACGTTCATCAGCCCAGCTAAATGTACGTATGGTTTTAGAGAGAGCGGACGCAATCCAAATGAATAGACGCCGACGCTCGTTTGAGTGGGTTTGTTTGTGTTTGAGTGAAGCTGAAACACTCAGATAAGCATCAATGGAGGCTCACAAAGACAAAAACATGCGGGCTTGCACAGACACACACACACACACACACTCACACACATCTTAATGAATGCAAGAGAGTGTTGATTGGGTTTTTTCGTCAAATCCTTTTTCATGGGTGGCTATGATCATGCCAGTTCATAATCTGTACTTTGATACCAATCTGTTCTCCTGTCCTCCTCTGCATCGCATGCTTGGCCAGGAGATCTATCAGTGAGTCTGGCTCTCTCCCGGAGTCTTGTTCCTAGTTGGCACTGAGATGGGCTGAGCTTCAAACCTTCAAAACCTGGGCTTCAGGAGAGGGCTTCATCTGCATAGTCTTGAATCTTCTCCTTGTCTTCATTCCCTCTTGTTTACCTTACGAGGCGGCTGGATTCCCGACATCCCAACCATTCAAGAATCCATCTCGCCAGGCTTCAAGTTATGCACTTGTGGCTGAACCATAGTTCTGTTAAGGAGTTACTGGCAGCTATGGGCGTGGGCAACTTCACCTTTTCAACAGTCCCAGTCAGCGACGAGGGAGGGAGGAGGAGTGGAGGACACTGCCTCAACTTATTAAGATGCGTCCCAGGGAGTATCTCAGGACTCCCCTGCCTGTTGCCTTCCTGCTGGGGAGGATTCACACTTCACAGAGCCGTCTCACACATGCTCTTATCTCCTCCCTGGAGGAAGCAGGGGGAGGTGGGCAGGGCTTTTTAATTAGGTTTTTCATTTAACAGGTTTTATTGAAGGTTGGCTGAGTATAAATGTCAGGTAAGGTGAAGAGATTATTTGTCTGTGGAGCCGTGAAGTTTCTCCATTCATCAGCTCCTTCACCCACACATCCTTCCAAAACTTTATCTCAACACGGTGTCTCGTGTTGGAATATGATGTTATTGTTACAGTCAAACCAATGGAAGGATTCATGGATATTCTGGAAATCACGTCCACAATTGTTAATTTCAAGGCAACAATGTCAGAATTCTACTGCTGCTGTCCACACACACACACACACACACAGGTAAACATATTCAACATTCACTGTCAGCCCCATTTGGTGGTTCTGTTTTGCACCTCATGTTCATCTGTGCACCTGCTTTTCAATCATTTTCCTGGATCAGAGGGACCTCCAAAACACAGGAGTACTGACAGCAAACAGATACACACACACACACACACACACACATCTCAGTTATGTATTCCCATTAACCATCAAGTGTGAAGCCTCTCACACCATGATTGCTGCAGCACTCTGTCTCTCTCTGACACACACATGTTCTCACACACACACACACACACACACACACTGTATATATATGTACATGCACACACACGTTTATAATACAGTACACATATATGTCTACTGTCTATACTCAAGCACACTCTGTGCCGTCAGTAGCCCTCAAGGTCAGTCAGGCGTCAGTGGTCTACTGAGGACATGACGCTGTCGCTGTGAGGAGAGAGAGTAGGCTGGAGCAGAGATGAGTCCGACTGTGTGTGTGTGTGTGTGTGTGTGTGCGTGCGTGTGAGAGAGTTTTATCTAGTTTTAGCTAACACAGCGCTTTTCTCTTGGGATAAAAACATCACCCGTCTCACCTCGAGTGAAATTCACTAGGGGTTAGGCTCACTGGTGACATAGATGTCACTTTCAAAGAGTGTGTGTGCGTGTGTATAATTCAACACATTCAATGAATATGTAACACTGTATACTGCATATGTTATATATATATATATATATATGTATATATATATATTTATTTATTTATCAAGAACATATGAATTGACAATTGACATTTTGTATGAAGATTAGCAGCTAACATTAGCTAAAATTAGGTTCATTACAGAAATTAGAGAATTAAAAACACCAAATTACACCAAATTAAGCCATGCAATTTACCTAAAAATAAACCATTATCCATTAAATGTTAAAACAGACCTGTTAAAAATACTAGAATCATCTCCCAACTGAAACTGGAACAATTTCTATCAATACAATTTTCCTTTCTAACAGTACTGTAATATTAAACGGATGGCCACGGACATGCAGTTGAATTCTGTACTCGCAGCAGGTCTGGGATCAGCAAGGCCCCACGTGCTCCTAGCCTCACCCACATGTGGGAGCAACGATATGACCTGGGATCAGTAGTGGTACCTTTACTCCCAATAATACTGCTGGTCTCCGTGGAGGCATGAACCAGTTTGGACCAATGAATGCAGTCGTGTTAAGGCTCTATCCCATGTCAGGATCCATCACATCTTCTTCACCAGCCATCCGTGTCCTGTTTTGAATTGCGCCTCTTTTCACTGTGTTTGTGTGTGTGCATGTGTGGGTGTAGCTGTGCATTTGTGTGTGTGTAGATGTGTGCAAGTGCGTGTGAGATGTGCGTGCGTTTGTGTGGGTGTGGGTGTGTTGATCATGGTGAGGGCGGGGTCTTGAGAGAGTTGCAGGAGCCTCCCTGACTTCCTCCTCCTGTGGCACTCTGGCCCACCCACTGGAACACCCACAGGAAACAGGAAACTGTCAGAGCTCACACTACTTCAATTAGCAATAAAAGGATAAACATTTCAAAGTTCTTCTCTTGGTAAAAGTTCACACAGTGCATTCACACTCAAGGAGAACATCTAATGATTAAGTCTGTTTAGCAACAAAGGCTATATGTTAAAATGCAACAGAAACCATTATTATTATTATGAGAGCCAGAATGTTCTAAACCAGCTGTGTGGTTGTTGATAGTCTGCAGCTGACTGAACTATAGCAGGAGGAGAGGATTCAGAGTAAAGGATGGGCTATTCTACAAGGACGGGGAGACAGTGGAAAGCAGAACCACAGCTAAAAGGTCGGAAGGTCGAAATCGAATTTAATTCTGTACTCGCCGGCAAGTCTTTTAATGGAACAGGGAGAGTCAGATTTTTACCACCAGGGTCGGTGTTCTCTGAACACCTGCTCTCAGCATGCTTTACTTCTCCCCCAAATCAACTGTTACTGGGTCTCTACACATAGATACAGTATTTGTACACATTTATACTGTATATAAAGAGATATGCAGTACTGTGCAAAAATGCTTTAAGAAATAATGAAATGAAAAGACAAAACAAAACAGCCACATTGCACTTTTATACTGCCGAACAAATGCCGAAGACAAAACAATATATATTTAAGACAAAATACATGCACAGATTCTTATGTACGACCTTTGCACAGTACTGTACGGCAGAGACAACTTTCTCTCCTCAATGAGGAGCGGACCTCCTGACTGCACTGTTTGAGGAGAGACCTTGGTAGCGTGGCGCTCTGAGACTGACCACTCCCCCGCTCATTCTCCACGACAGCTCTGTTTCCCAGCCGTCTCTCCCTGCTCCAGAGCGACTACTTGAGATGTGCCTGCGGTGGCCGTTAGAGCCTGGGCTATGCTCCATTTACACTGGGACACACACGGGCACACACCCAGTGTGTGTGAGTGTATGTGCGTCTTTTAATGGAGCATAAACCTGGCTCAAGTGGCCAAGTGTCTAAATTATTGATGGGATCAATCAGTGGTCTGAGGGTCAATGATCCTCTCACCAAGACTTCAAAACATCACTGCATAGAAGTCCTGGAGCGGAAAGAAAATGAGGTTTGTGTGTGCGTCTGTGTCGGCGAGTGTCTGCGCATGCTGCTTTCTGCTTGTGTATTTCTGTATGTGTGTGTGTGTGTGTTTGTGTGTGTTCATTGCTGTGTGTGTGTGTGGGTTTGTGTTGTTGTCTGTCAGTGTGATTGTGTGTCTGTGTAGCTGCCATCTAGAGACCCTTATCCTCAAAGACAGCCCTCTCCCACTTTGAAGTTACACAAGTAAACCATTACCCAGCTCCCGAGAAGGCACAGTCCAGACAGAGGCTCACCCCACCCAGCAGTACCACTGTAGCAGGGCATCACATCCACCTTCCCACCCTGCTCTCAGAGCTGCCAGAGTTCAACCTTTGCTATGAGGATGGATATATTTGATGTCAACAATCTAAATGAATGTTTAACTAGTCCAGTCTCTATTCTGGTCCTGCATTAATGAGTGTGGGGGAAGCGCTGTTCTTGAATAACAAACTGAATGAATTTGGCTCGTTCTCTTTCTATCTCTCTCATCCTCTCCCCCTCTCTCTTTTACTCTCTCTCTCTTGCTATTTTCTCTCTCTCTCTGTTTTCTCTCCCACTAGGACACCAGCTTTGTTTTTATGATCAAACATAAAACTCAAGTTTAATGTAAATCCATATTATGTAATGCTGTTATGCAACTGTATGTCATTTGCATGAACATTTCATCACACACACACACACAGCTTCACACCCACACACACACACAACCATACCTCTACAAGGGGATGCCAGTGAGCGATGGGTTTGCGGGGATAGGAGAGCATCTCGTTCCAGTGGTCTCTTCCCAGGCTCTCGGCCTCGTTCCCCACCCTGCTCACCCCGATCACCTCGTTATGACCCACTCTGTTGGACGGGAGAACACCACAAACAGCACACACTGAACACAGCCCTGTCTGGTCGCATGCACAACAGACAGGGGCAGGCTGTTAATGCACGTTGATGGGATGGGTATAGCTCAGTGGTTAGACCACAGGACTTTCAATCCAGAGCAGAATTGCAAGTTCATATCTACCTCTGTGCATTACATTGGAATAAAGCTTATTTTAAATCAATACATTGTTATCTACAACAACAACAACATTCCCCCCAACCCGGAAGAAACTGTTGGCAGAATGTAGATCAGTGTGGGCAGGATCTGTATATCCCTAGTGGATAGAGTATATTGCACCTTTCTGCCCAACTACTAACTATGTTGTCTCATTATAATGAGGTTCTGTTCTGCTCTAATATTAACCACAGGAGGTCCACAGCCCGTTCTCTGGTCTCTGCAGACAGGAACCCCACGGTTAGAGATTGTGTCAACGTTATTCACAGCGTTCGTGGGAAGTCCCATTGAGGCCTTGTCATAGATATAATTTTTTGGTCAATAGAGCCTTGATTACACGGGTAGACCATTATTGTGACAAAATCCTCTGAGAATTCAATACAGATATGGGCACACAAAACAACCATGTTCAACATTTTAATGAGATAGCACTGTCCCAAAACATGCACACACATATTCATGTTGAGGGAGCAGAGGATGGGAGGCTTGTTGTGTTTGTCTGCGGCAGCTCCTGTTGTCTGCCATGTTTGAGTTTCTGGGGCCAAAGGTACACAAGGGAACTATGTTCTCCAAGTATTCATCCGCCTGAGTCATCTGTACCGAATCTTTTGATCAATTCAGAAATCACCCGCATTTAATTTACGCTACACTTGTAACTACAGTCAGTCATTTACTAATCACAGTCTGTGACAGCTACAGTCAGTCACTCACCAATCACAGTCCATGACAGCTACAGTCAGTCACTCACCAATCACAGTCCATGACAGCTACAGTCAGTCACTCACCAATCACAGTCCATGACAGCTACAGTCAGTCACTCACCGGTCGTAGTCCATGACAGCTATGAGCAGGCTGATCTGGTCGATGTTCTCAGGCGGGACGTCGAACACGATAGCTTCGTTGTAGACGGGGTTCAGCGTGTTCCTCTTGGTGGAGGTCTTCCTCTTCTTCAGCCGGCGGCCCTCGCACATCAGAGAGACCTTCACGTATGGGTCTGGGGAGACAAGGAGAGAGAGACCTTCATGTAGGGGTCTGGGGAGACAAGGGGTCGAGAGAGAGAGACCTTCACGTATGGGTCTGGAGAGACAAGGAGAGAGAGCTTCACGTATGGGTCTAGGGAGACAAGGAGAGAGAGCATCACGTAGGGGTCTGGAGAGACAAGGAGAGAGAGCTTCACGTAGGGTCTGGGGAGACAAGGAAAGAGAGCTTCACGTAGGGGTCTGGGGAGACAAGGAGAGAGAGCTTCACGTAGGGGTCTGGAGAGACAAGGAGAGAGAGCTTCACATAGGGTGTCTGGGGAGACAAGGAGAGAGAGCTTCACGTAGGGGTCTGGAGAGACAAGGAGAGAGACCTTCAGGTACGGGTCTGGAGAGACAAGGAGAGATACAGTACCTTCATGTAGGGTTTGGTAAAGACAGAGAGAGACAGACCTTCATGTAAGGGTCTGGAGAGACAGAGAGCAGAGAGAAAGAGGGTGTGGGGTGTGTTTAAGGGTGTGGGAACACAGATAGAAAGAAAGAGAGAGAGAGCAACAATAGATCTTCACCTAAGGGTCTGGAGAGAGCATGATAGAATAAGGGGTTAGGAGAGAGAAAGAGAGAGAGAGGAAGATTTTCACATAGAGTGGGTATCTGGAGATGAAGAAGACAAGAAGAGAGAGCAGGAAGACGGACCTTATCAACGGGGTCTGGAGAGAGAGAGACATAGAGGGAGATAACCACACAAGGTCTGGAGAGAGAGAGACATAGAGGGAGATAACCACACAAGGTCTGGAGAGAGTTCAATGGAAGAAGAAAACACATCAGCATGACATTAGGGTTAGGAGCCAAATTGTAATAAAGAGATCTTATTGTATGACTCAGAGTGAAATGGAAAAAGCCAGAGAGGATGGGGGTGGTGGGGGGGGGAAACAAGGAAAGTAGAATAGCTGTGAAAACCAATTTATGGTAAGGGAACTGTCATGTGACACGTGCAGCCAACAGGATGTCTGACACATTTTTTTCACGTGAAGAAGTGGCTCAGACGGATACTAAGGGTGTGCATGGAAGACTCCAAAAGTGTTTGTTTGACTTTTTTTAAACAAACTAGGTTGATTTATACTCTTTAACAAAAATTACATATAATCACAATGATTTGCTTTAAATTAAACATAAATGTTGTCCGTGTTCCTGAAAAAAGGTAAAATCCTGTGAGAATGTTTTTACGTTGGGCCTGTGAAGAAACAGGCTCCACAGACTTCGACCAATGGTTTTGAAGGAGAAAAAGACTGGCTGTGTATTGAGTATACTTGGAAACGGTATTAGGAAAAAAGAAAAAAAACAGATGACCATCCCACATTTGAAAAATAGAATACGGACGTAACATTTATGTCCACACAAGTTGATGAGTAGAAAAATATTGTCTTCCTTCAACTCCTTTGTTATCAACACAAACTAATAACTGCTGTATTAAATGATGTACACAGTTACATAACAGTTATAGAACACTATGTATATGCTCTTTATGCAAAACCTGAATGTTCCATAATATGATGACAGATGAGGACCAGTATTCATACCTGATGCTCCAGTGATGTCCATAGCCTTGAGGTTCCTGGCCTTGATCATGGTGATGGTGAGTCTTCCAGCAGTGGGCAGGTAGCACAGAGAGAACATCAGGTCTCCCAGGTCCACATTGTCCTACACAAACACAACAACAACATCAGACAAAATGCTTATTGATTATTTGAACCGTCGCTTGAACAGAACCAGTCACTACAAAGGGTGGCTTGTAAAAACAAAAAGGATGTAAAAAAAGGATAAAGACAGTAAACTTCATAACGCTCTCAAAGAAATAACAAGCAATACTGCACCAATACTCTCCTCTGATGAAGATCATCTGTATTTATTTGTGTGTTGGGGCATCTTTACCCTCAAATATTGTGCAGTGTCTCCACCTTGAAATAACCTGCAGTGGTTCACCCTCCCCTCTGAAATAGCCTGCATTGTATCTCCACCCTAATGGTGGACCCCATTGTCCCTGTCCAAAATTGGGACAACATTTTTCACTGTCAACACGCTGAGCCTCTTTTTCGTTTTTGAAGCTGTTGATAGGTACCAGGATAGGATGATATTTATACATATTTATATTTAGTAAAAATGTAATGAATCCCGTTTTTTTGTTTGACTTTATCAATGTGTTAGACAGCTGTGCGGTGTCGTTGGAGGATACCATACTGCTCTCATTTCCCTCTTAGTGAATCACTGTTTCCCAGCCAATAACAGGGATTTCACACACACAGAAATCGTCCAATTAGCACTCCTTAAAATAATGTGTTAGGTATGTCAGAGGGTTTGTGTGCGTTCGTATGTGGATGTATGTGCCTGTGTGTGTGGGTACGTGCTTTGTTTGTGTGTGCGTTGGTTGCGTCAGTAGAGAGGGCTCTGGAAATTTGAATTCGAGTGAAGCATGTAGCTTGAAGCTCCTAGACCACCTTCCTTTGTTTTGTCCGATGCCCCCTGCTCCTTCTAAGAACTCCACAGCTGGAGGCCCCTGAGCACTGCCGTGGGAGACCCCATTTTTCTGCCTGAGCAGAAAGGTCAGCGTGATTGTCCACTGAGCCCCAATCATGACCAGTCTGGCCAGCCGCCCCCTCTGTTTCTCAACAGCCCCGGGGCCAAACAGAAGCTGACTTCCCTGTTTGAAAACACTTTAGGCAAACACTTGATTTGAACTCTCTGTATTTGCCAACCATTCTTTTGAGTTTTGGAAGTATTGCTTGGTTTCACTGAATTAAATTAGTTTAAGAGCTCATTACTGGAGCAAACTTGATTTAGGCCGGATTTCAATCAGACCCTGTTTACCATGGAAATGTTAATGTGCACAGTGCAGAAGTAATTGTCTGAAGAAATGCTGTTAAAAATTAGGAGCAGGAAAAAAATCAGTCTACCGTAGACTTTGTTCAAACTCTGCACAAAAACAACACCACACACTCTAATGAGGTTTTGTCTCATTCAACAAATCAACACGTTACTTTATATAACTAAACCGACAATGCACATACAGGTCTCTAAGTCTCCAGCTAATTACTTTGATTTTACATTTCAAAGCCCCTTTACCCCATTTCTCTTACACACACACACACACACACACACACACACACACACACACACACACACACACACACACCACACACACACACACACACACACACACACCACACACACACACACACACACACACACACACACAAACACACACACACACACACACACACTCTCCTTTGTGCGTGCTTGGGATTATTGGCCGTGGAGGAATGTGAATGATCTTGCTCTTGGCGAACTATCTGTTCTCCAGACAAGGACGATTATCCAGAGCAGGGAAAGGTCAGGGGGACACACTGTAGGTGGAAGATGTCAAACTGTGACCATGTACTGTCTTGCATTCATAAGTGTCTTCCCTCTCTCTCCTTCTCTCCCTCTCTCTCTCTCTCTCCCTCTCTCTCTCCCCTCCCCTCTCTCTCTCTCTCTCTCTCTCTCTCTCGCGGGCTTCATAGACAGATAGGAAGTGATCTCCGGCCTCTACAACATTATTAGCATGCTGTGTTGGCGTCTGGGTTCTGGACCTGGTCCAGGATCAGTAAGAATCGAATCAGACCAATGAGATGATTTGTCACGACTGTCAACATTGACCGCCAGACCAGGCCAAGGGGCAATTGACCTTTGTCCTAAACCTTATTAACTCATAATTCCATTATAAAGAGATATCAATGCACATCTTGAAAAATCGTCATCTCCGTCCTCATCATCATCATAATCTTCATCATGCCGAGCTTAACACACTGACCTATACCACAAATTGTACTGTACTTATGGCCCAGAACTCAGACTCACTCACAATTTAACCAAGATAGGAGGCCACTGCACATTGATACACATGCAAGGCCTGTGTTATGGTGTGACCACGCCCAGTCAAGAGCACCATTGTGGGACAATGGAACAAGCGAACGTTCCGGTAAACTCTTCGTTTGGACTGCGTTCATGTGTAACAGGTGTCATCGCGTCGCTCGTCAGTATCGCTTCCTCCCTCACTCGTCCACTCGGGGGGTTCGAACTCTAGTCCTCCGCCTCGCACAAATGAGGACCACCTTTCATTAACACTGCTTAAGCCCGCTACGCCACTGGAAAGCTAGCTATTCAATGTGTGGTCACGTTTAAGCACGCTTCCAGCCTCTCTGTCTCTCTCTCTCACACACACTCAACGAGGGGGCGGCAGGGATGGCATAGCCGCTGCTCTCAGAAATATATAACCCAATTACCCCCTCCACCCCCCACCCCATTCAGCAGACTATAGAATAACAGCCACCACTCCTGTAAGCATTTAAATCAAGTCAGCGGTTGGAATTATGGTCACTTGCGCTCTCAATGAGATTATGCTGGCACTCTAAAGGGTCTTGGTAAGGCTGAGAGAAGGCAGCAGTCTATCTCATGTAATTATTTGTTAGAGTTAGCACTAGCACCTTCTCCCCCAGAGGCTGCAGGCTTACCTTTCTCTCTCTCCCTCTCTCTCCTCCTCTATCTCTCTCTCACCCTCTATCTCTCTCTACCCCTCTCTCAACTCCTCTTTCTCATCTCTCTCACCCTGTCTATTTCTCTGTATAAATACAAAAGCATGTCATAGCAAACTTAATAGAGGCTGAAGCCGATGCCACAGCTCATACATTCATGTATGTGGATAAAACCACAAATAGATTTATGTGGATGAATCCATCCTCCAAAAATAAGGTGACGAGAGGAATTCAATTGGTGACTTGAACTTCACAGTCAACGTGCCAAACCGTGGCCACATCCCGACCATTGGCCCAAACTGTACACAACGTCTCCTCCCATTTTTTTCTTCAAATATATTTTCTTCCCCGAAACGCTCTTCGAACGATTCACTTCAGGCCCTTGATCTTCGGCTGTACACGATTCGTGTGTCACTCTGTAGAAAAGCGTCCGCTAAAGGAATGTAACGCAGTGTCGTGTAAATATGAGGGGTGCCATCACAAGAGGGTTGCTGAGTTCTGACCTACGTCTTTGTCAAAAAGGATCACGTTGCTCTCCTCTACTCGTCTGGTTACTGAATGGTTTGCAGCCCACTCACAGATGAAGTCTCCTAACTCTCCCACTCTCTCCTTTCCTCACTTCGATTGTCCCTTTCTTCTCTGCAAGAATGTCTACGTAGCAATGTTTTACCACAGGTATGTAGTCACATGACATGTCAAAAGTGTTGCCATGAAAACAGCTTGCACAAAAGGCGCTCGAGAAAAACTGCCAACACTCCTCCTTCAACAACGAAGGTGAGCGGAGCGATCGCTTCCTGGTCGTTTGTCACTGCACAAAGTACAAAGTGTACAAAGTGTTCTTGGCTTTTCAGCTGTGCAACTTTAGGCCTTGTGGATAGAAAAGGCTGTGCAGTCATTATGTGGCAAGCCAGCATGCTGTGACCCAGCAGGGGGGGATGGGACCACATCCGTGTCCCTCGTTAGTCCTCTCGTTAGGTCCAGGTGGAGGTCGATGGGATCGAGTGGAGTCAGAGGGTGACAGGTAATCCTCAAGGCTTTGTTATCATGGCGTCAGACATATTCTGAAACCAAGCGAGGGATTTCTAACTTTATTTAGACATTGGGTGATATATTTACTGTGTCTGTAACGGGTGTGCAAGGAGGACCCAGGTGCAAGGAAACCGACGATGCAGGATTATCAAATAAAATACCTTTTAATGAGGACTAAACAACAGGAAACACGCTACATGAAACCAACGACTGACCAAGACTGTACAAATGACAGGGACTTAATACCCTGAACTCAAACAAGACACAGGTGAACGCAACAACACTAACAACACCACTGAAAGACAATCAACAAGACACAGGTGGAACTAATAAACACAGAACACAGGGAAAACACTAGGGCCTTGGGCATACGCAGTGTCATTCAAGATTGATAAATCTCGCATTTACAAGTGCTGTAACTGACTGTGAAACCACAAAGGTATACATTCAGTGTATTTCATACTGATACAGATACTGGCAGATATTTACTTTTAGGATGACTAGTGAGAGAGGAGGAGAAATGTGCTGACCTCTCCTCTCTCTATCCATGACAGGAGAGACCATCATTAAAGGCTTTCTCTCCTGTCTGCTCAATGCAGCTCCTCCTCAATACACCACACACACACACACACACCACATACACAGACACAGACATCACATACACACACAGACACAGACACACACACCACATACACACACAGACACAAACACACACGTACATACAAACACCCCAGCACACCACACCACAATAACGTAGATCACTGGAGGATTGAGACACAGTATTGCATCTTTATCCCGCACACTCAGTCAGACACATCACACACTGTTTTATTCAGTATCCCTCCCTCCCTCCTGTGAACATGTAGTCCCTGCCTCGGTGTAGATCCTGGGTCCCTGTGAGGGTTGTGTAGGCTCACAGTGTGCATGTTATGCCCAAGCACAAGGTGGAGGATACTGTATGTTCCGTAGGCTTGGAGATGTGGTGTAGGAGGCTTCTCTGGGACGTGAGTTATGAGTTATGCATGGGTCACACAGCAGCGTCCGGGCCCTGGCCCGTGCCATCATGCTTTGAGGGTCCCCGAGGGTCTGGCCCAATTCTGGGGGCAGCAGAGATCTGATCTGTGTGGCTCCTGGAAACATCCATCCTCGCCTCCCTTGCCACCCCCCTCCCCCGACCGGCCCTCTCTTCCTCCCCCCACGACTCCTCCGTTCTCACCTCCCCCCAACCACCCCTCATACTTCCCGGACCCTCTCTCTCTCCACAACTCTGTGGGTGGCACCTCGAAGCTACCGCTCTTCAGTTCTAAAATGACTCCAACACACCGTATTGCATCGCTGGTGACTTCAAACCCAACGCACCCACAGTGGAGCACCCACCCGGGCGTGCTGTCCCCGCTGATCCATGGCACAGTTGTGATACCAGCGGTTAATAATGTAATGTAGCTCCATCCGGCTCCGCATCCAGTCACACGTCAGTGCCAGCCCAGATTTAGGTCATCCCCCCCCCAGTGTTTCCTAGTGGCATCATCAAACATTCACTCCAGCTAAGTATATTTCTGTGTTCCCCCCCCACCACCAACCCCCCCGCCCAACCCCCCAGTCTGTATTAACCAAGGGAGTGTAGTGAGTGAGAGAGAGAGAGAGAGAGAGAGAGAGAGAGAGAGAGAGAGAGAGAGAGAGAGAGAGAGAGAGAGAGAGAGAGAGAGAGAGAGAGAGAGAGAGAGATGTGCGGTTGTGTGTACATGCGCGTGTGTGTGGGGGGGGTACATTGCTCTGAACTCCTCCTCAATGCTTTCCCCCTTGTCGTGTCCTGTACTTGCCATGGTCCTACATGGCTCTGGATTGTTACACCAGTTTCCTCTGAGCCAGACGGGAGGATGAACGAGGGGACTGGCAGAATGGGACAGATCCAGCTTTTAGAGTTTCTGAGTTGAACTCCTACCAACTCCCTGAGATGCAGACAGACGAGGACTCAGAGCCGCTAGAGCCCGACACGCACAGGAGGATGACGGGGAGGTTTGAGCATGAGCCTGTTTCAGCTGTCTTCCCCTCACCATGCCAACCCACTCTCTACCCTCCCCCAACGCCTTCCTGTCTCCCCTCAACGGTGGCGTCGCTTCGTACGTGAAGGAAGCTGGAACTCACCGAGGTGACGTACTGGATCTCCCTGTTCAGCTTGGTCTCCCGGGGGAAGTCGGCCAGATCCAGGAAGTTGTCCACCACCACTTGGCCAATCAGGTCGTGGCGCGAGAAGCGGTCAAAGTCGTAGACGCTGAAGTGCAGCTTCCGGGACGGCAGCTCGCCGTACGTGACGGGAAACAGGAAGACCTCGTCGAAGACCGGGTTGAGCGTCTTCCTGTGCACCTTGGTCTGGTGTTTGGTCTTCCTGTCGGGCAGCAGGTAGATCTTGACGTAAGGGTCGGAGGTTCCGGAGAAGTCCTTGGCGGGGAGGTCCTGGGCTCGCTGGATCTTGACGATCAGCTGCTCCAGGTCGCAGTCGAACTTGAGGACGAAGTGGAGCCGTCCGCAGCTGTCCTCGCCGTGCTCGTCGTCGGCGTCCACGGAGCGCTGCTTGTAGAGCTCGGGTTTGATCCGGCCCAGGCAGTGGGACAGGGAGTCCTGCCTCTGGAACTGGCCCAGGTTGAAGTCCGGGTTGGACATGTTCATCTGGCGCCGGATGGAGTGGTGTCTGGGAGGGGACAGGAGGAGACGATGATGGGAGTTGTTGGGGGTTTTTTTGGATGACAAAGTGTTCTGTTTAGTTTAGTGCTTGGTGAATTTATGAGGTGTGAGCAAGCCGAGAGATAGATAGGGAGAGGGTGATAGATTAGATAGATAGAGAGACAGATTATCAGACAGACAGATGATCAGACAGACAGATTATCAGACAGAGAGGGACCCAGTGACAACCCCAGATCAATCCTGACCGTCCGGAGGAGGTGGGCTCGGTGATCTGTCTCTGCACTCGGGCTATGTGGTGGACATAGTTGTCCTTGGCCTTGGCCTGGGCCTCCAGGGGGATGTCTGGGGACGTGTGGCTGATCTTCATGGCCGACTCCAGGACCGTGTTGGTGCCCGAGGGCTCCTTCACACACTCATCACTGTACTCCCGCTCCTCGCCATCCCCATCCACCTGCAGCACAAACACACAGGAAGACCATATTGTTCGAATTTATCATTCTAATATGACAGGTGTTTGTGTGTGTTTGTGTGTGTGTGTGTGTCTCACCTCCATCAGAACTGGCTGCTGGTCCCCAAGGCCCGCCCTCAAGGCGTCGGCCAGGCTGCCACCTCGCCATGGCAACCAGCATAGTTTCCAGGAGACGTAGAGAGAGACGCTGAAGAGGGCCAGACCACAGGTGGTGACGAGGAGTGACAGGAGACTCACAGACACATCTGGAGAGAGAGGAGGAGGATGGCATGAGAGAGGTGGGGGGAGGAGAGGTGAGAGAGAGAGGGAGAGGGGGAGGAGAGGTTAAAGAGAGAGAGAGGGAGGAGGAAGAGGAGAGGTTACAGAGAGTGGGAGGAGGAGAGAGAGAGAGAGAGAGAGAGAGAGAGAGAGAGAGAGAGAGAGTTACAGAGACAGAAAGAGATGGAGGAGGAGAGGTTAGAGAGGGGGGAGGAGGAGGATGAGGAGAGAGAGAGAGGTTACAAATATGATATGATATGACAGTGTGGATGACGGGGATGATGACTATGATGATGATGCTAAGTCACAAGGACTTGGGATCAAAATATGACTTGGGATTGTCCTTCTTCAGTATCTATCATTGATGTAATTGAGGAACATCTAGGTAAATCTACCATCAGTAAGCCATTGTTAATAATCCCTGTTGTACTTGGTCGACTCCTGGCAGTGTAGAGAACTGGGACTTCGAGACCAGAGATGAGATCCATTAGCTGAGGGTTGCTAGAGCTCTGTGGAGTAATGCTAGGTTGGTAAATAAGTGCCCCTCCCTCTTCCCTCTGATCTCTCCTGTCCTCTTCCCTCTCTTCCCTCTCTTCTCTTCTTTCCCCTCCTCTCTTCTCTCACTTCCTCTCCCCTCCCCTTCTCTCCTGTCCTCTCCTCATTTATCATGTGGTCTTCTCTCTTCTTCATTTCCTCTGAGTCATCATGCCATTACTCCAAACCCTCTCTTCATTTGAAAAACATGTCAATATTGACTGTGACGTGAAATCATGCTACAAATAGTTGCTTCTCATTTACGGAATGACGTATGAGAGTTCTAAAGTCTTCGTGAGTTACTAAACTAAAGAGATTGTAGCTTAGGGTTGGAAGTATAAAACCATTCCTCAGCTGCCAGGCTGTAATCAAGCTTTGAACCTGCTATTTTTAATCGAGTTTTGGCTGTTTAATTTACTGTAACACTTGTGCTTAATCAGTAGTCAACAGGACACAGGCGTTTAGACTTTCTTGAAAGCAACTTGTTTAATTGGCTTTGGCTTGATTATTTTAATTGTCTATCAACAGCAGGCACTGTCACTCTCCGTCTCCCTTGCCCCTCTAACCCTCTCTTTCTCACACAAACACACACCAAAGTCAGTAATGTATACATATATATAATGTATACATATATATAATCATTTCAACATACAATGTTGAAATGATTATGTCTACATGAGGTAATGTACTGTATGTAGCAAAAGAAACAGCTGTTTGGTTTCGCTCAGTCTGATCGTCGTAACCTAACAGCAGAGTGTGAGAAACTCTGGGTCTCTGAGAGCAGCTGAATCGCTCATAATTACAGCCTGTTGCATTGTTGGGCTGGGAGGTTTAGTCGTTCAATTTGTGAAAACAGCTATTAAGAACAGGAAGGGAGGGACATTCTGGAAATCATTCAAACTTGTTCAGGGCAATATCTAGAGACAATACATCCAATGAGAAGTGATGGTGTGTGTGTGTGTCTACGACATTCCGTTTCAAACACCCGAAAACAAAAGCTCCATTTTGCAAATGGATCTCTTCAAAGCAAAGAGGTTCTCTTTATCTTTGAAGTGAACCCAACTTTAAATCACCCTAAAACACCGACACTGTATTTTCACTGTAAATGTTGCATTGACGGTGTACAAGGGCTTTGATGAGGCAGATGAGCCACACAACAAACTGGATGGTTATCTTGGCCAAGGTTGTCACATGATCAAACAAGTCTTTTGTGAACTTGATTTGCATTGATCTTCAAACACAGCCAGAGAGAGAGAGGGGGAGAGAGAGGGAGAGGGAGAGGGAGGGAGGGAGAGAGAGGAGAGAGAGAGAGAGAGAGAGAGAGAGAGAGAGAGAGAGAGAGAGAGAGACCGAAAGATAAAGAGTAGAATGTAAGCTGAAGGACACGTTTACTGCGAGATGAAAAGACTTCACTATCTGACTTGCTAAGACTGTACGCTGGTAGAGGTCTCAACCCATCTTCATGTTCGTTCTCGCTTCCATGACATCTTCCTTATCAGAGCATCTCTGAGCTGCTACGTGGCCCGCATGTCAAATCACATGGAACAGGCCTTCACCAACTCATACATACATGTGGAACATACCCTCTCTTTGAACTGTGGTGTTTTATCTTTTTACAGGAATGAAGACAGGCTTCAAACCTACATGAAGGATGTAGGATGATTTATTCATATAGTGTGTGTGCCTGTGTGTGTGTGTTTGTGTGGTTGTGTGTGTGTGTCACCACGGGGCACATCACCACAGGACACTACTCAGCAGCAGTAACACTCTCCTGCACTCTGCATGTGTGTGTCTCTGGGACACTGAAAATGCTAGTCCTGGAGGTCAGAGTAGGACTAGTCCTGGAGGTCTGTCAGAGTAGGACTAGTCCTGGAGGTCTGTCATAGTAGGACTAGTCCTGGAGGTCTGTCAGAGTAGGACTCGTCCTGGAGGTCTGTCATAGTAGGACTGGTCCTGGAGGTCTGTCAGAGTAGGACTAGTCCTGGAGGTCTGTCAGAGTAGGACTAGTCCTGGAGGTCTGTCAGAGTAGGACTAGTCCTGGAGGTCTGTCAGAGTAGGACTAGTCCTGGAGGTCTGTCAGAGTAGGACTAGTCCTGGAGGTCTGTCAAAGTAGGACTAGTCCTGGAGGTCTGTCAGAGTAGGACTAGTCCTGGAGGTCTGTCAGAGTAGGACTAGTCCTGGAGGTCTGTCAGAGTAGGACTAGTCCTGGAGGTCTGTTAGAGTAGGACTAGTCCTGGAGGTCTGTCAGAGTAGGACTGGTCCTGGAGGTCTGTCAGAGTAGGACTAGTCCTGGAGGTCTGTCAGAGTAGGACTAGTCCTGGAGGTCTGTCAGAGTAGGACTAGTCCTGGAGGTCTGTCAGAGTAGGACTAGTCCTGGAGGTCTGTCAGAGTAGGACTAGTCCTGGAGGACTGTCAGAGTAGGACTAGTCCTGGAGGTCTGTCAGAGTAGGACTAGTCCTGGAGGTCTGTTAGAGTAGGACTAGTCCTGGAGGTCTGTCAGAGTAGGACTGGTCCTGGAGGTCTGTCAGAGTAGGACTAGTCCTGGAGGTCTGTCAGAGTAGGACTAGTCCTGGAGGTCTGTCAGAGTAGGACTAGTCCTGGAGGTCTGTCAGAGTAAGACTAGTCCTGGAGGTCTGTCAGAGTAGGACTGGTCCTGGAGGTCTGTCAGAGTAGGACTAGTCCTGGAGGTCTGTCAGAGTAGGACTAGTCCTGGAGGTCTGTGAGTGGTGACCATGACAGAACAGGGATGTTAGAGATGTTACTGGTCTCTCATGGGTGACCTGTGGACCATGCACACACACACACACACACACACACACCCACACACAATATTCCCCAGAGGTCTCATTACAGCCAGCTACACCCCATAAAGCCCCTCTCGGAGTCTGGACTCTAAACCCTTTAAAGCCCATTAAGACTGGCTTTACTCTTGATATTGACTGCTTGTTGCGGAGGTTCACATCCTTTCCCAAGGCCAGGCCCAGGCCTCTGTAATGCCTCTCCCAACCTGCCTCCGATGACACACTGCTGACACACGTGTCTCAAACAGCAAATGAAAAAGATGGCATCCAAGGGTCAGAGTTCAAGGATAGATGAGGCTGAGGGAGTTGGGTTAAGACCTACAGTGCAAAATATTTTCTACATAAAAATATTTAAGAAATAACTTCTGTATTTGTGCAGCAGTATGAAAGTGCAATGTTGAGAAAGTTTGTGTTTAGTCTTTTCATTTAATTATTAAAGCATTTTTGCTTGACTTTTGGTGGAGCATGGTAAAATGAGATTACAAAGCTGAAACCGAAGATGATAGAGCATAAACATGGATGGTTTTTACATCTCTTTTGCCATTTTAAGGAATGTTTGTTAACATTTGGCAGTGCTCTCAGAACATGCGAAGTCCTTGTTTTCCTGGAGAGCAGAAAGACCAAGTCAATCCACGCGAGAGTGTGAGTGTTGAGCCCTTGCCCCAGCCATATTATCAGCGCTTCCTTTGCAGATACCCCATTCATAAAGTGAAAAGGCTGGAATGTTGAATGCAAGATGAGCAGCGCATGGTCGACATAAATTGCACCTCATCGGCTCAGCATTAATGGACGAGGAAAGGAATCGATTGAGATAAGTCCTTGGTGTTCCACCAGATTCTAATAAGGTGTGATTGGTGTCATATTACGTCGACAATACCGGGTTTATGTGGAACAACCGGCAGTAAATGGGTCACACGGCCTTTTGGGAACAGATCCGTTAGCTGAACTTCCGCTGGATCATGAATCTTTAATGGCATTTGTAACGTGTTTAACCGCACGAGGCCAGGTGGTAGTCCTGAATCCAGCTAAATATCTTTCAAATAAAACACTGGTTGATATCGAGGCAAATCTAATTTTCAAGTTTGATTGACAGCTGACAGATTTCATTACTAAATAACCGGGTATATCAGCAAATTAAATGTAATAGGCGAGTGTATTTGTCCTAATAACAGAGTTACAAATGATATTTAGTTACTTTTTATATGTATCATTTGGTTGCTGTCTTTCTTATACCACCGTCAGCACAAACAACTTAGTATAAACGTACAGATAGATGTGCATACTTCTGAAATTATCCCGTACAGTACCAACCACAGTCTTCTCTCAACAGGTTTCCGCACCCTCTGTATGCAGGCTGCTATAGGAGCCGACTGAACATGAGCTGTATTGAGGAAGTTTACTAAAACCTTTTTACAAAAAGCCAAGAACTAAAACTGTACATGCCTACCTGAGTCGGAATACCTCGGTCTGGCAAGATCACGGAAATAATAGATAAAATCCACACAGTTATCGTTCTGCACTTCGCCCTTAGAGCACAGGTCGGAGAGCAGTTCCAGTGCCTTTCGACAGATCTCGTCCTCTCTGTCTCCAGGCATTTCCCACCAGCATGCTTCTGAATGGGGGGGCTCTCTAGCGGCGACCCACCACTCTTAGACCGGTCACTGACACTCCGGTATCCCCGGAACCACTTCTAACCGACAACCTTACGCCCCGTATCCACTAATATATCCGACTCTACGATCCAGCGCGCTTAAAATATGTCGTCAGTTAGCATCACATAAAGTAAGAGCTAGAAGCGCAAGGCTGTTCCTAATGTGAACTGAGTCCGTATGAGGATAACAAGTAGTTTGAAATCCGGGTTTGGCCGTTTAAATCGGTGCTAGGTGCTAGGAGTCGAGGACACTGGTTGAATCATCCACCCGGGCGCGCGCAGCCCTCTGGCCAGTTCATCCAGTCCTGTGCGCTGTTCGTTGCTCTGTGGTGCTGAAATCACAGCGCTCTGCGCGCTCGTCAAGGTCTTAATGAATGAATTGAGACTTTGCTCGATTATTTCTCAATGCGCTGGCAGTACACAATTCTTCCCACCCACCCTCTTCCTCGCTAACTCGCATGTGTTCACTGCACAGCTACAAACTCAACATTTCATTTTCAACACAAGTTGAACATGTTTATTGTATTGTACAATGTATTGTATTATATATTTTTTTTAAGCCACACGTAGCTGTTGCCTGCTATGTAACAATTATGTAATTGTCCAAAATATTATTGTATTGTGCAAATCTCTTTGACTTTCACTAGAGAAAGGTTTTTCTCTCAGTCTGATTTGTCATTATTACACAAGTATACATTTGTTTTGGTCTTACTATCACTTTCTTTCTCTGTCTCTTCCTCACTCCCCCCCTCTACCTCTCTGTTTCTCTCCCCTCTCTCTCTCCCTCTCCCTCTCCCTCTCTCTCTCTCTCTCTCTCTCTCTCCCCCCCCTCTCTCTCTCTCTCTCTCTCTCTCTCTTCTCTCTTCTCTCTCTCTCTCTTTCTGGATACTCCACCCATCCCATACCAGCAGGCTCACCGTTTAACAAGGTCTGTAATCAGTTTGTAATCAGTAGGTTAAGCTGTGACAGGTGTTCTCCATGCCTTGAATTGGTTCAACACCTTCACTTGATTGAGGTTGCAGTGTTTGGTCCCAACCAAAGTTATTTATTTTGAAGTGTGTCAGTCAGTTAGCCAGGCTATTGTCCGTGCATTGAACAAGAACACCTATCCCTGGACTCTAATGTAATAGTTTGGAAACCATTAGTGAACTGTCTTTGTAGCGGGAAATTGAATCACACAGGAAACCTTGTGAAGAAAGAAAGGACTTTGTAAAGTGTGTGTCTGTGCGTTTGTCCTGTCTTTGTGTCTAATAAAAGTGGGAGTTACTGTCTATGGCCAGGAGTAAGTCACATATAAGGAACAATACCGTTGAGTGACCTACATAGAAAACAGCTTGAGGTAGAGAAGATGGTTACCTATGGCTTACTCACCTCTCTGTCTATCTGTCTCTTTATCTATCTCTTTGTCTGCCTGTCTGTCTGCTTGCATGTCTGTCTCTGTCTGCCTGTCTGCCTGTCAGTCTGTCTCTGTCTTGCAGCACAGAGTTAAACACAGCAGAGAAGTCCGAACAGTTCTCAAGCCTGTTAACTTGAAACCAAAAAAACATTACCACCATTACCACCATACTATTACCACCACAGCAACCACAGTTGTTGTTAAAACTATGAACAAGGCAGATAGCAGATAAAGTGATCTAGAGTCAGTTCCTCACAGAGGCCCTTTGTGTGCCCAGGGGGCCTCTGAGCTGCACACAGCACAGAGGGGCCCTGGACTCTGGATCTCACTTCAAAACAAACGGCTCTTTGAGACTACATTTAAGGCCAGGATGCGTTTGAGAGGGAACTACAGAACACCCTGGCTGGTTTACTGCTAGAATACTGAGAGGGTCGTCTCAGTGATGCCTTATCCTTCGCTCAATCCCCCTCTGTCTGCTGAGCGTGCACGCACACGCACACGCACACACCCGTACACACACACTCACACACGCACACAATTAACAAAAAAGTGTGTTTGTGGGACAGCAATAAAAGATGGATTATATACCATAGAGTGTTGTGGAGAAGGGAGCACTTGTGTGCCATTGATTACTCACACCTTGTGTAATTGTGATTGGGCTTTTGGTGGAGAGCTTTTAGCGTTCACTGCAAAGCTGCATAAACCTGGTGCTGCACTTGCACACGTACATGCTAGCCCAGGATCAGTCACCAGCAGCAGCTGCTGTACCTTCCTCAGGGGAAGAGAACTATTGCATTGTCCGTTTGTCTCCCACGGCAGACTGCCTGGACGGTCGTCTATGGCAACTGACAGGAAGCCGTTTCTTAGCTCTGGTCTGCATGTGTTGTCGTGTTGATGGCAAAGGTCTTTCGAAGGCAGGCAGCAACATGGATCGTAGGATATTAAACACTTAGGTTTCTATTTTCCGGACCCCCTCTTTCTCTTCCTCCCCCCCTCTCCCTTCCCTCACCTCCCCCGACGCTGTGGCACCTTGAAGCTACTCTTCAGAAACGACTCCAACACACCGTATTGCATCTCTGGTGACTTCAAACCCAACGCACCCACAGTGGAGCGCCCCACCCGGGCGTGCTGTCCCCGCTGCTCCATGGCACAGTTGTGATACCAGCGGTTAATAATGTCATGTAGCTCCATCCGGCTCCGCATCCGGTTCTACAACGTTTTAGAACAGTTGGAGTCATTTTAGAAGTGTCTTTCCCTTCACTCTCTCTCTTTGTTTCTCTCTGTACAGGCTGAGGGTCACTGTTGAAAAGCAATCCTCAGAATCTTACTGGCACATGGGTGAGTAGCTGGTTGTGCATTCACCAAGTCCTTTCTTCCACACAGTAGACACACACACACACACGTTAGTTTGCATCATCCTCTTCATTTCCCTGAATGAAACCACTTCAGAGCCCTCCTTGATCTCATCCATAAGTGCTTATCCCTGTTAACACCATTAATCATCCCCAGCCCCCAGGTGTCTTTGATGAGAACAACAGCAAAACAGATCAATGCGTACTTTGGCTTCAGTTCTGAAAGCAAGTTGACCACCTCATGGGAATGTGCTGCATATTAGACGTAGACTCAAAGTCACGTTGTAGAGGTCACGTATTTTGATAGCAGTAGTCAGAAGTGAGCTCCCTCAGTGGATCCGACAGACACGGAGCTCTTTTCTGTTCTACCAGGGACTTACTAAAGCTGCACCTCGAAAGCTACTGTTTTATGGGCTTGATAGAATTTATAATGTAATACCGCACGTGTGAATAGCTTTCGGTCACGGCCTCATCCCAGCCTCATTTAACACCGTTTGTGATTTCATGTGCTATGATTGAATTCCATCTGTTCAGTAACCTGTCTGTTGTTCTCACACAGAAAAAGCGACTGAAGTGGGCTGTGAGGTGTGATGTGCAGTCCTGATGTTTGTCTTTCTCCAGCCAGGACCCGGCAGCGAGCACAACAAGTGATGTACCGTTTCTTTTTAGTTATTTTTTGCTGCGACGAGTTTTCCCCTCTAAATTTCCCTAGCGGTACTTGGTCGCAGCTATTGCGAATTTGTGATCATTTAACAGATTGGCAGACAGTCAAATCAAAACTTGTCAAACTTGTGGATTAACAAAATGTTGTCAAATAAATACACAAACAAATGTTTTTCTACCCTAATTAAAGCTTGTCTGTCACACATTGCCCAAACATACCTCATTATTCTCTTTTCGATTTGATTCTACTCTATGCAGTGTTCCATAGCATTTGACTGTTGTACTGTGTTGTACTGAGTGTTCTACCATGTCTCAGCAGGAACGCTGAGAGAAGGCTGTTCTGGCAGGCTGCTTTAGGATGTGAGGTGGACTGTGTTCGTTCTTCTACTCTAGAGAACTAGCTCAGTAAACAGCTGGGGAATCAGCCATCCTTATTAGCAGAAGACATACAGAAATGATCTGTGTGTGTGTGTGTTTGTGTGTGTGTGAAGTGTCAGCTCAGTTCCATCAGCACCTCACCTGGGTGGAGCCAGGGGGGTAGATGTACATCACACGGTGATGCATGACACAGTCATGGACTCTATTTCTTCATTGGCTAAACTGTAGTGTACGCCTTGTACACTGTGATCATTCCCATGGAAACTGTTGTTCCTTAACAACAGGACTATCTGCAGTGTGCCACAGAGAGAACCATGTCTTCATACAACTCAGGTTCTCCATAGAGAACCATGTCTTCATATAACTCAGTTTCTCCATAGAGAACCATGTCTTCATATAACTCAGATTCTCCATAGAGAACCATGTCTTCATATAACTCAGGTTCTCCATAGAGAACCATGTCTTCATATAACTCAGGTTCTCCATAGAGAACCATGTCTTCATATAACTCAGGTTCTCCATAGAGAACCATGTCTTCATATAACTCAGGTTCTCCATAGAGAACCATGTCTTCATATAACTCAGGTTCTCCATAGAGAACCATGTCTTCATATAACTCAGGTTCTCCATAGAGAACCATGTCTTCATATAACTCAGGTTCTCCATACAAAACCTTGTCCTCTTACACATCATGTGTTTTCTATGCAGTTCATGTTCCTTTGTCTTCCAGAGGAGTCACATTTGGTCTTCTATTACAACTGAGTGAAAGACGACGATGAGCTGATTCGAATAAGTAGTCACATCTTGGATATATATATATATTAAGGCCCGAGCACTGGGTATGTGAACTTAGGCTCCCATGCCCCGTACAGTCATTTTAAAGTCTGACTCACTCCAATCTCAGGTGTTGCTAGGTGCCTGGTTTAATTTGACTGCAACAGTTTTTATAAATTATTTTGTCAAAGGTATGTTTCTGTACTGATCAAGCAGTAAAGCTATTCTCATCTACGCCTAACTTGTGTCACTGTCTGTGCAGAGCTTGAGGATACAGGTAAGAGTATATTCACATTTCAGAGATGGAGTCAGACATCATTAACACGTTCAATTTCATCATATGAAACTAGTTCTTCAATCGAGGATGAGCAAAGCAGACATTGCCTGTTTCGGCAGCGTGATTGTGTGTGCACTTGGATAACGAGGAGCCCCAAGACGGTGAAGCGGCTTTCAGTCTGGAGGGGGGGGATGTGTGGTTGGATGTGTGTATTTCTGGATGTGTAAATGTCAATGTGCGTGTGTGTGTAGATGTGTGTGAAGTGAGAGCCTAGTGTTCATGATCAGGCTGTAGCCTGCTCTGCCTGACTTTACCCATCCAGCTGAAGAGCTTCTCTACTGGCTGGTAGAAGCCGTCAGCTCAGAGGGCTCCGGCTTGAAAGATCCAAGAATCCGAGAAATGAATCCCTGCGTATGTGTGTGTATGTGAGTGTGCAATGGCTTGAACAATGGAAACAGAGTTGTACGTTTATGTGTGTGTGTGTGTGTCTGTGTGTGCATGTGCAAGGTTGCTATTTATACATTCATGTACTGTACAGAACAAAGCTAATTACCGTTAAGCAGATTGCATGATTTCTTCCATACCAAGACTACATTCAGTGGGCAGTGTGTTGACTGTGAATCATCACGGTAAAGTTTGAATTAGTACAATCTTTACTGATAAAAATGGTATCATGAAGTCCATTCTTTGCTTTCAGTATAAAGAAATACCCTTCTGTGTGTCCGTAAATGTGTGTCTGTCTCATTCGTATCGTTGTCTTTGCTTCCTCTAAACTCTCAAGTCCAAATCTGGGCCTGGTATTGGCTCAACAGTGACATCAGTCACATGCTACTCTGGTGTTCCCATCATAGGCCTGCATAGTGTCCAATCATCCTGTGGGCGTGTCCTGACCTAGTCCAATCATAGGCATGTATGGTGTCGAAACTCAACAAAAGTCAACAAATGTGTTTAAAACCCTGGAATCTGGACTGAAGGCACACGGTTGGTGGAGATGGACCTTTGAAGTCCACAGCTTCACACTTCAGGGTCTTCACATCTGCGTACTCAAGTGCATAGTGTTGAGCTAAGGATAAAGGTGAGGTAAGGTACAGTCCTCATAAATGATATAACTTACCTCAAATTCAAACAATGAGGACATCAAATGATACCAAGTACCCCTGTACACAAGGCCAAAGCAAGAGTCCGATTCCTCAGAAGGGTTTACCTGCGGTGTGTTCTGAGGTGCCTGCATCACGTTTCATGGTGAACAACCTACACAACAGATCAAACCTCCTAATCCCTGATAAATGATTGGTCCATTAGAATCTAGCTGAGCTGCTCTTTGCCCTCCCCACCCTCCTCTTCCCAGCTCCAGTGAGATAATTGTTCCATCTGGGGAAAACAGACTACGTGAAACTATTGTTGAGAGAAAAATGTCCTGCTGTGTTCCACCTGATCTCTATAACCCTGAGAATATAAATGGTTTTAGGTGAACAATGCCTCATGTTGCAAAATGACTCCAGCCAAGCAATCGTTACAGTGAAATCCAAACTAAAAGGTCTGTGTGCTTGGTCCAGTGACTGAGGCAGGAAGTAATTCATGGGCTCTTTATTATCCATACTCTATACCAACAGAGGTGGTGTTTGGAGTTGTTTGGAGGTGTTGGTGTCCCATCGCATGTCATTCAGAAGAACTGAGAGTTGTCATCAACGTTCAACCAATCGAGTCCTTCGTGTCCCTGGTGTGAGAGGCTTCGACACCGCAAGGTCAGAGGGAGAATCTATCTGCATCGCATTGAGGAGGGAGTGGAGTGCCACTGGGAAGGTATTCACACAACCCCTCTCTGTCAGGACAGGCATGAGGGGAGTCGCTGAGAGGACGACAGAGAAGGAGACGTGAAGTCAATTTGAGAGAGATTAGAGAAAAAGAGAGGGACAAAGAGACGTAGTCCCTTCTTAAATTGGAGTGAGAGAGAGAGAGAGAGAGAGAGAGAGGAAGATAAAGAGAGAAGGAGATAGAGAGAGGAGAGTGAAAGAGAGAGAGGGGGGTGAGAGGGTGGTTGAAGGGGCAAGGTCAAGGTTTAGCGAGACGCAGGAGGAGATAAAAGCAGGGGGGAAAGAAAGCGAGGAAGAGAGATTTCTTCTTCAGCTCTGCTGTTTGAGCTGGAAGGAACACCTTACAGCCTTTATATCAGCGGACCTTGGAGACCTGTGTGATGTCTGCTGAGTGAGTCAAGACTAAAACTCACAGACACAAACAGACTGTAGGATTACCTCAGGTCAAGGGTAGGTTTTGCTTAAATACTGTAGGTTAGGACCTGGGTTTAGATTCTTTATACCAGGTTTAGACAGGCTGCTAGGAAACTGCCAAGAGAAGCAGGACCAAATCATTCCAATGTACCTGTACCTGTTACAAATGGCAAGTCAACTTGAAACTTAATTAATTCAACTGTTGAATGATGACAACATCCTTGATCATAAGACTCTTGCAAAATGTCGTGCATATGCCTGAGTCCAGTATCACTGGTCTGGTTCTAGTTACCAGGCAGAGTTTAAGTTATCTTAAAACATCTCCAAACCCATTCGTTGTGAGACTTATTCATGTTTTACCACTCAATGCTGAGCTGGTACCTTCAGAGTGGGAGAATTTGGCAGTCCTGCCCCCAGACTGCGCCCAAACAGAGAGATGTGATATGGAGGGTGAAGCTAGGAGGCTGACAGCTACCTGCTGCTTGTCCTGGCATTTAAAACGCTGCTCTGTCACACAGAGAAAGACAGGCAGGAAAGGTCAGCCGACTGAGCTTTTTGTATGGGTGTGTGTGTGTGTGTGTGTATATAAGAGAAATGCCACCTGCTTCCATACAAATACACGCACGTACACGCGCACACGCACACGTACATACAAATATACACGCACACACACACACACACACACACACACACACACACACACACACACTGCAGCTTCCACTGTGCTCTGCCATTTAACAGTGTTTCGTCAGGTGCCTTGTTGTGATCTCTGCATGGATATTTCATGGCGATATCAGCAAGTGTCTCTCCCTCAATCCATAGTGAATGTTTCATGAGTGTGCAATATAGGCCTGTGTTCGTTACCATGGCTACAAAGCCTAGCTGGGCGATGTTGGGATGTTGTTGTTTTTTGAAAGTCATTTTCAATTTCTGCATCTGTCACTGCTGAGAATCAGATACAGAGGCAGCTGTGCATTTTTCGTTGCCCATTTTTATATGTTTCTTGGTTCATTTCTTGGTTCACACATTTGTCCATTTGTTTAGTAAGCCATCGGTCTGTCTATACATATATCCATCCACCAATCCCTCCATCCATCCCTCCATCCCTCCCTCCATCCCTCCCTCCATCCCTCCATCCCTCCATCCCTCCATCCCTCCATCCCTCCATCCATCCCTCCATCCATCCATCCATCCATCCATCCATCCATCCATAGCTGGCCTTTATTTGTTCTGTGTCCTATTAGGATGTACTTCAGTGGAAGGTTGTTTTTGGAATTGAGGGGCTGTTTTGCTGGTGACCAAACTTGTGCTAGTTCCAGTTATCTCCTTCTACCCTGTTCTGCAGCTCCACGTCACTCAATTTATATCCTCTATCGCCACTTAGTGGCCAAAGACTAGAACTGCACAGAATCGCACCATGCTCAACACTTGTAGTTGAAAATTCTCCACTTTATTGTAAAGGTGATTTATTCCAAAATAGCAATATGGTGCAGAGGCGAGAAAAGTAAAAAGAGAAAGAGAAGGAGAGGGGTGAGAAAATGATCATCTAAACAGGAATTGTAAATAGGACCCCGTTCGTTTGTATCAAAATACACAAAATCAACGGAATATCTTGCACAAAAATCTCTGACATCTACAGCTGGCGTTTTCAGCCTCTACATAAAATGACGGAATACAAGCGTAACTGTTTACTTGAAAAAAATGATCTGCCGAAGTAAGAGCAACCACAGGATACATTAACGTTTTCAATGACTTGTTGGGTTGACCTTTCCATTCAGTGACACGTCTGTACAATCGACACTCGTCCTCATGAGAAGGGAAACGCTCTATACATTAAGGTCACATGAACTACCATGCATCTACACAGCAACATCTACAGTAACTACGTTATCGGTAGGTAGAAGTTGGTGTCAAGGGATAGAGGTACTCTGTCAGTTACAAAAGTTAAAACAAGTCACAGTGGGGGAGTTAATGGTGGAAGGGGTGATGGGATGCTGCAAATGGGCCGTTAAAGATCACTTTTAACACCCACTGGAGAGCCCTCCACCCCGACCCCCACGCCAAGCTTCATCGATTATCTTTGACCTCTTGAGCCTGTAGTAGGTGAAATACACAGCAGCTCCTATGTTACTACAATGTTGTCACCATAAGTATTGACATGTAGTGACGTGGTAGTTAAATGGAACCTTAATGTGATGCGTTACCTAGAAGTCAAACTGTTCTATGCTGTACAAAAAGGAATGTACTCGATGTGACTATGGAATCGGGCGAGCCTTCGCACCGCGGGTTCACTTAGCAGGGTGGGATTATAGAACACCTCGCCCAGCAGACCATGTGCATGGTAGAGATCCAGGAAAGATGGCAGAAATCCTGACTGCTGATTGGACAAAGACTCCTCTGTGCTGAAACTCTCTGACTTTGTGATGGTTCAGACCTGTCCTGTATGGGATTCAGACTCGACACTTAAACTACAAGTCATACTGTATAATCACTCGACGAACCACTCGTACAGAAAGGGACTAACTAAGAGCAAATGTTAATGGTTAGAAACAATCAGTAGAGGGAGATGGATGTAGCTCAATGGTTAGAAAGGGCAAGAGGTTGTAGGTTCAAATCCCCTCTGTGCTTAGCGTTGGCTAGAATGTGCTAAATGAAGACTGTGTTTCAGTGCTAGTTATGTAGTGCAGTTGACCTATATAAAGACAGCAAATATATCAAAATCGTGAGGGATGCGTGTGTGTGTTGAGAGAGGGATGTTGGTAGTGTATAGAGTGAGTTACATAGTTACACGACACATACTGTGTGCCTGATAAGGGAGGCAGCTAGAAGACTAACGATGGCTGGTCTGGTCCACTGGTCACAGCCCAGTCTTCTGCTAAACAGCTACAGAAAACCTCTCTTCTCCTCCTCACCCTAGCTTAAAACTAACTGTCTCCACTTCCTCCTCGAAACCCCGGGCACAGAAGGGCGTCTTTGTGTTCCTCCAGTACTGACTCTTCTCCACGGCGCCCTCTAGCAGGGGTGAACGTTGCAGGCGCGGATCTCCTTTCTGTCCTTGCAGCTGCTGACCTGAGAGCTCTTGGCTCGTTTCTTCGCAGACATGAAGCGCTCCTGGATTCCCCCGTCACAGGGCTTGGTACAGTCTGCCCAGTTGGACCAGGGCCTGGATCTGCAGCCTGGAGGAACAAACCATGGGGAGGAGGGGGGGGGTGATCGTTTAGACACAGAACAACATAATCTGACAAGGCAATACTGGCAGTGGCCCAAACCTGGGCATTACATAACAACATGGCAACCCTAACTGCATCACCCAATCACAGCAGGCCCTAACTAACTCTACAATTCACAGAATACCCTAACTGAATCATCCAATTACAGCGGACTGACCTGGCTGCTCCTCCACAGCGGCGTCCCTCCCCTGCTTGCCCGCCCTCCTCCTCTCCGCAACGCCGTCCGCCCCCCTCCTCCTCTCCGGCCCTCCCTCCCCCCTCCTCCTCTCCGGCCCTCCCTCCCCCCTCCTCTTCTCGGCCCCGCCCTCCTCCCTGCGGGGGTTCTTCTTGTCGTCGCCGCGGCTGCACTTCCTCATCTTGCACTTCCTCCTCTGCACGGCCTCGGGGCAGGGCCGGCCCCCAAACTGGGGCTCCAGTTTCACCATGCGGGTCCGCAGGGCGTGGCCACGCCCACACGACTTGTTACACTCCGACCAGTCGGACCACTCAGACACCATGCAGTCAGTGGCTGGAAGGATGGACAGGAGAGAGAGAGGGGAGGGAGGAATGGACAGAGGAGAGAGAGAGGAGGGGAGGGAGGAATGAGAGTTACGAACCGACCCACTGTAAATATTTGGTTGGGGATCTTACTGCGCTTATTTCTATGAGACCGCCTGTTTGCGGTTCCCCCTGAGCTCCTTACGGCATTCAGGCTGCATGCATCTCTCGCTCTGCTCCAGCTCCTCGCTGCAGCCGCCCTCCTCCGACTTCAGCATGCGCTGCCGATTCCTCAGGCCCCGCCCACACGTCACGCTGCACGCGCTCCAGTCCGACCACGGGGACAGCATACACGGGATGGAGTCTGCGCTCACACACACACGCACGCACACACGCATAGATGTGCAGTTACACAACCACATTCTTGCTGTTCGCTGCATGGTAGTTTGAATACACGTGTATTCAACTAGTTCTAATAATCACCACCATCTTTTCTTGTCTTAATTCCGACACACATCGAGAGCTAGTACTGGTGTGTCCCTCGTAGAATAGAATACATGAACAGGTTAGCAAAGGACACAGTGCTTGAATATTAGAGCAACTAATAATTTAAGGGTTTAACGGCCTAAGTGTTTCTTTTGAAGTGCTTAAGTGTTTAAGAGTTGAAGTGCTTGAGCATTTTAAGCGTCGACGCGTGGAAGCGTCTGAGGTTTTTAAGAGTGGAAGTGCCGAAGCGTTACGTCTGGCGAGCGTCTGAGAGGCGAGGCGTCGGGGGGGGGGCAACTCACGGCAGTCTGGCATCATGCACTTCTCCACCTCCTCCACGTCGGCCCTGCACACAGAGCCGTCCAGCGGGGGCATCTTCACCATGCGCTCCCGCCGCCTCATGCCCAGCCCACAGGTGGCGCTGCAGGAGTCCCACTCCCCCCACTCTGTCACCACACAGCTGCTGGCCGCTGGGTGGGGGGGAGGGGCATGGGAAGGGATATCATATTGTATTATTCATCATATATCATTTGACATCTCATCTCACTAATGCGTCATCCTGTCATGTCTTGTCATGTCATTGCAGATCGCAAATCCACATGAACTAGTTTGTGTGTGTGTGATGTGTGTGAGTGTGAGTGTGTGTGAGTGTGCGTGTGTGTGTTTGTGTGTTGCGTGAGGACTCACAGCAGTCTTCGTTGACCACACACTTCTGGCTGTCGTCGGTGGGCAGGGCGCAGAGGGAGCCGTCCTCGGGGAACTGCTTGACGTAGCGCTCCCGTGACCTCATGCCCATGCCGCATGACGCGCTGCACGGAGACCAGCTGATCCACTCTGACATCATACAGGTGGAGGATTCTGGGACAGACCGACACAGGTAGACAGGGGTACGTTTTACATGACTGTTTTGTCTGATGTAGCAGATGGCTTGATCCAAAGGGACGCACAATGATGTAGTACACATGTGGTACACATGTAGCTCACAAGGTGCACATGTAGTAAACGAGTACACTTTTAGTACACGTGTTCTGCAGTGCACAGAATACACACCCAGGGTACACAGACCTTTATGGTTGTGTGTGTGCATTGTACTAGGTTGATTGACGGTATTCAGTATCCTCAGAGTCATTTATCAGACGCTTTAATCCAAAGCAACATACAAATACATTGCACATTGAGAAATGGACCCATCGAAACGGAGAGATCTGCCTCTGCAGTGCAGCTTTCCGATGCCCCCCCCCTCCCAGCAGGACGTCTGCTGTCTGTCAGATGGACTAGCCGTCACGCCCCATCTGGCCCCCGGCTAGCTCTGTCTTTATTGCAGGATTTCTGGGCTGAATTTTTTGTATTGCTGTTGTGATATTTTGGCACCGTGTTTTGGCACTCGTGTTTTTCTTAGCATCCCCGTTAGCATCCTGTAGTTTCTGCCAGCCAGGACCCTGGGTGAGTCACTGTGCATCACTCCGTCTCCGTGCACCTGCTCCGGATGTCTGGAAGCTGCACTTCTCAGACAGGGTGGATGAACTCTGCCTAAACCTTTCATGGATTTCACTTTCCTTTGTGGACACGTACACACTCACGCACACGCGCACTGTTTCTCCAAATATGTCTGCTTCGCACTGTGACTTTGATGAATAGTTTGATTAGTAAGGATCAGTTAATAAATCATTCCTCAGTTTAAAAACTGCTTTGTGATGAGCCTCAAACCTGTTCCCCAGGCATGGAATACCAATCAAACCCAGAACACTAACACTGTATAACATGAAAAAGCGGCCCATGGTAGGATGAATAATTGATTGTGGGCAGCTGTGAGTAGTGTCAGCCTTGAATAGTTCAACATCCCTCATTAGACTCTGATCAAAAAAAGAAAGGGAGAGAAAGTAGGAGTGAGAGACGGTTAGTGTGATGAAGATGATAAAGAGAAAGACTGCTTGACTGAACATTTCTCTTTCAGCAAAACCTGTCGAACTGACAACTGATTGGACAAAGGAGATGTGCCAGGGGAAAAGAGTGGGGAAAAACAGAGCTGAAAAGGGAGAGCGTGCTTAAGACAGGAAGAGAGAAATACAGAGAGAGAGAGGGAGAGGGAGAGGGAGAGGGAGAGGGAGAGGGAGAGGGAGAAAGAGGGAGAAAGAGAAAGAGGGAGAAAGAGGGAGGAGAGAGGGAGAGGGAGAGGGAGAGGGAGAGGGAGAGGGAGAGGGAGAGGGGGGAGGGGGAGGGGGGGAGGAGGGAGAGGGGGAGGGAGAGGGAGAGGGAGAGGGAGAGGGAGAGGGAGAGGGAGAGGGAGAGGGAGAGGGAGAGGGAGAGGGAGAGGGAGAGGGAGAGGGAGAGGGAGAGGGAGAGGGAGAGGGAGAGGGAGAGGGAGAGAGGGAGAGGGAGAGGGAGAGGGAGAGGGAGAGGGAGAGGGAGAGGGAGAGGGAGAGGAGAGGGAGAGGGAGAGGGAGAGGGAGAGGGAGAGAGATAGGGGGGGAGGGGTGGTGATCTGCATGAGTGGAGCAGCCTTCAGATCAGACCTTGTTTACAGCGGAGACGGCAACGCGGCTGAATAATGATATGTCCTCTGATCTCAATCCTGCTAGTGTTGATTAGCCTGCAAGGCTCCGATTTGCTCTTTTGTCGTCAAACAGCTCTGAACAAACTGGGGGGGTGCCTGCTGTGCAGAGTAAAGCGGGAAGCAGGAAAGACTAATGCAAGGTTCAACCTGGCTGTTTCTAGACTGCTGCCCTGCAATGCCATGGCACACCCTGTCAGGTACACTGCGATGGAGAGAGTGAGAGAGCGGAAAATCTGGATATCTTTCAAAGAAAGTTTGATTGACTGACTGAAGTCTCTGGAATGTCCCATGAGTCAGCATCCTTGAATGCTGGAAGAGCATGTCATCTGTGGTCACCAAACCCTCCCTCATTTCACAGCTACCACCAGCCCCTGTCTCCGACCTGGCTCTCTCTGCCTCAGAAGGTACATAGACCTGACTGTAGGCTCCACTGAATCCCAACAAACATGTCTGCCAAGCTTCCTCAGAGCTGATCCAAACAGTAAAAACCTTGAGTTTCCTCACCGTCCTGGCTGCATCCTGGCCCCATGCAGGGCTGGAAGTCCTGGGTGTGGGGGCAGGAAACACTGAGGTCCAACTGGGCCTTCAGCATACGCTGCCTCATCCGACGGCCCTTGTCACAGGTGGCAGAGCTGCAGGCCGACCAGGGAGACCAGCTGGAGTAGATACACGTCTCTGGTGTGTCGTCTGGAGGATGAGGGGGGAGGGGGAGGAGGGCGAGGAGAGCGAGGTGGGGTGAGGTGGAAGGAGGTGGGACGAG